>OZ010799.1:90499121-90666621 GCA_963932465.1 Maratus speciosus | reverse complement strand
AATCAGCATAGGAAAAAAAATGGTACATAAAATAGACGAATCAGTCTCATTCGCAAGGCGAAAATGGAAATATTTTTGCATATGGACAAATTTCCCTGATTTTCGGGTATTTTTACAAAATTCCCCGACTTTTCCAAATTGATAAACCTCCTTGATTTTTTATGATTTCCAGATTCTGTAGATACTTTGTAAAACTTGTGTTAAACATCTACCTGATGACATTTATCCACCTCCACAAATTGCAAACACATACTTATATAAAAACATATGAATTTCAATAAAAATCACACAAGAAAAAAAAATCAGAAATTATAAAAAATAGTTTTATTCTTAATGAATGCATAAGCAACTTTAAAATATATGCATGCAACTGAAATCATTCTGTGATTGCCCACATGTTTTTGTAGTTTGACAGATCTTTCACAAGTTTTTCACTTTTATTTACTGCTCGTTTGTTACTTGAAGAATCCGGAGGAATTTCCATCAAGCCCCTACAAGAAACAAAAATAAAAAAAATAACATTTAAATCGAGCTTCACCCATTCAATTTTGTAGAATACAATATCAACAGGATGCTACAGAGCAGGAGTGGCCAACCTTTTAACATGGCATACCAAATTTTAAAAGTAATTTTTTTTTTTTTTTTTTTTTTTTTTACAAATTTTAGCAAACAACAGACTTTTTTTGTATTTGGTGGGATTAACTGGCTTCTCACCCAGAAGTGACTATTAAGAACCTTGTTTAATACAAAAAACATTGACATATTGAAAATCATGGATATATATTCCCTATAGTATTGAACTCTTCTGATTATTTTTCACAGCTACAACAAGAGTTGTATACATATATCTCGTATATTCAATATATATATATATTCAAAATTAACTGAAATGACTTAAATTCTTTAGATGTATATGTTGTTTAAAATTTTAAATATTGCTAAAAACTGAAAAAAACCCCACATTATGGGTTTTTCGGTGGGCTTTTTCAAGTGGGCCCGGACTGAATAAACCCACTGGGTTTTTTCAAACTGGGTCTATCTCTGCGAATCCTGCCTAAAACCAAATTTTACCTTAGTGAAATAACTGAAAACACAAAATTCTTTGAGAATTGCTCTTACCTCTGAATAAATTACACAGTCATCTGGCATTATTCTGGATAAACAAGGTTGAAGACAAAATAGGAGGCAAATCCATATCTTTAAAGCATAATCTGGAGTAACATATGGATTGAAGCTTTTTCTTTCGATAAAAACTACAGCCGATTTGGTTCCTATAAATATGCAAAAAATTCTAAGTACATTTTGTAAACACAAAAAAAAAAAAACACACAACTGAATAACAATTTTTCAGAAAACATTGAAGTACACAAATTTACCTTATTCATAAGTTAAAACTCTGTGTTGAAATTTTACTGACCTCGACAGCTTTTACACATGAAATACTAAATAAGGCAGTCTGAGTAAGGAATTCACTCCTGATTGGCAAGATTTACAAAAGTCGCTAATTTTGTGCACTCTTGCATCTTGTCTCAGCTAGAATTACAATATATGGGAGACACTATGCAAGAGCGAGCAATTCAAGATAGCAATAATAATCCAAATGAGGAAAAAATATGCTTTTTACAACATATTGGTAAAAATAGATTTTAACAACTGAAAATATTCACAAATTTCCAAAAATCAATTTTCTTACCTTAATATTTTAAAAGCAGTGTTAGGAATGTGCGTTTGACAGCTGTAGATTTTCTTTGTAAGTGAGAGGGGGAGGGGTGTTCTTCCCAGTCCCCTCAACTCCAATAATTATCTTGCAGAAACATTAATAATTTTAAAACAATGATAGAAAAATAGGTTATGTATCTTAACCCTATTTAATAGCAAATAATAGGTATCATTCCGCGATCGTGCAACAAAGTTTGCATATTCTAAAATTGTTTGACAAAATTCTCATAATCTGTGATTACTCAACAAAACTCGCATATTCCACGACTGTTTGACAAAATTCGAGAACTCCATGACCGCGCGACAAAGTCTAAAAATTCCACGATCGCTCGACAAATTTTGCACATTCCGTGATCACTCGACAAAATTACCGAATATTCGGTATACTGGTTATATTTTTCAGTATATATAAAAATATTCGGTTTACATGATGAATCACCGAATACTGAATTGACTATTCGGTATTTGGTCAATCCCTAACTTTTAAAATGTGGGTTTTTTTTAATAATTTTGATATTTACAATATATTATTCTCAGTATTTCTATATATTGGAGTAAAAGCCAACCCTTATTTTTGAAAAAACTTGCAATTTATATTAAAATCATTATTTTGCAATCTCAGTATTTTTATACATTTATGACTAAGTTTTTATTTTATAGCTGTAATTTCGTAATTTATATTTTTTTAAATGAAATGTTGCTTTACTTTACCGTTCTAAAAAATTTTCTCTGTTTTATTTACCATTTTCTCCTTACGAATTCCCCCCAGGGTTGGCAAGTTTTTGACAGTGTAGCGGTTTTAACCATCATGTCAAAAACCCCTTTTTCACAAGGTTTTTGACAATGATTGTCAAAAACCTAAAATTGAGCCCAAAACTGTTTAAAATTGCTTTTACAACAACTTTAAATTTACAATTTCTCATAATTTTTAGTTTTAGACAATTGAATAAACTTTTTGACAGTTTCAGGCGCATCCCACACTAAGGCGACATGTCGCTTGAATTCAGGGGGGAAACTGGTTTAAAACAGGTTCAATCAACTTTCTTCTTTGTTTTGACCGGTTTTTTTCTCCCAAATATTGTGCGACATGTTTACTATCGTTTCAGTGTGGGATGCGCCTTAGACTTTAAAAACCACACATCCTATATAAAACTCAAAACATGTTTTTCGTTCAACAAGTTGTTTAGAAAATAGGAAATAATTGTAAGCTATAAATATAGTATAATAAATAATTTAAAGTACTGTTACATTAAAAATATAAACTAATCAAACTATGAAATACTTTAATTTTTAAAAGTGAAAATACTCGTACTATAATGTAACGTATAAAATTACAGATAAATTATATACATCTTTTTATTTTTATATCGTTTTAATGTTTTACCCATATGAAGTGTTTTCCACAAACAAATGATTAAGGCTAAACTAACAGCTACAAACTTGAAATAATATGATCAAATAAGAAAAATTTTTTAAACTATTTTATACTGTATAAAAATAAATTTTAACATAAATTGTTCTAAATAATTAAACTGAAACTAACAAACCATCTTCTCTTAAGTTATTGATTTAAAAAACATTTAATTATATTAATTTCATATTATATTTTTTTAATTACCCAGAGAACATTTGTAATGCAATTGTGGTTTATAATTAATGTTTCTGTACAAAAAGAAATATTTTTAGAATCATTTAAAAATAGACCGGGAGCCGGCAGCACAGACAATCACCTCATCGAGTTGGAGGCTGAAATTTCAGAATTAGTAAAAACGATTTGCATATTAATCATTGCATATTATATTTGCATATTGGTCTGCCAACTCATATCTTGGCGGAAAACACCTGCAAACCTGATTTCAGTGTTTGACTCGTAAGTTTACCATTGTGTTTTCCTGCTTCCAGTCCATGTTTTCATGCCTTTGGGTGCAGGAAAACACAATGATAAACGTACGAGTCAACCATTAAAATCAGGTTGCAAGTGTTTTCCAAGATATGACTTGGCAGACCAGTTGCATTTTAACATGGTAATCGAGTTCTGTCTAATCCTGGAACTTCAGCCTCCAACTCGATGAGGTGACTGTCTATGCTGCCGCCTCCCGACCTAAAATCTAGGTAACTTATTGTCAGTCAGTATAGGTCAAAATTGGAAAATTTCATTAGCGGCCACTGGCCGATAGGACTAATTTTTTAGACGGCCACTTTTTTATTTCAAAATGCTAAACAGTAAAATTTCTATAAGTATTAGTCTAAAACTGAGTAGCGCAAATAAATATGTTAATATAAATATATTGGAACCAAAAAAAGTAGAATCCTTGATGAAATGCAAGAAAATTTTATTATCTCCTCGTAAAGAAGTGGCTGGAAGGTGGCCGCTGATAGACAATTTTTCACTAGCCAATTTTTTTCATTTACTGGCCCTGTGGCCCGTGGCTAGTGCTAATTTTGACCTTTATCAGTCAGTAAATAGTAGCCACTAACTTTACACAAGCTTTTTAAAATAACAAACTGAACATATAATAGTAATTACTTTGAAAATGCATTTAATAGTACTTTCAATATTTTTAGCTATTTTTCCGAGCATGACAATTTACAAATAATTAGAATTATGATATATAATTTTATTATAACTTTCAGCGTTCGAAATCCTTGGTGGTCCGCTGGTCCGAGACCACCAAAAATTCAATCGGACCACTAATTTGAAAAATTTAATGGTCCGCAGGACCAGTAACTTCTCCCCCCTCTCTGAAAGGTAAACAAACTTTCCTGTCCCTGAGAAAACTGCAATCAAACACAAATCGCATAATTTTATTTAAAACAATAAATTTTAAAAAATAGCATTAAACCTTAGTCAGTTGAAATAGATAATCTGAAATGAAATATGTAATTAATAATTTTATAGTTTTTCTTTATGTACTGTTTAAATTTTAACAAATTATTATTTTACATTTTATTATGATGAAAATTTTGGATAACTGCAAAGGAAGTTTCATCCTAGGAAGGGAGAGGGTCACTCAAAGGGTTAAAGGGACTTAATAGAATTTTATGTAGCAGGCTAGTGATGATTACTGCGGACCAGTAAATTTTTATGCTTACTGGTCCTTGGGACCAGTGACTTTTTTTATATGAATTCTACCGCTATTAAATATAGTACAGTAGACTAATTAAATTCTGCACAGCTTGGCACCAAAGGTTGTGCGGACTAATTTTGCAGATTTCAGGTCATTTCTTTGTTTACATTTTTTAACAGTATATATTGAATGTAATAATGCAATTGAAATTATAGTGAATGCTTGAAATAAAGTTAAATAATTAACTAAGGTAATGAACTAAAATAATAAAAGCTAAGATCATTTCAAGTAACCGTCAAGTAAATAATAATGTGTAATTAAATATGCATAATAAAGATGAGGTACATTTTTCTTGAATTATTCAATCAAACTTTCTCTTAAAAGGTACCGTCAACCTTTGGTCCTTGCGGGATTACTTTGGTCCATACCATAAAAAAGTTTTTATTCTTTGTATTGAACAAACAATACAAGATAATTTGGAGTGTTTGCCCTTGAAAAATAATTTATTCCTTACTATAGGATATTTGAATAGTTTGGGGTAATTTAAATTTGTTTAGTGGCAACACAATGTTATAAACAACTGTTTTCGTGTGTACATTTTAACTCTCCAAACTTTCTATTGTAAAACAATCTTGATAAGAGCTACAAATAAAATATGTGTCAAAATATTACCTTTAGTAACCTGTAACCCATGTGAGATCATAATTTTTCCTTTAACTTTTTATTTTGGCAGAAAATGTTTAAGTTTTCATAAAGCTAGCATGAAAACTGGTATTTCGGGGCTACTTTGTGTTAGGCCTTTGTTCGGGGCTGTTTTGGTCCGAAAATAGCCCCAATTACTTAGAAATGCCTTTAAACCAAATCTCTTAAAACTTCTTTAAGTAACTTTTTTTTTTCAAATGTTACTGTTGCAAAATGTTACATTAATTGTTTTTGTTCCAGTTGCTGAGGATAACATGACGAAAACTGTTTCTCGTTTCTTTAATATTATGTTTACAACTCCATTTCGATGTTGAAAAATCACATATATTTTTTAATAATGGAAATGTGAGTGCATGACCAGTGACCCCGGTTGACCAGTGACCCGGAGCCGAACAATTTTTGGTGCTCCAGCTCCGCTCCTAGATAAAATACTGTGGCGCCGCTTCGGCTCTGACTTCGCGCTTTTGAGTTGCAGATTTAAATTTTTTTGCTCACAAATTCTTTCTTCCTTTAACTATATTAAAGATGTGACAAAATGCATTTTCTTCTCATCAAACTTGAAATGCTTGTTCAGAAAATATGACATATTTTAGCTTTTACTTTTAAAATAGAAAGTTTGGTGGAATTTTAAACACAAAAATCTTAAATTTCTTCCACACTTTTCAAACAATCAATCAAAATTGTACAACTTCACATGTAAACAACAGGCGGCCATATTTGTTTTCGAATAGTGTTGTCATTTAGCTCAAGTAGAAAGTAAAAGTAAAGTAGTGTTGCCATGTTTTGAGAAGTTTTCCATCTCTAATAAATAAATAAATAAAAAAAAAACCCTAAAAAATGATATAATTAAAATATTGAATAATGATGTAATTAAAATATTTTAAGCCTGAAATTCAAAAGACTGGAAAAAAAAAAGATTTAAAAGAATATTAAAAACTAAAGGAGCCCTGGAGCAGGAGAAAATTTAGAGCTCCGGCTCCAACTCCAGGGAAAACACAGATCTGGAGTGGCCCGGCTCTAGCTCTCTGTGGTTGGCGGCACCCTATTAATTCGTATAAAAACCATAATTGGATAATTCCATCAAAACATGTCATGCCCATCGTATACTACGATTTTTGGCTACCAGTATTTTAGAGCGGAAAAATGAGACTTATTTTATCGGAGATATATCATAAATTGAATAACGTGAAGCAAACTTTTCGAAAATAACGGTGGCCAACAAGCATAGCGATTTTGAGCTTTGTGACAGACATGACAAGTTTTCATGGAATTAGCCTAAAAAGAAGTTTTATTTCAGGCTTAGCCAGTATTAATAACCAAAATATCTTGATTAATACACAAATATAGTTGGTAAAAAGATTGTCATTACCAGTGATATCAGCAATATCTTGATTTTTTTCAGAAACAAATTTATACTTCTTTCATGAAAAACTAGGAGCTCACTTATATTATCGAGAATTACATATTAAAATACATACAGAATGATATAAAACTAAAAAATTCATAAATTTTGTCCTTACATCTGAACTGAAAGTTTCAATGTTTACATCTGTGATGATGTGCAGATTTTAGGTACTTGTGGATTTTATGGTTGCGGATTTGAGGGAGTCTACTGTATAACTAAATAAATCAGTTTTTAGCTTGATTTAATATAAAATAATACTAATGATTGCTAAAAAAAAAGTGTGTATAAGGTTTTTGACGCTTTGACAGGTTTTTGATATGTGATATCAAAAACCCAACCCTGATCTTCCCCCCCCCCCCCCAAAAAAAAAATCTCTTTTATTGTACAAATAACATTTGAAATGCTGATTTCTGTTGAAAATTTCTTTATTTTAAATGCTTTTCTCCTTCTGATTTTTTTTTTTTTTTTTTTTTTTTTATGTTTAAACTATTTTTTAAAAATTTTTAGGCCTAACGTTAATATAAATTACCACTTGGCAAAAACAAGTTTTTTGCGCCAAGATAAAAAACTAGTATGTTGTGGCCATCACAAAACTTTCTTCTATCTCATACTTGTCAATACTTCAAAATTCATAATCACAGTGCATCTATGCTCATCATGAGGATTCTAAAAAGATGAAATTCCGTGCATTAGTTATTGAGATATTACTGTCCATGAAATCGTGTAAATCCATCAAAATGCAGCATAGCAGCGCCACCTATTGGGTGATTTACACCAGACCCTAATTATCATCCACATGTGTCAATGTCTAACTGAATATGAAGTTCGGGGAAAATCCGTGCATTAGTTTCTAAGATAGAGCTATTGCGCAAATCATGGCAAATGCAGCATAACAGCGCCACCTGTTGAGCGATTTACACAACCACATAATCAGTATCAACATTTATCAAGGTGTACTTGAATCTGAAGTTTGATGAAAATTCGTGCATTAGTTCTTGAGATAGAGCTATTGAGGAAATAGTGCAAAATGCAGCATAGCAGCGCCACCTATTGGGCGATATTCACCAACGCGTAGTCAGCATCATTTCATATCAAAGAGTAACTGAATCTGAAGTTTGATGAAAATATGTCCATTAGTTCTTGAGATACAGCGATTGAAGAAATCGTGAAAAATGCTGTATAGCAGCGCCACCTGTTGAGCGATTTGCACCAAAATGTACAAAATGTCAATTCATATCAAGGATTAACTGATTCTGAAGTTTAGTGAAAATTGTTGCATTAGTACTTTAGATACCACTATAATGGAAATTCTGAAAAGTGCAGCATAGCAGCGCCACCTGTTGAGCGATTTGCACCAAAACACAAACAGCACTAATTCATATCAAAGTATACATGAATCTGAAGTTTGTTGAAAATCCAAGCATTAGTTGTTGAGATAGAGCTATTGCGGAAATTGTAAAAAATGCAGTATAGCAGCGCCACCTGTTGAGCGATTTACACCAAACTGTACAAAACTTCAATTTATGTCAAGGATTAACAGAATCTGAAGTTTGATGAAAATCCGTTCATTAATTCTTGAGATAGAGCCACTGCGGGAATTGTAAAAAATGCAGCATAGCAGCGCCACCTGTTGAGCGATTTGCACCAACACGTAATCAGCATCAAGTCATATCAAGGACTAACAGAATCTGAAGTTTCATGAAAATCCGTGCATTAGTTCTTGAGATAGAGCCATTTCGGAAATCATACATAATGCAGCACAGCAGCGCCACCTGTTGAGCGATTTGCACCAAAAACTAATCAGCATCAATTTCTATTAAGGACTAACTGAATATCAATTTTTATTAAATTCCGTGCATTAGTTCTTGAGATAGAGCGCCCACAAAATTTGTGTCACATACACACAGACAGACAGACTCACAGACAGACATTTTGTAAAAACATGTTTTTCGGGTTCTCTGACCTCTAAAACGTGTAAATCCGTCGAAAACCGGAATTCGAAAATTTTTATGAATCCAATACTTTCTTCTTGTAAAGATAGAAGAAAGTAACAAGATGACTGAATCTGGTCCACAATCACTTTTTTTCCCTCGGTGCAAAAAACTCGTTATCGCTAAGTGGTCACTTATAGCAACATTATGCTTATTTTTTTTTTTAAATATAGATATTTAATATTAAAAGAAAAGCAATCCAAATAAAGACATTTAACAGAAATTGGCATTCAAATACTATTAGTAAAAAAAAAAGAGAAATGGGAGGGGAGGGGGAAGGGGGCGAATAGGATAATTCATAATAAGTAAATGGTAAATAATCTGGAGAAAAAAAAAATTGAAACTATAAAGTAAAGCAAAAATTCATTTAAAAAAATATAAATTGCGAAATTACAGCCATGAAATAAAAATTTAGCCAAAAGGGTATCAAAACACTGAGATTACAAAATCAAAATAACAAAATTTTTTGTTTAAAAAATACAAATTGTAATTATTTCAAAAATAATGCTTTTTTTTTTTTACTCCAATACATAAAAAAAACTGAGAATAAAAAAATTAAAAAAAAAATCACATTTTAAAAGAAACTTATGTGCTGTCCTCTAAAAAAAACCCACAGGAAAATGTATCTTAAAAAAAACCCACCCTAGAACTTCATCAAAAAAAATCACTGAAGTAAAATTTTCTTTTTGTCCTGTTTCTATATGCCATTTACAATAATAAAATTATTTAAAATTACTTTAGAAGTGTTTATTTAGGTTTTTTTTTTTTTTAAATAAGCTAATAATACAGAATTCTAGCGAAAAAAAGAGCTTCATTTTCAATGTTTTTCTTGTTATAATAAGACATGTTACAATGATTTACATAAGTTTTTAGATGCTTTTCTGTTAAACCATTAATATGTGAATAAAATGCACCATTTTCAACTGATTATATTATGTTTGGCTCAGTTTGTGACCTTTTGAAAACAGAGGTAAAAAAAAACCATGTGGGAACTAAAAATAACCCACTTTTTTATAGACAAATAAATGGGGGAGCATACATTTTTTCTTTAAAATATTAATTTTAAAGGAAAAAAAACAATAAATTATGCAAATTTAATGCATATTTTGCATCTATAAGAATTTGTACAAGTTATGTCATACCTCACCCCCCCCCCCTTTGTTTTTGCAAAAATAAAAACCATCCACTTTTTTTTTTTTTTTTTTTTTTTTTTCTGCACAAAGATATCATTTTACTTTTATATCATACATTGTTTTATTCTTTACAAGCTTATTTTATTTTAATCATTATTTTACTTTTTTATGCAAATTTTAATAGGCGATTCTCAAGTTCACTGTTCAACAAGCATGAAACTTTCTGACACATTTACTCATTTTTAAACATAAAGGTACAAAATAGACAGGGACATGGCTGACTAAGCGATTTGGAATCGAAATGAGTTTTATGTTTTTGATAAATTACTTATCGAGTTACAAGTGATTTTCGGTCCCATGACGACAGTTTTTTTGCCTCTCTTTGGGTGGTTTTTCTCCTTGTCTGGAAAATTTGGTTCAAAACGACAACTTTGGCATTATTTTCTGACAGATCTTTTATGTTTACCAAAAAATGGAACATTTCTGTAGTTTCTGAATAACACAGTGCCAATTTCAGGCATTTCTACTTCCTGAACAAAGATTAATTAAAACTTGTGTAATTAAGTTGCCCCTTTGGATTTGATTGCAAAGAAAAAACTGAAAAATCTTTTTTTTTTTTGCAGAATTGTGTTTTAAAAATAATTAATAATGGAAGAAATACTTTGCTGTCTAATATTTTGGTTTCTAGAAGTGTTTTTGCATGTGGGTTTTTTTTAGGTAACATGGGTTATTTTTAGGAAAAAGTGGGTTTTTTTCAAATTCTTCTTTAATTGACTGCCATTTTGTAATATATTGACAGAATCAAAAATACTATACATTAAAATCTTAGTCAAAACAAGCTGTGAAAATGTAGCTACTCCAAATTGTTTTGTATTTTTTATTAAATTTTATGTAGAGAAAAATTCAAAAAGTGGGGTTTTTTTAGAGGACAGCACTATAAATTAGTTTCAAAAATGGGGTTTTATAAGCCATACAATTTTTACAAAATAATTTAAATTTCGAAAACTAAAAAAGTAAATACATAAAAATTTTAATACCTAATAAAATATTGAAAATATCAAAATAAAACAAAATTTACATTTTAAATGATCAATTGTTAAATTATTTTCAAAAATAGAATTTTAGAAACATACAGTTTATAAAAAATGCCTTCTACATGCTTATGCAATAATTTAACATTTGTAAGCAAACAAAAAGGTAAATATATAAAAACTCTTGAGTTTATGTATTTAACAGAAATTAGCATTGGAAATGAACTTAAATTTTTATTATTTTGATTTAATTTGATATTTTCAACATTTCTTTAATTAGAATTTTTATGTATTTACACCCCCCCCCCTTTTTTTCACGAATATGAAATTATTGCGTAAGCATTTTTTATAAATTGTATGCTTTTAAACCATACTTTTAAAAATAAGTTAACAATTTATATTTTAAAATGTGATTTTTTATTCATTTTGATATTTTCAATATATTATTATCAGTATTTCTATGCATTGGAGTAAAAGCAAAGCCTTATTTTTGAAATAATTTACAATTTATATTTTTTAAAAGAATTTTTTTCATTATTTTGATTTTGTAATCTCAGTATTTTGATACCCTTATGGCTAAATTTTTATTTTATGGCTTTAATTTGGCAATTTATATATTTTTTTAAAAAAATTTTACTTTACTATTTGCACATTACAACCCCCGGTAACATTTGGAATGCTGATTTCTGTTGAAAATTTCCTTATTTGGATTGCCTTTTTTTTTTTTTTTTTCTTTTTATGTTCCTATTTTCAAAATTTTTTAAGCCCAGCGTTGCTGTAAAGTGGCCACTTGGTGAGAACTGCCACTTGGCAAAAACAAGTTTTTTTCGACAAGTGAGGCATTTATAGCAACATTGTGCTTAAAATTATTTGAAAATACAGAGATTAACATTAAAAAATATGAAATGCAATCCAAATAAAGAAATTTTCAATAGAAATCGGCATTCCAAGGGTTATGTGTAAAAAAAAGTGAGATTGGGGGATGAGGGGGGGAAGGGATAAGTAATTAGCAAATGATAAATCCATAAATAAACAGATTAAAAAAATCGAAACAGTAAAATAAAGCAAAAATTCATTTAAAAAATAAAAATTGCGAAATCAGTCACAAAATAAAAATTTATCCAAAATGTATTTTCAAATATAAGGCTTGGTTTTTACCCCAATACATAAAAATACTGAGAATAAAATATTAGAAATATCAAAATGAATAATAATAATAATGACATTGAAAGAGAAACAAATTCGTTGCAAAAATAGGATTTTTAAATGCATACAATTTGTACGAAATAATTTAACATTCGTAAACAAAAAAAGAAAAAAAATAATGAATACATAAAGAAATACATAATGAATACGTAAGGAAATTCTGAAAAAACTACTTGATATATTACTTGGTAATTAGTATTGCAAATACGAAAGAAATCAGGGGTCGATCCACGCAAAATGTGGGGCCTATTTAGGGCCCTTTCACAAAAATCTATTTAATAAAATAGGGTCCATTCACAAAAATAAATTTAATAAAATGGGCCCCTTCACAAGAATAAACTTAATAAAATGGGCACCTTCACAAGAATAAATTTAATAAAATGGGCCCCTTCACAAGAATAAATTTAATAAAATAGGCCCTTTATGTAACATTCTTTTTCATAAAAACTGTTTTAAAATTTGTAAATAAAACCAGGTCACGAAAGACAAAAACTAGCGAGGGGATTCAAATTCGAGTAACTGGATTTCAACATTCGTTTCAAAATGTTTTTTTTTACAAAACTAATTTCTACTTTTCACAAAATGGACCTCAAGAATAAAAGCCTGCATCGACGCCTGGAAATAAAACTGCAAGTTGAATGGTGCTTAGATTCGAGATTGCATACGAGGAATGTCGAAATACGATGATGTCGGATCTAGTAAGCACGTGTACATAAGGATAATTGAATATAAAACTGCATTATTAAACAAAAAATGCATACTTACATTACTGAAGAATGTACTTGACTCTTGAAAAAACATTAACTTTAATAAAACGTCATAAATAATAAAACGTTGTTAGCAGGCACGGTAAGCCGCCGAACGAAAATAAACATGGCTGCCTCAGAACGCTTCACTTCACTCCTCGGTGAGGTTGCCTCACACAGGCATTGGCTGTATGCAGCTGTAGCTGCGCGGGTAGGGGAAATTCTCAGAGGCAGACGTTCGCTGTCGGAATACAATTAATCTGAGGAGAAACAGTAGTAAGGTGTTTAGACAAAATAATATTGTCATAATACACTGTGGCGTTTTTTAATAATTTGAAGCTGTTAATAAACACATATGTTTGAAAAGCGGACTGTTTATTTACAATTATTTTTTACAGTGTATAAACATGTAGATCTTAAGCACCAGCATACCCACATTATATACTCAATGAAGAAACCATGATTTTTTGCAGTCGAACAATCATGATGGAAGTGGAAGGTCAGGCTGTCGTCCATTAGAATGTTTCCCGAAGCATAAATAATCGAAGCCGATAGATGCATCAAAACGTTTATTAATAGACCATATAATGCACCAAATTCCACTAGTTATAGGTGATTCATGTGCGGACAGTCGCTACGTATTAAAATGTACCACTAAATGTTACGAATAGAACAAATGATGAAGATTCAGGAAAAACAAACACTCCAGGTGGCATGGTTTAATTAAACAACTCAATAATCGTCAAATTCCACGCCTCCTAGCCCATGCAACGGGTTATATCCTTGCGAAAACTGCATGCGTATGAATACAATACACGATAAATGACAAATCATGTAAAAAGTAGCCGGAAGAACGCGATGAGAGCAGAATACGATAGGACCTAGCTCCGGGGGGAGGGGGGAAGCGCGGGTGACGACGATACGAACTATATAGTTTCGGCGTCAGAATTATTGCGCAAACAATGGCTGGCGGGATTTGCAGGGAATGATGGGAATAGAACACCAAAGAACAAATGATATTAAAAAAACATTCGAAAGAAAAATAATTTATTTTTAGAATAAAAGGAAAAAGTAATTTAATGGGTTTTATGAGATGAGGCGAATGGATTAAGGATTTTAGACCAATAAAAGAATACGCCGTTTTAAATGCATGAAATAAAAGACAAAAGATATTAAGATATTATTAAAGATAGGTAAAAAAGTAAAAATGTTAAGAATTTGGAATAGTTTTACTAAGGTAAAAGGGCGAAAATTTTTATTATTACACACACACACACACACACACACACACATATATATATATATATATATATCAGTGGCGTGGCGTGAAAATTTTCGGTGGTCATCGCAATTATTTAAGTTTGTGGTGAAAAATTATTAACTCTAAAATTCAATGGTTGAATGTTCAAAAAAGAAACTTTAAATCTTACCTTCACTTATACATGAACTCTAAATGTTCTGCTAAAACTGGATCGTAGAGTTTTAAAAGATTATTAAGAGTTTTAAAATATTGCTTGGTCATCGCCGCATCCAGCGATGACCGGACGCCACGCCACTGATATATATACTAGCAAAACTCGAGGCTTTGCATGAGTAATAATTGAAATATGCCAAGTGGTATTTATGTGCCTATTTTTATTATAAAAATTACATTTTTAGGTATAATTAAAAATTATTAATTATTCCACAATTTCACTAAAGTTCACTGTTACACCGCATTAGGTGAAAGTGAGAATTAAATTAATAAGAAGAACATAAACTAATTCTAAATAAATGGTGATTTAAAATGCATTTTGAATTTTTTACGTTCATTTAAGTTTCCATTTGAGGTTTTTAATTTTTTAGAGAACATTCTTAGCACTCATTTACATCTTAAAAGTAACCATCATGCCATATTCCAAGCTTGTAGTCTAACGGTCTACCATACCTATGGTGGTAGTGTCACCAACATAAAATATAGCATATGTTGAAACAGGGATGGAACTAACACATGAATTTCCCTACATAAATTTTGAAATCGGATTAGTATTTTCTGAGATTCTTGAGAAATCGTAATTTGGAAAGTTTTAAAAAGTATTTTTGCTCTTTTCAACCCTTTAAATTTCATATCTTTTAGTCACTGTTCTTAGAGAGCATTTACGTCTAATAAGTATCTATCATGCCAAATTTTAAGTTTCTATTTTTAACAATTCAATAGAAATCGTAATTTAGAATTCTTTTAGAACGCTTTTTCCTTATTTCACCATTTCAAAATTCGATTTTTTTTAAATTGTTCCTAAACGGCATTTACATCATATAAGTAACTACCATACGACAGTCTTTATCTTTAACGATTCCAAAAAAATCGAAATTTAGAAAGATTTTAGAACGGTTTTCGTGCATTTCACCTTTTTAAATTTGGAATTTTTTACCAACAGTTCTTAGAGACCATTTTCATCTCATAAGCGACTACCATACTAAATTTAAAGTTTCTAGCACCATTACTTTTGCAATCGATTTGGTATTTTCTAAGATACCATAGAAGTCGTAATTTCGAAAATTTTTAGAACGTTTTTTGCTTATTACACCCTTTTAAATTTGGAATTTTTTAGAAACTGTTTTAGAGAGCATTTACATCTTATAAATACTTACCACGCAAAATGTCAAGTTTCTATCTTTAACAATTGCATATAAATCGCAATTTAGAACACAACGCTTTTCGCGCATTTTCGTCTCTTTTAAATTTTGTAATTTTTTAACTGTTCTTATAGGGCATTTAAGTCTTATAAGTAGCTACCGTGCCGAATTTCAAGTTTCCAGCTCATTCAGTATCACAAAAATCGAAATTTAGAACGCTTTTTTGCTCCTAAAACCCCCAAGTGATAGTGGCACCGACATAAAATATAGCATATATTGGAGCAAGGACTACCACAATGAATTTGCAACCATTACTTTTGAAATCGGTTTGGTATTTCCTGAGATTGCATAGAAATCGTAATTTAGAACGTTTTTAGAACGCTTTTTGTGCATTTCTAAAAAATTCGAAATTTAAAAAGGGTAAAAACTGTTCATAGAAAGCATTTACAACTTATAAGTAACTACCACTCCAAATTTCAAGTTTCTAGCTCCTTCTATATCACAAAATTCAAAATTTAGAACGTTTATTTCTCCTGCACCCCCTTAAGGGCGGCGACATTGATGTAAAATATAGCCTATATTGGAAAAGAGACTTCACGATCAATTTGCTACCATTACTTTTGAAATCGTCTTGGGATTTCCTGAGATTCCTGAGATAGAGATCTTAATTTAGAACGCTTTTAGAACTATTTTCGAGCATTTTAAACCTTTTTTAATTTCAATTTTTTTTTTTTTTTTTTTTTTAGAAACTGTTCTTAGAGTGCATTTATCATATAAGTAAAATTCGAGTTTCTAGGCCCTTAAGTAACACAAAAATCGCATTTTTAGAACGTTCTTTGCTACTGCACCCTGTTAAGGGTGGCGACATCGACATAAAATATAGCATATGTTGGAACAGGCACTGTCACCATCATTTTGCCACCATTACTTTTGAAATCGATTGGTATTTCCAGAGATTGCATAGTAATCACAATTTAGAACATCTTTAGAACGCTTTTCGCGTATTTTAACCCCTTTTAAATTTCGATTTTTCTAGAAACAATTCTTAGAGTGAATTTATTCGTATAAGTAACTGCTATGCAAAAATTCAAGTTTCTAGGCCCCTAAGTAACACAAAAATAGCATTTTAAAGACGTTTTTCGCTCCTCTACCCCCTTAGAAATGAAGGCATCGACATAAAATTTAGCCTACGTTGGACCAGGGACCATCAGCATCATTTTGCCACCATTACTTTTGAAATCGGTTGGATAGTTCCAGAGATTACACCCTACAAATAAACAGACAAACTTTACTTCTTTATAATATTAGTATAGATAATAGTAAGAAAAAATCACTTGGTATTCTTTATATTTTTAAAATATTCGATCTATTTATTCTCTTATAATTAAGGATTAAAGCTGTCATGAAACGACGAAATGGCTGCTGAAATATTTGATTTATATAAAAATCTTTAAATTATCAACTCCCTGCCAAATTAAATAGAGATTAAATACATTAAATGAAAATAAATGTTCAAAAAACTTTTACGAAATTTTAATGATCAGTAAATTAAGAATAATTATCGGGAAACAGATGCTTTGGTATAAATTATTAATGTTCAAAGTAGTAGTTCTTTTTTTTTTCAGATGAAATAAATTAATTCTAAACTTAAAATTGCGGTAAAAACCTTTTCGGATATGGCGGCAGTGATACGCTATAAGTCATATTAATGAATGCACAGTTTCCAATTTAACTATAATTCTTAAGTAATGTTATGTTTATAAATATAATGTTTTGTTTTTAAATAATTAATTAAAATGTGGATTTGTGTTATCATTGAAATAGCAACTACTTAAGTCAAAGTTTTAAAAAATATATGTAGAATTTTCGATTAATTTTGGAATTTTGTACAAGAATTATAGTTGAAGAGTGATTTATTGCAATTATTATAAAATACTAACGAAAATTATTACGTTATATTACTTTATTTCTTAGCATAGTTTATAAAGCTGTGCAATGATACGTACAAATTTGTAATATGAATTTATTTTAACTGTATCTACAATTCATTTGTAACATTTATTTGTAAAACTTATATTCCAGTACAAAATTCACCACAAGACCTTTATATTCTTTGATTCAACTTAACTTGGTTCATGTATTTAAAGGGACGGTGAATGTTAATTTTTTTTTTTTTCCTCATAGAGATATGAAATTTTGTGGAAATATACATTTCACCATAAGTATATAGATCACCTTAAAAGAAATTTCCAATCTTATTATAATTTTAAGATTTTTTAAAAAATTAAAATTTTAAATCGAAATTTTAAAAGACTCCATGCGTCATACTTTTTTTAGTTATTTCCTTGATTTTGCATTTTAATCACTTAAAACTCTATTACGAACAAATCTGTGCATCGATTTTTTAATCCCTTGCATAGTTAATTTTTTAAAGATTTTTTTTATGAATCCGATATCAATTTTCATCAAAATTTTGCCTTTTAATAATTTGAAAATCAAATTTAACTGTCTTAATGATATCGAATTATAAAATGCATGCACAGTTTCTTTGTAAGCAATATCAGGATTCGTCTTTATCAGATTCATAAATTTTGATAAAAAATTATGATGCATGGACCATTTCAAATATGTAATAACTTTGAAAAATCAGTTTTGGGAAAAACAGATCTTATATTAAACGGACGAAAAATTGTTTGTGTACAAAATTCAAACGCTTATAACTTTGCGAAAAATAATCGCATTTGCATGCAATTTTTTACAAATAGTTCAGAAAAAGCTGACAAATAATAATATGCATAAAAATAATTTTCCATTTTTGGGTCGATTTCTAACTCAAACAAAGGTTCACGGTCCTCTTAAAGATAGAATTCTGTAACCGAATTTTCACCCGTTTTTTGATAGGCTAGAATTATAAAAATAAGGTACGCATGTGTCTTTCTGAAAAATATACTGCTAATTAATATTTTTAGGACATAAACATAATAAATATAATTTTAACGTTATATTTGTTAGCTGGGTGTTAGTAATAAATTGCCAAACATTCTTTAGTAACAGGGTTCCTCTGCTACTCTGGTTGGTTTCCCTTCTAAACGAGCCTTCAACAAATGAAACATGTTGGGGTATTTGATTATGTGTTTTAAAGCAATATAGACCTTTACCTGGATTGTCCTTCCGCCTTGCTGGAAACGATGCGAACGCCATTGCGCTATCATACTTTGTAATGTGACGAACTAAATTTGGGCTGTGAAGAACCAACTCTTTCAGTTGATCATCAATAATAGGTTTGGTAAAGAACGATAGAACGATATACAATATACTAAAACTATCTTTAAAAAATTATCTAATTAACAATGCAAGTCTCATGACAATCCATTCAGTAGGATCTTTTAAAAAACTTAATTTTTAGTAATAGGGTTCACCCTAATTATAGAACTTTCCTTAATAATTTTATAACAGAAACTGTGACATTCAACAACGGAAAACCATCTGTTGTATAAAAACTTTCCTGAATATTCATTTAACTAACACTGCCAATTCCACCAGTAGAACTTTTTAAAAAGGCTAATCTTAATCACTGGGTATTACCTGATTATAGAACGTTTCCCGTAATTTTATAACTAAGCAACTTAGAACAATATATTACATACTAAAAAGTTTCCTATTTTTATATTTTTTAAACAGATAGTGAAAGTGCCATTGAAATTTACTCGGCATAATCTTTTAAAAGGGGTTAATCTTTCATAAACTGGTTTACGGATTATAGAACTTTTTCCATAATTCTATTACTAAGCAATGTAGGATGATATTTTGTACACTGAAATCTTCCCTGGAAAATTATCTAACTATAACAGTGCAAGTCCCATTAAAATCCATTCAAAATAACTCAAGTTATAAGCTGCCGGAACGAAATTCCATTTGCATCTTATAAATATAGTAGAAGTAAATGGTTATAACTATATACTAGTTATAACAAAAATAGTGTTAAATATACGCTAAACTCACGCTTGCTAAAACAAGCCAACTGTGAAACTTCAAGAATGAAATATTTAAACTCTCTAAAGTAGAAAATGAAAAAAAAAACACAAAAAAAAATAGAGAGCAATATACGTTATACATTTTAAAAATAATCGTTTATTTTTATTTAAAGTATTCGTTCTAATAATCTATTATAATTAATGATTAAAGTTGCCATAAAATGACACGATGGGAGAACTAAGATTTGATAAATATAAATTACTTTTAATGGACCGACCACAAGTAATGTATGTAGATATGAAATACATTAAATGAAAATAAATGTTCAGAAAACTTTTACGAAAATTTAATGTTCAGTCAATTAAGAATAATTATCAGGAAACGGATCCTTTGCTCTGACTTATTAATGTCCAAGATAGAAGTTCCTTATTTTCAGATGAAATATATTAATTCTAAACTTAGAAAAGCAGAGTACAAATTTTGGATATGGTTGAAGTGGCACGTTTAAATCATATTAGTGAATGCAAAGATTTTAATGAAATTATATATCTTAGCTTTATATTAGAACCTGATCCTTTTATTTTTAAATAGTATCATCGAATTAGAAAAGTAAAAAAATTTTTTGAAAAATATTGCGTAACTTTACCGAAATTATATCAGAATAGTTATTTATTACTACCGTGCAAAAAATGATAATGAACAAAATTATTAAGGGTAAATACAAGGTTGGCCATAATGAAACTGAGTAAACTGAGTGAATTACTCACAAGGAAGGTCTCCATACTGGGCATGGGCATATTCAGAATATTTTGAAAAAAATACCAATTAAACTACTTATGTATGTAATAAAGGATCAGTCAAATTTAGCGGCGGAATTACAGTAGAAAGTCTGTAAAAAAAATAAATACTTTCGAGTATTTGGCGCGAAAAGACGAAAGCGTCACGCGATTTGGAGAGCAGTACTTTTCCTCACCAAAAGCAAACGATTTTAATGCATCTGAAAATTGTTTGTTAATTGATTTTTAGAATGCGTGTAAAAAGTATTTAATGAATTTAAACATAAACAGTGAGAGAGTTTAATAAATACATTTTTTCGTATTACATATTTATGTTGCTTGTTACTTAATTTTATTACTTTAAAAAAAATTTCATCTATAAAAATTGCTTTCATATATTTAAGCGTATTCCAAAATAAAGGCAAGATTCATTTAGCAGTTATTCATTTCAAACCAAGGAATTTGTCGTTTCCATAGCAACAAAATTGAACCGACAGCACTCAATTGGAATTAATTTTGAGATATTGAAACAATTTTAATTTTCTTTTAATTCATAAAATTTGATATTTAACTTTCATTATAAATACATATATTACAAAACTATAGCTAAATCAAACTAAAACTGACAAAACTACAGTTATTTAAGTTAAATTTATTTAAACAAATTCAATATGAAATATTTTTATCTTAAAGAGTATTCGACATGAAAAAGTATGTTTCGAAATTTCATTTCATCGCCAACCGATGATAAATCGCCAAATAAACGAAAATTTCATTATTTTTTTTACGAACGTTCTATCGGGGTTCCGCCAAATTTTTTTTATAAACATATATATCCACATGAGACGAACTCTCTGTAATTTTTTCAGATTTTTCTGAATATGCCCGTATGGAGACCTTCCTTGTCAGAGTGTTCTGTAGCGCGATCTAATTGAGAGAATGACGCCAAATTTTGTAAGAAGATTAAACAAGACGGGGCACGAAGGATTTCGCGAAAAAATTTTTAGTTCCAAAAGTAACCACTAGGGAATATGTGGTGCTGTGTAACGGACAAGAGAGTTTTAAAAGATGCAGAATCAATACAGAAATAAAATTACCTTTTATTTAGCACATTTAATAATTTTAGTATTGATTCTGCATTTTTAAAACTCTCCTTTCTCTTACACAGCGCCACTTATTCCCCTAGTGGTGACTTTTCGAACTAAATTTCTTTTCCAAGAAATCTTTCGTCCCCTCGCTTTGTATAATCTTCTTACAAAATTTGGCGTCATTTTCTCAATTAGATCAAGCTACTGAACACTCTGACAAGGAAGGTTTTCATACAGGGCATACTCAGAATATGTCGAAAAAAATGCTAATGAAACTACTCATGTATGTAATAAGGGATCAGTCAAATTTAACGGCGGAATTTTAGTAGAAAGTCTGTAAAAAAATAATATACTTTCGAATATTTGGCGCGATAATACGAAAGTGACACGCGATTTGGCGAGCAGGTTTTTTCCTCGCCAAAAGCAAACGATTTTAATGCATCTGAAAGTTGTTTATTAATTGTTTTTTAGAATGCACGGTTTTTAATGAATCTAAACTTAATCAATAAAAGAGGTTATTATATATATATATATATATATAATTACATATATATGTTGCTTGTTGCTATAGTTATTTAATTTTATCACTCTAAAAATATTTTCTATGCTTTGCAAATTGTTTGCAAGTTGCAAATATCTATTTTAAGTTATAGTCAGCTGACATTTGATTGCCATAATACATTTACATATCAAAGACGAAGTCGTTTCCATAGCAACAAAATCAAATCGACAGTGTTCTATCTGCCTAATTTTTGAGCTTGAAGTAATTTAAATCAATTTAAATTTTGCTTTAAATTGTAAAATATGATATTTAAATTTTATTATAAATTCATATAAATATATATGAGAAACTGTAGTTAGAAATAACTAAAAATGACAAAACTATAGTTAAAACAAATTAAAAATGACAAAACTAAAGTTATTTAAATTAAACTTATATAAACAAATTCCACATAAAAAGTTTTTTCTACATAAAAGCGTATTTTTTTTTTCATCGCCAACCGGTGATAAATCGCCAAATAAACGAAAATTTCGTTATTTTTTTACGGACGCTGTATCGGGGTTCCGCCAATTTTTTTTTTATAAACATACACTCATTGCCATAAAAATTTGCGCACCAAGATATAATTGTGGGATCGTAACGAAACTTGGCATGAAGGTACATATCAGGCAGATATGCAAATGATTAGAAATGCAGCGTGATTGCGCATTGCTATTACCACTAGAGGGCGTTGAACTTCGTCCTCCTTGGAGTATAAAACTGGTAAGCAGAACGTGTCTGAGAATACTTTTCTTTTGCAAAGGAAACGCTGAGGTAGGCATGCCGTTACGTAGCCATCGAAGACAATATGAGCAGCTGTCAGAGTTCGAGAGGGGAAGAATCATCGGGATGATGGAAGCTGAGTGATCAGCTCGGCGAGTAGCTCGTCAAGTAGGCCGTTCTGATTTTACTGTGAGGAGGTGTTTGGACTAGTGGGCTGAAGAGATGTCATTTACACGGCGACCAAGCTCGGGACGCCCTCGACAGGCCAGTCGTCGAGAAGACCGTCACATCATACGAAACGCACGCGTAGAGCCAACTGCCTCATTGGCCGCTATCCAGACACAGGCAGCACCTTCACTACGGACTCCTGTGTCTTCCTGAACCATTGCAAGGTGCTTGGCTGAAGGACATCTGGTATCGCGGCGCCTATTACGTGTGCTGCCAATGACACCCACCGACCGACGCCTCCGTTTGGAGTGGTGTGGAGCACGATAGGATTGGACTGCAACGGAATGAAACCAGGTCGTCTTCAGCGACGAATCTAGATTCAATTTGAGCAGCGATGACAATCTTGTTCGTGTGTGGAGGTCCCGTGGCGAACGCCTCAATCCTGCCTTCGCTTTACAGCGACACACCGGTCTTACAGCTGGTGTGGTGGTATGTGGTGCCATTGCTTACGATACACGGTCACCCCTAATATTGATCCGTGGCACAATGACAGACCAGCGGTACGTCCAGGACATCCTTCAGCCACATGTGTTGCCTTCCGTAGCAGGGCTGCCAGGAGCCATTTTTCAGCAAGACAATGCTCGGCCACACACAGCAAGGATGTCACAAGCCTACCTCCGCCACATTACCACCCTTCTCTGGCCTGCTAGATCCCCAGATTTGTCACCAATCGAGCTTATATGGGATCATTTGGGACGGCAAGTTGGACACCCTACGAGTTTGGTTGAACTCGAGGCGCGTTTACAGCAACTGTGGAATGAGATGTCTCAGGACATCATACGGAACTTGTATGCCTCAATGCCCGCTCGTATCGCATCGTGCATTCGCGCTAGAGGAGATCCAACAGAGTACTAAAATTTCCGTTCGTTTGTACTTTTTTCTGCAATAAATGATCCTTTTTCTTTGGTTTTCTAATCACTTACTTATATCACAGCAGTACTTACACGTGTAAAATTTCGTTTCATTTGGACGTATTTTTCTTGGTGCGCAAATTTTTATGGCAATGAGTGTATATATCCATATGAGAAGAACATTCTGTAATTTTTTCAGATTTTTCTGCGTATGGCCGTATGGAGACCTTCCTTGTGAGTACTGTCAGTTTAATTATGGCTACCTTGTATATCGTTGTTTTATAGTAATTAAATTGAATGGAAAAAATGTACAGTCGAACCTCGTTATCCGGATACTCTAACGACCAGAAAAAGTGTCGTCGTAAGCGGGGTGTCGCGGTAAGCGGAGTTGGAGACAAAATGTTTATAAAAAGGTGTATTTTTAATTAATTTAAGACAATTTCTGCTCTTGCAGTTTTAAGCAATAAAACATTATTATTAAACAAAATAAACACAAAAACAGAATTGAAAAGAATAAAAATCAGATTTATGATCACTTTTTTTTTATTGCTACATGAAATATTGCTGAATTTTAAGGGGTACTTATCCTTGGATATGCTTCCTACAATTCTTTTTTCAATATCATGCAATGAATTGTAATCAATATTCGTTGTTTCAGAAATGGATGTTAGATAATTTCTGATCGTTTCAATGCAATGCAATGCTTCAGTTTTAGTCGGATGAAAAACCACAAGATAGCGCCGTTTGACCAAGATCCCGAGTAGACTGATGCGTCTATCAGGAGCTTAAGTGGGTCATTAATAATATTTGGGTTTATTTATTCAGATAAAGGATTGAAGTAAAATTTCTCATTTATCTCAATGGGTATTTTAGACACTTTTGTGAAAAGTTTGGCTAAGATATTTTTTTCCGCTTAATTTCCGTGCTTATAAGATGGATTATGAAAAATGGACAATTTTCCTAAACCGTCGGGAAATCCGGAGTTGAAAATTATTCAACGACGTAAAATCCGGAGTTTATTTACGTTAAAATCATATACAGAAAATCGGGACTTCGAAAAACTGACGTGATAAGCGGAATGATGTGAAAACTGGGTGTCAGGATAACGAGGTCCGACTACAAGAATATGATGAAAACGGTCAATGAAAAAAAAGAATTTTGTAAATGTGCATAACTTTACAGGCATTGTAGCAGAAAAGTTATTTATTATTACCGTGCAAATTATATCGTGTATTTATAGAAATTAAATGTAGTAAAAAATGTAGTACAAGAATATCCTGAAAACGGTCAAAGAAAAAAAAAAGAATTTTATAAATTTGCATAACTTTACAGAAATTGTTGCAGAAAAGTTATTTATTATAACCGTGCAAAAAATGTTAATGAACAAAATTATTAAGAAGATATATATTGTGTATTTAGAGTAATTAAATTTATTTAAAAAAATATCTACTACAGTATGATAAAAAAGAGTCTTTTAAGCTATGTAAAAAAAAATAATAATAATAATTTGCATAGCTTTACAGGAAGTATAGCAGAACAGTTATTTATTATTACAGTGCAGAAAATGATAATAATCAAAATTATTAAGGGTAAATATATCGTGGCTTTATAGTAAATAAATTCAATAGAAAAAAAATGTATAAGAATATGATCATAACGGTGTACGAAAAAAAAAAAAGAATTTTATAAATTTTCATAATTTTACTGAAATTATATCAGAACAGCTATTTATTATTAAAAAGATAATGAAAAAAATGTTCAAGGTTAAATGCACTGTGGCTTTATAGAAATTAAATTGATTAAAAATAAATTGTGCAAGAATGCGAAGAAAATGAGCGATGAAAAAAAATAATTTTATAAATTTACATAACTTTACAGAAGTTTTGGCAAAAAAGTTATGTATTATTACCTTGCAAAAAAAAAAAAAAAAAAAAAAAAAAAAGAAAAAAAAGAAAAAAAAATTTTAATCAACAAAATTATTAAGGGAAAATATATCATGTATTTATAGTAGTTAAATTTATTAACAAAAATACGTACAAAGAATATGATGAAAAATGTCAATAAAAAAATAATTTTATAAATTTGCATAACTTCACAGAAATTGTAGCAGAAAGGTTATTTATTATTACCGTGAAAAAAATGTCAATTGACAAAATTATTAAGGGAAAATATATCGTGTATTTATGGTAATTAAATTGGGTAAAAAAAAAATGTACAAGAATATGATGAAAAGGTCAATCAAAAAAAAAGAATTCTTTAATTTACTTAACTTATAGGAAAAAGGTTATTTATTATCGCCGTGCAAATAAATGATAATGAACAAAACTATATAGGGAAAGTATATCGTATATTTATAATAATTAAATTCCTTTTAAAAAAATCTACAAGAATTTGACGAACACGGTAATAAAAAAAAGAATTTTAAAAATTTGCATAACTTTACAAAATTTGTAGCAGAAAAGTTATATGTTATTGTGGTGAAAAAAATGCTAATCAACAAAAGGGGCTGTACATATATAACTTTATTAACTTTTTAGCAATTTTGGACTCCCTCCCCCCTTACGATATCATACGCTATCATTCCTCGACCCATCTACCCCTAACGATATCGTTATCATTGTCTAAAAATTCTTTTCTTTTTTACATTTTTTTTTCTTTCGTT
This sequence comes from Maratus speciosus, assembly GCA_963932465.1. NCBI lineage: Eukaryota > Metazoa > Arthropoda > Arachnida > Araneae > Salticidae > Maratus > Maratus speciosus. The sequence continues at coordinate 90,640,160 of OZ010799.1, read as the reverse complement.
TTATTTTTATACGTCTGCAATGATATACAGATATGGTCATACATTTATTATTCGCATACTTTACTCATTTAAAAATAGAGAAGAAGTTAATAAAACTTAAATAAATTATAATTAACAATAGATAAATAAATAAATAAATAATTATGACTATTATATATAAAATAAAATTAGGGGAGACCGGGGTTAGTTGTGCCAGGGGCAAGTTGTGCCATCGAGCTTCCTGACTGAGCTAATAGGTTGCAGCACCTGTCGCGTCATGAGAGTGAAGAGGTTGATTGTCTCAGTGTGCTGTGTATGTTTTGAAGTATAGCGTTGCGTTGTTTTTGAGATAAAAATATTTATTTTGTTTTCTATCGTGAAAGTAAATTTTGCGACCTACGTTGGAATCGTCATTGCCACTAGCGATACTGAGTTATGTAAAGTTCCCTAACATTATTTAAATGCTTATATATTGAGCTGTTATTCTATGTATTTCATTTGTTAATCATGCCAATCTTTCGGAAACTAATGAATAAAGTTCAAAATGGCATAACGCGGGGCTAGTTGTAGCGAAATCTACGAGGCATGTTGTGGCAGTGTCACAACTTACCTCAGCATAATTTTTAATGGCGGTTTTATATTTCAGGAAAAATGGTGGAAAAATTACAAGAGGCGTACTGAAAGAGCTAAAGCTACTTTAGTAGATTATGATAGGGCTGCAATAGAAGTAAAATCCTGAAGGTGCAGTTTAAGGAAAGCACAAGAACTGTTCAATGCTGGCGAGATGGCAGGACCGTCTTCAGAAGTAAGAAATCTCATTGAATTAGATGATTCTATGACAAATGATAATAGCAATGTGTCAGTGGTAAGTCTTACACAAATAAGACCACTCCCTAAAGCAAGACCTCGAAAAGGCAAGCGATCTATTCGTAAATGTTTGAAATCTGCCATTCTAACATGCACATCTGCAAAAGAGAAAATTCGAGCAGAACAAAAAGCAAAAGAACGCAGAAAACAAATTGAAGAAGAAAAAGCAAAAAAGAAACTGTATGGAAAAGCCAAGCAGTGCATAAAAAATGACACCTAGATTATTGAAAAAAAGGGAGAAGCAAATATTGGATAGCTCTGAAGATGACGAAAATTGCTTATGTCTAGTTTGCTTGGAACAATACAAAATTTCTAGACCCGGAGAAGACTGGGTGCAATGCGTGACATGTAAAAGATGTGAGCATGTCAAATGTACCAAAAATGAACCTTATTATATTTGTATTAACTGCAAATCAGACGCTAAAACAAGCGATGACAACGAGTGATTAAAAATATAGGATATAGGCCTACACGTTTTAGTAGGTTACCGGGTCAAAGATCAATATGGCCAAAGATTAGTGTTGGCTTAATTTTTATTTCTTTCCTGATTAAGACAGTTTTTTTTTTCTTTTTATTGCTAAGTGTCTCTAAAAGTATCTTTATAAAGGACTAAGAGTTTACAAGTGTTAACAATTTAACTATTTTATTTTCATTTGATTTACAATATTATTAAAACATGAAAGTGTTTTATTGTGTTAAGAACGTTATAAATGAATAATTTTTTCATTCTTGATTTAACATATCCCATTTAATCGCCTTTCTTACATAATTTGTATATGTTACAATGTACTTATATGTGTCATTTATGTGTCACAATGTGCCTCATGCAAGTCACAACTTGCCCCGTAGCGGGGGTTAGTAGTGACAAATTTCGAGGTTACGCAGAATTCATTTTGTGTTATCAAAAACGTTAATAATGTTAATAGTAGTTTTATAAATATGTTAAGCATGATTTACTCTAATGATATGATACATTAAATGTTTCGCTTCAGTTAAAATTTTATCGCCTATATAAAAAAGGTGGAAAATGTCACTACTAGCCCCGGTCTATCCTATATGAAATAACACTATAAACAAATACTATTTAAAAGTATTTTGAAATAGCTTTTTTTATATAATGCATTCAACAGCAATATTGTCTTTTTAGATTTGTTCCCTGCACAGGAGAATGCAGGCCTTCTTATAAATAAAATAGGTGGAAATGTTCTTCCCAATTTTTATTAGTAAATAACACAAATATCATTTCGAACCTGGTTTCTTTAACAATGAATTATATTACTGATGGTACTTACTTATAAGTACCTTTAAAATAACTTGTGATAAAATTCATTTAATACATCGATTAGTAGTGATACAGTTTAGAATATGTCATAGATACATTACTTTATCTTGTTCCAAAAGCATTATTGGCTACACAAAACAAAAATATTTTTAAAAGGATCATTTCTTTTGCGTTTGCATCATTTCAGCTTTCATGGCGTTGGGGGTGGGGGGGATTTTTCAGAAATATTTCTATATTTCTATTGTGAGAAACTTATTTGTACATTTCCTAATTCTACAAAATACTAAGAAAAATATTTTAAAAAAAGATTTGAGTGGGGTTATAAATATTGCACAAAATTCCTATAAATTCAAATTTAATGTATCCTTCTAAATTCTTCCATCCTTCTAAAATCCTTCTAAAATTTATTTAATGATTATGTATATCTTCTAATGTAGTTTTGAAAATTCACGAAAAATGCTTTAGGAAATAAAATTTTCATGAATTCATAATTCAGTACATAAAGGGTTAAACTTTGCTGATACATGATTTCCTAGCGACCATGTTGTTCAAGGAAACGGGGTGCATTTTAAGGTATGGGCTTGAGAATGAGATGAAGAACAAAAATCGAGCTCTCACCGTTAGGTTTACAATGACAAATTTCGCAAATTTTAAATGGCAACAGCTACTTTTTTTTCCGCAAAATGATTCTCGCAGAAGAAACCATAAATAGCGTTACCTATGCACTTAGAGAGGGGGGGACTCTGCAAAGGGCACGTTTATAATATAAACGGCGACTGAAAACTAACGCCAAAAAGTGTATTTAGGACTCCACGTGTGCTGCAAGAACACTTTGGTGACATTGTCATCAATGGCAATTTATATTTCCGTAGTCGCTATGGTCACCCGAACACCTCTCCAATGAGTTTTAAACATATTTAAATACATGATGCAATTTTCCCCATTTAATGCTTTTCGCAAGTTTAATTATTTTAAAATTTTCATTCTTTTTAAATATTCATGCATAAATATATTTGTTAATTTAAAGTAAATATTATAATTTGTGCTTTTTTAATCTCTATAGAGATAATAAATAAATAAATAAATAAATAAAAAACCCTCAAAAACTTAGACAAATTAAAAGAATGGTTGCACATTGCACACCGCGATTAGTGCCTTATGTGTCTGCAAAAGATGGTTAAATTGCTATACATAGTTTTTGATCCTCTAAAACTTTTAAACTGAAATACTGAATATACTCTTAACATTCGCGAGTTTTGATTATTCACGAAATAAAAAATGAGGAATACACTGGTGTCCAAAATTAAGGACCAATCACAAAATGCTAATTTTCAAGTACGCGACTACTTAAAAGGAAATAATATAATTCGAATAATTACTAACTGTACAGCACAGCTAGTCCATATAACATCTATTCATGTCACACATGGTCACAAGTGTCACAGTCACTACGGTGAAGCAAACAAATAGGATAATCAATACAACTCATTATGAGTCTCAAATGATCACTATATGTGACTCCACTGAGACGTCACTGTGACTGCTGCTTTGTAACGAGTCACCATGTGACTTTACAATGTAGATACTATGTGACTCTCATGTGACTGTCATCTGTAGACTCAAATTCAAAGTCATCGTGATAAGTTACCAAATAATGTCACATTAAAGTCACATGATGACTGTCAGGTGACAGAGAGACTACTTTGAAGTCACCATTGTGCTCCTTTGTGAAATGTCACCATGTGACTATAATGTGATATTATTTAGTGACTTATCATACTGCAACGTTTATGATGACTTTGAAATTGAGTCTAAAATGACAGTCACATGAGAGACACAATGTAACTACATTGTAAAGTCACCTGGTGATTCGTCACAAAGCAACAGTCACATTGACGTCTTAGTGGAGTCACATATAGCGATCATTTGAGACTCATAATGAGGCGTGTGGAATTTCCTATTTTTTGTTTCACCGTAGTGACTGTGACAATTGTGACCATGTGTGACACGTATGAGATGCTATATGGACCAGCTGTGCAGTAGGGATAGTCATTATTTGAATTATATTATTTCCTTTTGAATATTTGCTTACTTAAAAATTAGCATTTTGTGACTGGTCCTTAATTTTGGACACCAGTGTATTTCAACATTCGCGAATACTCAATTTGGCTATTCGCGAATTTTGTTTTATAAAAGCATATATTTCTTTAAAAGTAAACTCGTTTTGTTTTACCAATTCCATAAACTATTTGACACTGGACAGCTGTATTGTACTATATAGCCTAAGTTCTGAGAACTTCGACCCTTAGATTGAAGCAAAACATAGATCAGTAATTTCGAGAAACCCGAAACCTGACTTCATACTAAAAATAAAAAATATATAAATTTTCTAAAATTCAAAATTTTTATTGCAAGTGAAAATTTTTCTGCAAAAATTAAATGGGAAATTTAAAACTTCAACAACAACTTGTTGAGAAAGCAATAGAATGTGATCCTCCGGACCGAAACTAGCCTTTTTTTGCGCCCGGGGCAAACATGAATTGTGGCGCCCCTCCCCCCCTTTCTTCCTCAAAGTATATTTACAAAGATAATTTTACTAATTTTCTAATGGCCGACTTATTTTAAAATTTAAAATATGTAATCATAAAATAGGTAATACTGAAATACGTAAATTGAATGTGACGTTTGTTGCAATTATAGTTTGTTCACATAAAGGAATTCGCATGTATTACCGGCTATTTACAGTATTTGTTTATACAGTACAGTTCCGATTATCTGAGTCCCGCTTAACCGAGTTATTATTTTCTGATGGACTGATGGATTTCATTATTATGAAACAGCCATTATAAATGAAGTGTTTGGTGAAAATGAAAGAGCAGCCGTAAAAAGTTTGAACTCTGATTTTCTGGTCAGAATGGGAAAAAAAAAATGGCCAAACTTTTTTTTTTTTTGCAAACAAAAATTAAGGCCATTTTTTTTCCATTCTGAGCAGAAAATCAGAGTTTAAACTTTTTACGACTGCTCTTTCATCTTCACCTAACAGTTCATTTATAATGACTGTTTCATAATAATAAAAGCCAACAGTCCATCAGAAGAAAATGATCGATTCCAAAGGTATAATCTTTCATTTGGCGCCCCTTGGCTTTGGCCCCCGGGGCACATGCCCCCTCTGCCCCCTCTTAGTTTCGGCCCTGGTGATTCTTAATTGCTGAGGAGTCCTAAATTTAAAAGACAAATCAAGACCACAATTCCTTATACGGAAGTTCCTAAACAAAAGATCTCTTCTTTCAAACAATTGTACATCAATAATTTTTTTCAGCCAACAACTAGCAACTAAACTTTTTACAATGTGTTTATAATTATTCAAATTTATTTACAGCATGTACTTTTTAATGCTTAATAAATATATTTTTACGTTTCAATTAAAACCTAACCCCCTTTTATGCACGGTAAGATAGTCTCAACATTCGCGATTATGACATTCGCGGAGGTTTCTGCGAACCTAACCCTCGTGAATGTTAAGGGATTACTGTACTTTGACCGATTTCAAATTTAAGTAGTGTTTAAAATAATTCTTCGATTGAAAAACTGTCTATTCCAGTGTATTTATAAAACATCTCTCTGTGAAACTACCAGTTTTCATATTTTTATATGTAAGAGTTTATTGTAAGCTGAGAAATAACACCTCGTCCATTGAATTCAATTACGGCAGGGACAACGTTAGTTACTTACTTTTTTCATAGTATTAGCTCTCATAAAAAAAAATCATAATTGCCGGTCACAAATATTTAATATATGTTAATATCATAAATATTAAATATGTTTATTGCAATTTGTTTAATTTGCATATTTTAGTTATTTAATACATCGCTATAAATTTTTTCCGCTATGTACTAAAATTATTTTTATATTACTAACGTTCATAAAAAATTCTCAAAATTTAAGACCTTAAAATGTAATACCTTAGTAATTCATTATTAATATTGCATAAAACGACATAATGGGAATAGGAATATTTCCATAATATTAATGACTTCTGATAAACTTTCATAAACATTTAATATAAATATGTTTATTGCAATTTGTTTAATTTACATATTTTAGTTATTAATACATCGCTATAAATTTTTTTCCGCTATTTACTAAAATTATTTTTATATTACTAACGTTCACAAAAAATTCTCAAAATTTAAGACCTTAAGATGTAATCTCTTAGTAATTAATTATTAATACTGCCACAAAATGACTTAATGGGAATAGGAATATTTCACTGATATTAATGACTTCTGATAAACTTTTAGTAAAGCCAGTAGAGATGGAATATGTTAAATGAAAATAAATGTTCAGAAAACTTTTACAGAATTTTAATGCTCAGTCAATTAAGAATAATTATTGAGAAACAGACACTTGGCCTGACTTATTAACATGTCCGCGATAGTAGTTCTTTATTTTCATATGAAATAAATGAATCCCAAGCAAAGTAGAATCGTACATAAACCTTAAATATGACTGTAATATTATGTTTAAATCATATTAAGGGGTTAAGCACTTTTAATAAAATTGCAATTCGTAATTTAAAATTAGTATTTGAATACAATGAACTCCCGTTAGTGGGGGATTTTTAAAAAGTGTCGTATTTTACTGTCCTTTCACATTTAAAGAAAATTAGATAAATATTAAAAAATAATTAAATATCATAATTTTAATTATTGCATTTTAACTAACATGCTTTTTTAACGGTAATTTACAGATATATTATTATTTATAAAAATATTTAAAAATAAGAAATATATTCATTTGTAGTCAAAATGTCATTACCATAGGTTGTCCCAACAAGCAATTTATCAGGTAAAGATTTGACTAAGTTCTATTTAAAACAGATGATTATAATTTTTTAAATACATTTTTATTTATTAAGGTGCTACTAATTACAAAAATATTAATTTTCTTAAATTAAACTTATCTATAATTCTTAATAATTTTTTTAAACCGTGACCTAAGAAAGTGCATCATGACCATGCTTCTGACAAAAAGTTTATCTGGAATTTTTTAGAGGGCAACACATGCTTTTTTATCAAGGCAGAAAAGTAAACTTGTTATCAGGTTTAGGTGAATAGAGTAAATAGTCTTATAATTTCAATAAAAAAAGCAAAGACTTTGAATGTTTTGGTGAGTATTTTTTTTGTACGTCATTACCGTACCCTCTTCTAATTGATAATTAAATGAACTATTATTTCTTAATCTGCTTTTATTATATAAGAAATAGAAAATCATTGTATGGGTTAAAAGATATAATGGCTGCCATTTATGACTGTGGAAAAATTAAAATATTTCGCTTAATTTGCCATTATCATAGATGTCATTACCGCGCTCACTTACGTCATTACAAAGTTCATTAAAATATAAAAATCATTTTAAAAATGTTAAATTAGTAATTTGGTCCCTGCTGATGCTTGTATACTAATGTTTATGAGGTAATTATTTACAAAAAATTAAAACTTTCTGATTATTTCTAAAAATTTGATTTTGCTATTCCAAAACATGGACAGATTTGGAAAATGATCCCAGTACGAATTTCTAATGGAGGACATTTTTTTGTCCGCATTAACTAGTGTAAACATTAGGATAGTGTAAAATAACAATTTTTGGTTAATAATTGAATTCACTTTTGATAGAAATTTAATAGGTTACAAATTTAATGCTGAATAATCATTTTCTTGTTTAATTTAGTAATTTAGATAAAAATCGAGTTTGTGGCAACTTGTTAATACAAAATAAAGAAGTGTTGAATTTTTTAAAGATTTTTATGCGATCTTAATTGGATGAAATGAATGTTGTTCACATGTTCTTCTGACATTTGTCATATCTCTCTTGAATACTGAGCAAGAATTTCACTAAAAATACTCACAGCAATAGTTTCTTAAGCGTCAAAAAACAATTTTAAAAATAGAGATAACCAATGCTAATTATCCTATTAGTAGTATTTTATATTGTTAGTCCCCGGTATGCTATTTCTTTCGTCTAGCAATTAAAGTGTCGTCTCTAAAAAAAGAACGCAAATAACCTCTAAAATAAGCTAACCGTAAAACAAAGCAGATAAATCATTTTATGAGAGTTATTGTAATTTTTTTAACTTCTAAGAATCGCGCATTTTCAATTTTTATACCATCGTATAGAGAAAAAAAAGTACTTTTAAATGCAATTTGTTTGAAAACTACATCTCAGATTTATTTTTGAGGTATTAATTTTTTTGTAGTTTTTAGCGCCATTTCTTTAATTTTGGTAACTGAAGTTCTCCATTTCTGTAGAAAGTTAAGTAAAAATAGTAGGAAAATTGTAAATTATTACACCTTTTTGTTGTTATTTTCCTATAATAACTAAAAAAAAAAAAAGAAAAAAAAATGTATTTAAAATACCTGCTATTTTGAAAAAATATAAATGAATGATTTCTAATGAAACATAGTGCTATTATAATCTATATTAATTTTAAGTATCTATATTAATGTTACAAACAAATGAAAGCATATAAATAATTAGATAGCCGATTTTTTTTTTTTTTTTTTTTTTTTTTTTTTTATGACAACATCGCTTTTTGCTGGATTTGTGTATTATTAAGCGATAATAACGTCCGATGAAAACTTCACTGTAGATGTGGTTTAAGACTGGATCGTGAATGTGGAATTCTTCAGCGAGTGCGAATGACGTCATTTTACATAAAATAAAAGCTTGTGTTTTAAGTCTTAAAATTTAACTATGTTTTGTAATATCTATATTTGTATACATATTTTTTTTTCATCAGGAGCGACACTAAATTCTGAAAAAGCAGAATTCCTGTTTTCTAGTACGTATTCTTTTTGTATTTTCATTGTTTAATGGATCGTAAAATGTTCGACTGACATTTGAGATTTTATTATAATACTAAACACAATAAATATTGAATCTAATGCACTCTTTTGCCAGCTTTAAATATATACTAGCAAGTTTCTGGAATTTTTCGTATGACTCATTGCTACAGTAAAACATCCCTTGCGTACGAAAATCATTTTGTTTCATAACCGGAACTTCACAATACACACAATTCTCTTTGCTTCATCTGTTCCTCATCTCCCCATGTTGTCTGCGGAATGCCTTAAATCTACCCGAATCCAATTCTTTCGTTTCATTTGAAGGCAATAATTTCACTTCAGTGCACTAACACGTGACGCAAACATTCACAATCGTGACTTTACGAGTGAATCAAGAGTATTTTGATGTGAACGCTGGCAACATTATTATAAAACAGAGAAATTCTTCAGCCATTCTAAAGCCTGTTCTTTGTCTTTGGTAAATGCCTATTTCTCTAAATTTATTGAGAGACGGTCTCGTGATTTTGAACAGACTCGAAGCATTTGCTACATGCATTGCCCTTTAACAGGCCCCCTATGTAATTAGAGATTCTCTCCTGGGTTGCATGTTTTTCTGGCCCCCACCCCTAAGAATCAGGTCAAAGGGCGGGATAGAACGTGAGGATGATTGAAAAACGTGCAATGTATTTTAGAATTCCCGTTGACATAGCACTTGAAGATTTATAAACATGAAGGTAGACAGACGATTATTAGAAGAATTAATAAACAGGAAATTAAATTATTATTCGGATATGAGTTAAGAAAATGCATTAGATTATTGATTAGTTAAGGGTACAGTTTACTATACTCACTGGCTCAAAAAAAAGGGGGGAGGTAGGGAGATTTAGGGGTTAAAACCTATCTAAGAAACCTTAAAAATAGATGAGATGTACACTAAACAACTTATTTTTAGATAAATACGTACGATATAAAAAATAACGCAAAGAACAGCATACGCAATCAAAAATAGAACTGCTTCAAGGTTTCACAGTAGGTGTGTAATCCTTCAGTGTAAAGCGATTGAAAACGAAAAATGGGAAAAACAAAGTAATAGAAAAAAGTATGTGTTTTACTGCTACTGCTGTTTCTCATTCTTTTATTTTAAAGGCAGCAGAAGAGGCTTCTTTTATGAAACCTTGAAACAGCTGAATACCAAGATATTTTTTAGTATTCAAGGCTGGAATAGCCAGTTGAAGTTTATTCCAACAGAGCGAAAAATTTCCAGACAAGGAATCGAACCTAGATACTTGGCGTGCCGTGCCAATGCTTTACCTATTGAGCAATCGGACGGTACCTATGGCTGACATCCAGTTAATCAAGTTGGAAAAAATATTCGTTCACTTTATATTTTAGTATCTTCTATTTTTCATCACGTCGATTATTAAAACTCAGGTATTTACCTAAAAGTATTTTATGAAAATGCATATATATATATATATATATATTTTTTTTTTATGAGTGATTCAAAATACCTACCAGTTGTAGATTCTGACTGCACCATTGCTAGACTTTAAAATCAATTTTCGCGACAGAATTTATACAAGTCAAATTAACTGGATGAAATCAATAAAATCTGCTGATTTCAGCGAAAACTATTCAATCAGCTGTTCACGTTTTCTAAAATTTGAATCTCAGTTAAATAGACTACCGATAATAATCAGCTTGCTTAGTTAATATAGCTTGAGCTCAGATTAATTATGAGTAAAACCACATAAACCGGATTTTTATTATCTAAAAATAAAACGCAAAATATTAGATATATAAAACCTGAAGGAAGATGTTTATCAGGTAAATTAATAAACATGAAATAAAATTATTATTTGGATATGAGTTAAGAAAATCTTCTAGAATATTGATTAGTTAAAGCCACAGTTTGCTAGACTTAACTCTTTGAGGGGCAAGCAATTGTGTTTCTGTAATGTTGAACTCACACCAGATATGTTGAAAAAAATTGGTTCAAAATAAGGAAAGCAATTTTTCAACTTTTTTCCACTAAAGTTAAAATGGTAAAACTTAATTAAAACTTTCTGGTGCAGAACATGATTAAAATTAGGTGGGATATAATATATCCCACCGCTCTTCAATAGGTTAATATAGTAGACTCCCCTAAATTCGAAAATCTAAAATCCACAAACGCCTGAAATTCACACATTTTTGCAGATATAAACATTGAATTTGTATTAGAAAAATTTAAGGTGCTACTGATATCAGTGGCAATTGCAGCCTTTTTTTTTAAATTTTTCTTTTATTATTATTATCAAGGAAACTTTTTTGGCTAACTACAAATTAAATTTTCAATACTTACAATTCTGGTATAAATTAGCATACCTAGGGCAAAAACAATTCACATCAAAGGTTTTGTATAATATTTGCATTTTGAATATTTAATTATTTTTATTTTTATACCGTGCCATACACATTTTAATATGTAATTCTAGTTAAAAGATTGAACTCAAGCTTTCTCATGAAGGATGTATAAATTTATTTACGAAATAAATTCAAGATGACCCTGATCTAGGTCACGATCTTTTAACCAAATACATTTTTTAATTAATCAAGCTTTTTACATATTAATACCATACCATATCTTCAGGCATTATTACTACAGTAGAGAGCTATCACAGAAAGACATTTTGACATTATATGTTATTCAAGTTAATAAAAACACGAAACACTATTTTTTCATTAAAAAAATTTCTTATATTTTTTTGTATACATTAAAAATTTTTATGAAACATATTTCGTTGCTTTTCATAAAAAACATATAATCCAACAATTCAAAAGTGTGCTATATATCAATATCACATAGTAACTAGCTTATAATGTACAATGTAGCGTCTATACTGCCCAGTTCAATTCCGAAAAATGTTTTCGCCCCCTTCATTGGAGGCTTCGTAAGTTGAACTGGGCAGTATAGACGCTACATCGTACATAACAAGACAGGTACTATGTAATATTGATATACAGCATACTTTTGAACTATTGGATTATATGTTTTTTATGAATAGAAACGAAATATGTTATATAAAAATTTTTAATGTAAATGTATAGAAACAATATAAAGAATTTTTTGATTGAAAAAACAGTGTATCATGTTTTTAATAGGTTGAATAACATACAATGAAAAAATGTCTATACTGTGATAGCTCTTTACTATGGTAATAATGCCTGAATATATGGTATAGTAATAATATATAAGTATAATACGGGAATTTAAAAAAAAAGGCAGTTATTTCTGATGATATAAATTATCTAATCAAGCTTTTTTTGTTTTTGATATCTGGATAAACATGAAATAAAACTTCGTTATTTTACGATTGTGATGTAAATTATTAGTGTACCTTTATGAGGTTTCATCGAATAATTCAAGAAACATTTACCTTATCATTATTATTCATATTTGCTGTTCATTATTAATTATTTACATGGCCTTTACATTTGGTATTTTAATCATGTTTTAAATTTTCCAAATCTTTATTTTTTTTTACTTTATTACTTTATTATTTTGCTTTATTCTAAGCATTCATTGCAGTTTTCCGTGCATTATTACATTTAAAATACTGTTTAAAAATGCAAACAAAACAGTGACCAGAAATCCGCAAAATTCTAAAATCTGCATAACCTCTGGTCTCAAGTTGCGCGGATTTGAGGGAGTTATAATAATTTTTAATGCAGAATTGATAGGAGTAAAACTGACTCGTTGAAATTAAAATAAAATCTGTTGGTTTAAGCAAAAACTATTCAGCGTGCTGTTCACGTTTTCTAAAATATGAATCTAAGTTAAATAGACTACTGGGATTCAATTAGCTTGCTTGGTTAAAGTAGCTTGCTCTGAGATTAATTATAAATAAAACCACATAAAAGGGATTTGATTCTCTGAATATAAAACGCAAAAAGTTAGTGGAAAGTGTTCGTGTATAAAGTACAGTGCGAGAAATAAGAAATGTTAATAAAAATGTAAAATAATTAGCGGGTAAGAAAATCGTTAACTTTTGTACTATTTAATCCTCTATAAATTATTTAAAGGATAATCCGCATTTTGTGTTTCATATTTATTTCCTGTCGCATTGTAAACTTCTCCAAATAAAAAAAATAAGTACTAGTTTCATAAACTATTAAGTATATATATATATATATATATATATATATATATATATATATATATATATATATATATATATATATATATATATATATCATTTCTTTCTTTCTAACCGATGACCAGGCCCCTATCTGCTGGTGTGCCCCAGCTGAGCGGGTTTGATACCTGGATCTGTGCCATTAAACCTGATGAGGGCCTAGAATGTCACCGTATTTTCAGTGCTCATTGCTTAGTTGAGAAATTTTTTTTATGCCGGTTACTTAACATTTTTATCTTGTTTTTTGGCACCTACACATTGCTATTCAAGTTGATCTCGTAATTTAGAGCCTTGATCAGATTACGAGACCTTCGACTGGCAAAGAATCTCCAGAGGTATAATTCATAGGTAACTTGGAGGACTTTGCACCCACGAAGGATTTTGCATGCACCAGGCGCCATCATCGTACATGGCCATTACTCACTCTTTCTGTTGACGGCTCTCGCTACTCGAGTTGGTCTCGTAATGTAGAACCTTGATCAGGTGACGAGACCTTCACCTGACTAGGCACCTCCAGAGGTATAATCCATAATTAACACGGAGGACTTTGCACCCACCACGAATTTTACATACGCCAGGTGCCATTAGGGTACATGACCATTACTCACTCTTTCTGCTGACTGCTCTCGCTACTCGAGTTGATCTCGTAATTTAGAGGATTGATCAGATGACGAGACCTTCACCTGGCATGGCACCTCCAGAGCATAATTCATAGGTAACTTGTAGAACTTTGCACCCACGATGGATTTTACATGCGCTAGGCGCCATTACCCGTAAGGCATGGTGACGTCACGGCGACGTCGTTGTGAAGTCACACTGTGATTTTGTGACCGTCGATGTGACGTCACGTGACGTCGATGTGACGTCACAGTAACTAGAATGCGAGGTCGTTATGGCCGTTTTAGAGGTCGTTTGTGACGTCACATTGTGACCACTCTGTGAAGTCACGGTGTGACAAATTTGTGAAAAGTGTGTCATTTGTGACTATTTTGGCATTAACTTTGTGACGAACCTGTGACGAAAGCGACAATGCTTTGACGTCACACTGTGACCAATTTGTGAAATATGGGTCATTTGTGACGAACTTGTCATAAACACTGTGATTTCAAATGAAAATCAAATTTCAAATTAATTGCTTAAAAGACGCAAATAGTGAAAAAGATTCCATGCTGGGACTCGAACCCGGGCCATTAGTACAGCGCACTGACATTCTACCGACTAAATCACATGGAACGATACCCAGGCTGGAAAATTTCTCACTATTACATGATGGCGAGGCTACAAACTCAGCACAAGATGGAATATTTAGCGTGAGCCACCAACATGATGCAAACACGAAACTTAATTAAATCCAGTATCGATTGAAATTATATTAATACTTGGAAATTTTTCCAGAGAGAACCATTCGCCTTGCATACAATATTTCAAATGAAAATCAAATTTCAAATTAATTGCTTAAAAGGCAATTTTAATTTGAAATGTTGTATGGAAGGCGAATGTTTCTCCCTGGAAAAATTTCCAATTATTAATATAGTTTCGATGCTGGATTTCATTAAGTTTCGTGTTTACCGCATGTCGGTGGCTCACGATAAATATTCCATCTTGTGCTGCGTTTGTAGCCTTGCCAACCTGTAATAGTGAGAAATTTTACAGACTGGGCGTCGTTCCATGTGGTTTAGTCGGTAGAATATCAGTGTGCTATACTGATGGCCCGGGTTCGAGTCCCAGCTTGGAATCTTTTTCACTATTTGCGCCTTTTAAGCAATTAATTTGATATCTGATTTTCATTTGAAATATTGTATATAAGGCGAAGGATTCTCTCTGGAAAAATTTCTAAGTATTAATACAGCGATGAATTTTGAAATAACCTTTTGCTGTAAATATAAAATCTTATCTTTTTACCGCACTTTTTAGCAAAATATCGCTATTTTGGAGTCCTATTCTTCCAAATCATTTTAAATTTTTCCACTTAAAAAACAATGCTTATCAACTGACATATTTTTTTATTCAGTTCTATGCTTGATATTAAGTTCTATGCTTGATATTGAGTTCAAGCTTGATATTTAGAATGTGTAAACTTTTTAATTTGTTGTGATTTGTCATTGCTTTATTAAATACGAACATGGAGACTCACGGATATTAATACAACTATTATTTATAGAGCGGCATGATAAGCGATATTTATTTAAATTTTTTATTCCCGTGTATATTGTATTTTGTGAATATGAGCTAAATAGATTTGGTATGTTTTATAGGAAAAGACTGATCTGGGAAATAGAAAAAAAACGAGTAAGAAAAATCATGCGTTAATCATAGATTATAAAATACTTTCCAACACTTTCTGAATGCTTTAACAAGACATCGTAATTTAGGGAAATGACGTAAATAAGATAACTAAGTAAACATTTGAAAAATTGATTTCAGCAGTTACCGTCCATAGCCAAATATGTTTTCCAATTCTTTTGAACAACCCTGTATTTGATCTGTAAGTTGATACACTGAGAAAAATGAAGTACTCAAAAATAAGTAAACCGACGTACTCATATCGAATTGAATATTTTTGGATAAAAAATGAACCCATGCTTTCTCTATTTTGAAACATCACATGTTATCAAACCCAAACAAACGAATAGTTTTGTACCCTGTAATGGTTCATTTCATTTATGGCGGCATAAATGATGTTTATTAATGTAAATATTAAATTATGCACAGCATTTTAAAAATAATTTAAAAGTGCTTGGAAATAATGCTCTTGTCATAAAAATATTCGGTTTGAGTATCTTGTTAAGAATTTTGCTATTTTTCTTAATAAATAATCAATTAAACATTTCTTGTTAAGAACTTTGAACGGGAAATAAATGTCAGTACATTTTTACTTTAAATTTTAGGTTTTTCTTTTTTTTTTGGGGGGGGGGGAGGGGGGCAGTACATAATGATTAATATTTGATCTCAACCAATGAATAAAAAATGAGTACATGTGTTTCTCAACTTTGAGTACATTTGGATCGGAGCTATTTTGAGTATGTGACGCATTTAAATTTGAGTACTTTTTACTCAATTTTGACTTCCCATTTTTTTAAGTGCATATATACTATATAATGGGAAAATTTAGTTTAGCAAGAAAACGCCTAACAGGTTGAAATTCTTTTTCAGCAATTTATACTAATGTATGGAAACATACTTGAATACATTTGTACAACCCTGTAGTTTACCTAGAATCTTTATTACACGTCACTATTTAGTTAAAATTTAATTCAAACTAAGACACTCTTAAAACTGCTGAAATCACATTTCCAGAAATTATAATTTATAGACGGTCATGTATCCAATTCTTTACGTGATCCTGTATATCGTTTTATCTATATTCTACAAACATTTCTTGGTAAATTAAATGCAGTTCAGCAAAAAAGAGCATAACTCATTTAAAAACCACCTTTAAGCAATTTGCGCCCATACCCAGTAATCCTTACGAATACTTTTGTGTAGCCTTGTATAGGAATTATAGCATTTATATACACCATATACTATGCATAAATATAGTGAATCATAAAAGCGCATATCATAATTAAAAATACATTTCCAGCAATCATCGCTAATGAACAGTACTTCGGATACAATATAGTATCTGAAATATTTTGTGTGTCCCTGTAAATGCTATATACGTATTATTCGTATTATACATGAAATAATTTATAGTATGTAAACCTCAGCGACATATCAATTTCATTATATATGAAATAGATTAACATAATTAAAGTATGCCGCAAACAATTCCCTCCACCCCTATATCATTATGTATTTGAATTCCTTTTTTAGCCCTGTAAATGAACAATAACTATACTTTGCATCGCATAGTCAACAGAATGCATATTTTAGTGCACTTCATAAATGCATATAAATTTTATTCTGTTTGAAAGCGTGCGTAAAATCATAAAAAATCATTTGAAACGATTTTTTTCCATAGGCTGTAATGTAACGGAAAACTTTTGGCTGTCCCTGTAAATGAACAAAGCATGTTACAAACTTCATTACAAATAGGTACTGTGCTATGGTAAACGTCAATAACATCCAAAAATTTCAGGGCAATCCGAGTATATTTTCGAGAGTTAGAGTGCGGACATACTGCTAGACGGACAGACAAACCGAAGTCATAAGCACTTTTCAACTTGTGTCCTATAATATGTATCCTGTATTATATGAACTTTTAAAAATATATACTAAAGCAGTTTAATCTACAACTTCCCATCAGGCATGAAAAACACTTTGCTTCAATGCTTAAGTATCATATTTTACTTTTTAGTGCCAATAATTACGCGTATCATAAACGTAGAAAATGAATTTACAATAGAAGAAAATTTAATAACCGATTCAGAATGTCTATAATTAAATGTTTGATTAAAATCACAAACAGAAAAGAAAAAATGCTTACATACAATTTAAAAAAATAAATATACCAATTTGAAAAATACTAAAAATAATAATTAGGATTTATAATTGTACTATTAAACAACAGCAAACTCAATAGATAAATTAAATGCCTTATTAGATTTAACAATATCTCAAAAATATTTCGATATGGTATAAGGAATTCCTATTATTTTATAATTTCGGCAAATGTTAAATCTGAAAACATTGGTTTGAAGATTTAGGATTTTGAAAGATAATTTAAAATATTATTAGCACTAAAAGAAAATTCTTTCAAATGTTTCACTACTGTAATATGTAAAGATACATTTTCCCAGTATAATGTTAATTTCTAATCTGAAACAGTTTCGTAATCTTATGATAATCGAACATCATATTTAACCCCAAAATAATAATAACTATAAGTGTTAGTAATCAAAAAATAGTAAGAAACCGATAAAATAATTCCAAATCATTGTCGTTTCATACATTTTCAATCTCAAGTAAGAGTAAATTAATGTTTATATTAATTCCAGTATGAATGTAGGCATGCACAGTCTCTGCGCAGTTTTTTTTTTTCAAGCGATGGCAGATTAAGATATTTTTCTTTACAGTTATCGAATTTTAAAATATCGCTTCTAACAGTTTAAAGATCAGTCTCTTACAAATATAACATCAAACTATTTAACTCATATGTACAAATCAGGAATAAAATATTTAAATTAAATAAAACTTACATATACGTTCTATTAATATCCGTATATCCAAAAATGGTCATTTCCTTATCTTAAAGTGTTGTAGACGTGGTGAAGGTGATGTTCTAAAAACAGTGAACTATTTATTTCCCGCTTCTTCTCATGTTTATTTTTTTGTGGGCAGACGATTTTCAAGCAGGTGGTCTGGTACAGATTATTTGTTTTTGCATGCAAGAGATATGAAACTTGAATGCGCAGTAATTTTCTGAAAGTATGGTTAATTAAAATTTTGTATTTGAAGAAATGTCCAATGTATTTAACCTTTTCTTTTTATCCGTACCAAATAATACAAGTTAAAATGTATTGTAAAGTTCATTTTTTCTAAATAATTATAATAATAATATTCATAATTAGAGTTTATTAGATATATCATTGTTTAAATTTTCAAAAGGTGTAAAAATAAATTTAATGGTAATAACGAGCCCCCCCCCCCCTTTTTTTTTCTTTTTTTTTTTTTTTTTAAGTAAAGTTTGTTTTGCACAAATTTTGTATATTTCTTTTATTTTCGGAAAATGCTAATTTTATTTAAAAAGTCTGAAAGAAGTAGAATTTATGACTTGAATACAAATTATAAAAATATTCTAAAGCAATAAATGCATAGATGACTAAACTCTGAAGACTCTTTCTACGTGCTCATTAAAAGGTGCAGATTTAACTGTAATAGAAAATTTTCATTTTGAAACCACAGAAGTGTTTCGAATAATCCTGGTCGGTAAAAAAAGAAATAAATAAATAAATTTCCTCCCAGCAAACTAAATATGTAAAGTGTATAAATTTAATATTCCTAATTCTAATTATATTATCCAAATGCTAGACATAATTTAAATCATGAAAAAGTATACATTCACTATCTTAGATATCAAATTGATAAAATATAGCCTGAAAATTTAGTTTATTAATGATTGTATCGTGCACTTTATTTATTATGCCCCCCCCCCCTCTCCCCTTTAGTGAGAGAATTTACCATTTGCTATCCACTAATATATTTTATTCCTTATGCCATGTAACTCGTGACTGTTTAAAATATTTCTCTTCATTTTCAAAGATTTTTGAAGTTCATATTTTTGTCACACTGTGACTTATAATATGGTGGTTTTTTTGTCACATATGTGACGTGACGTACGTTACATAGCAGTAATATAACAGTGACCTCACAATTTTTTTTTAATTGCCCGGAAAACATAATTTTACAGTAAATAACATGTTTTGAAGAATTTTCGTAATTTTTTAAAGTTTTCTAAGAAGTTCACATCTCAGTCACAATGTGACATCACTGAGGGGTGGCATTTTGGTCACAGATGTGACGTGACCACAGTGACTTACAGTGACGTCACAACGACGTCACCGTGACCATGCATGCTATGAGGGTAGCGTACATGGTCATTACTCACTCTTCCTGCTGACGGCTGTCGCTACTCGAGTTGGTCTTGTAATTTAGAACCTTGATCAGGAGACTAGACTTTCACCTGACTAGGCACCTCCAGAGGTATAATTCATAGGGAACTTCAATTATATCTCTTGATGTGCCTAGTCAGGTGAGATTCTCGTCCCCTGATCAAGGTTCTATGTATATATCCTTACATTGCATAATGGAAGGCAAAAATTCCCGGCGCACAATGAAGTGTTTTATGCAAAAAAATCTGACCAAAATTGCAAAAATTTAAATTACAACTGCAAAACGCATATTATATAAAAGCTGAATAACTGGTGCATCCTTCTATGTCTATTTCAGGCGCATGAGTCATATCCGGCGGCTCATGACTCAGTTGAAAAGGAGGTATCTTTACGAGAAGGTGTGCTTTACTATTACGTTTCAACTTTTTTATTATTTTTAATTATGTTTAAATGTAGGGGAGGGTAGTACACAGTGAGACGAAAATTATTATTACTTAACTAATGGCAACGATTTTTATTCTTAAAAAAAAAATCTTGCTTCAACTTTAAGCTACACAAATACGCTACACATTATTGTATAAATGGTTTTAAAATAGTTATTTATAAAAGCACAGAAGCAGCATAAAAGAGTATCGAAAATTGTCTCACTGTGTACCACAAGTGGTACACAGTGAGACAATGTATATATTTTTTCATAAATCATACATTTTTACACTCTATCAATAATTTTCTGCAGTTTATGACTTCTAATTAATATTTCTAGATTAAACATTTTTTAAAAATATGAGCCTCGGTTGGACAATGGCAGACATTGGGCTACCTTCATGCAAACTTTCAGCCTCTTACGTTTAGTATATTTCACTAAACATCGCACGCCCCCCACACACAGAGATAGAGAGAGAGAAAAAAAATCCTTCTTTTATTAATAAATAAGTTTTTTTTTACGTGTCAAAACCGCATAGTAGATACACAATGAGGCACTTCTCACTGTGTTCTACAACTGTGTGTCTCACTGTGTACTTTCGTTACGTTGTAACAAAATGGATGCCATATCTGTTTCATCATCGGTTTCATAGCTTTGAATGCTTGTGTCGTTTTGTCGACATAGTCTATCATTAGATATAGCTAGGTTTGATTAAGTAAATATATGCCATAATAAAATAAATAAAGTCTAAAATGGACGTTTATGTAAATTTAACCCCTGTAAAATAAATAATTACTTACTATTTTGTTGGACGAGTAACAGAAGTGCCGAAACTACATCCACGTGTTGCATAAGATGAGGTGGTTCAGTGTCAGCTAGGAGAAAAAGTTATAACTATATGTTAAAATGGCTGCTGTCTCACTGTGCGCCATGTCTCACTGTGTACTCCCCTACCCTATATGTTTCGTGGCTTCATGACATGTTGAACCCAATACCTTTATTTTTAATGTAATAAAAATTTAAAAATTAAATTTGTGTTCGTTTTAATCGTTTTTATCTCTAATTGAGGTACATTGATTTAAATATATAGCACTTTTTAAAGTGTGCCGGCGCTTGCCGGGCCATTTTTGAAGTATAGTCGTATTGTTTATAGTTTTGAAGGCCAATTTTGAAAAACATATCTTCCGCATATAGTTGCCATTTTTAAATATAAATTGTTTTGGCAATCTATTAACAACATTCAAGAACCGTAATACTACAGCTCAACTTTAGAGACTCAACTTTTGTAAATACCAAATGCAAATAACATATATATTAATACATTCGTTTATATAAATAATTAAAAGCTACCACATTTAATTGAACATTACCTGTAATTAAAACAATTCTATCAAATATTACTTTCTCTCTGCAGACAGGAAAAAGTAAACTTTGTATTTTATATTTATTTTTTTAAGTAAATGGATACTTTTATGTGTGTATAACATTAATTAAGTGTATTTACTAACAGTAATTCAACAGAAACGATTTTAAATATAAAACACGTGAAAAATAAATTTGGCCAGGATTTTGCTTGAAACACTCCGCTGTGCGACGACGAAAAATTTAATAAACTCTTAACTAGTATTTCATTAATTAGAGACTCACTTGAAAATAATACGAAATAACTTTCACTGAAAAAAAAAATCTTCATTCATTAACAATAGATTTTTACAAGTCAATGAGACAGCAGAGATAATTTTTTAAATAAAACGGGGAAAAAATCTAAAAAACTATTTCTTGAAACTCTACCTTTAAGTAAATGGTTAATGGTGTACTTCATAGAAATGGATACTGAATAGGAAATAAAGCGTCCAATTGTATTCAGTTGGATCTATAAAAAATACCAACTTTTTTTTCTAATAAAAAATATTTTTAAAAGAAAGGCAAAAACAAAAAACTGTTTCATGTTTTCTCACCCAATTTATGTCCGTTAGAGTAAAATATAATGACAATTACTTTAATTAATCGAACGCACAACTACTTTTTTTTTATTTCGTCTATTCAACATTAGAAAATAAAATCAGACTTTTAGAAAAAGATTTTTTTTCTTTTACCGGTTGCAGTCGTTGTTTTTGCGAACTATTAATAGAAAAAGAAGGAGTAAAGGATGTAAGTGAAATTGATATCAAAGAGAGAAGAAAAAATGGATTCTTTTTCTCTATTCAGTGTTTTAGCTTTCTGTACAATTTTCGGCACCCTTTGATGTTATAGTCTTTAGTAATCGCGAAAAAAAAGCTGAAAGTAAGGCGTAATAAGATGTGACAATACCCAAGGGAACAAGGCGCAAAAAGGCGTAAAAACAGAGATAAGATTTTTGAATAAAAGAAAAATGTCACATGATATCCCCTCCATATGTCGAGCTGTGCTCTGAAATTTATGCAAAAAAATAATCATTTTTTATTAACTTTTTTAAGAGATTGCATATGTCGTCTAATTTTAGTGAGTTTTCAAATTGCATGAATGTCGTTAAAAAGACTTTTTCGAATTTCATTTTCTAAAGTTAGTAACAAGTTAGAGAAAAAGTTATGCAGAATTCGGATCTTTGTGCTTAGTTTTTGAAATTATTACTTTGAGATACTGTTTCAACTAACTTTGAGATAAGACAAAAAAATGAGAGCTAGAAACTCAATATGCATGCAAAAATGCGGAACTCGGAGTTGATGGGTAACTTTATATGAAAATGAGTTTTTTTCTTTCTTAGATTAGGACATGTCTGAATGCATGCGTTTGCATACCAATTTAAAAATATATATGAAAGATATAAGATTCCTTTAATGAAAGATGAAGTAAAAAATAATTTTTTTATTTATACTTAATTATTCAGACACAAATACATACATTAAAAGTAAAATACCGGAAAACATTTGAAAATTTAATTATGTTAGTGATATGTACATCAGTGTAACAGAAGCCTAGATTTCCCGAGACATTTAAGCCTATTTAAAAATTGTATGACTGAGAGGCGAAATATTTCTTAACAGATGATGAAAAAATAATTTTTTTTAAACTGATGTTTACTTATTTATGAACAATATACATATATTTGATGCAAATTAGTAGAAAATGGTAGTAAAACTTTAATTTGGTTAATGATACGTGCAGTCGCACAGTGGAGTATTTCGTGGATTTAGCCGGCCAAAAATATTTCTTATTGAAAAATTGGAGTAAAGTTTTTTATCAATTAAATTTTCAGATTATTATCACTTTTTAGTAGTTCACATTGAAAAATATGATTTTTTAAAATATATATACAGGGTATATGGAAAACATTGTAACATGTAACATGCACTTGAATTGCAACAAAATGTTAATGAATACTCAATATTAATATTTTCATATAGAGTAATCATATATAGATAATCATATAGAATAATCATATAGAGTAATCTTATAGAGACTCATCTTTTCATGCAGAGTAAGTCAAAAACTAAAATTTGTAACACAATATTGCAATTCCTTTTAAAAATATAAATAGTATTTTTACCATTTTG
This sequence comes from Maratus speciosus, assembly GCA_963932465.1. Taxonomy (NCBI): domain Eukaryota; kingdom Metazoa; phylum Arthropoda; class Arachnida; order Araneae; family Salticidae; genus Maratus; species Maratus speciosus. Next base: position 90,616,498 of record OZ010799.1, on the reverse strand, counting down.
TTATCATGACTCTGAGGATGTTTTAAAATCGATATCAAATTGCACTATATATTTAATAAAAATATGCTCAAAATTTACAAATTTACTTTTTAAATATTAGGTTTACCGGAAAATTCTGTCGCATAATGTTTTTCCACGCCTACTTTTTTTAAATTCAGATTTCTTCATTGGCACCCCTTTTTTGAAATGGTAAAATTCCCATTGCTTTCACCTTAAGGTGAAATGTGAAAACTATCGGAATTTTACCATTTCAAAAAACTGGTGCTAATGAAGAAATCTGAATTTTTTTTTTAAGTAGGCGTAAAAGAATATTATGCGACAGAATTTTCCAGTAGACTTAATATTTTTACATCTTATTTTTTATTAAAAATCAAATGAAATTCAATGACTACGCTTTTACAGAGTTAATAAAAAGTAATTAAATAAAATCTGACATTTAGTTATAACTTATATCATTTATTTTATTTAATGGATATAAAATATTACAAAAATCTCACATAAATGAATATATATACATATTCGATGACAAAATATCAAGGTTATTCATCTGATGATTCGTCTTCGGAATAACTTTCATCACTAATGGGATCTGTGTCACACTGATGAGATATATGAAGGATGTAAATTTTAGCAGGAGAAAGTAAAGCTAAAGTCTCGAAGTAATCTCGTTAGTTATGTTCAAATTGTTAAAGTCTTTTGAAACAGCTTCATAGATGAATCAATGCGTTGTTGATTTTGTTTCAGAGGCAGCATTGCAAATTTTAAAATCAACCATGTTTAATAACATGGTGTGTTTTACATCATAGACATTTCCGTTTAAGGTTACTTTTGCCCCATCTAGTGTGTTGCTTTCATGCTCAACGTACGAAATTTCTTCCATAGTGATATATACAGACTCTTTTACAAACTTAATTTTCATGGGCCGACAGAATCTAGGCGATGAACTCGTTGGAGTTTGCCAAATGATACTTTTGTATAATACTAAAAATTAATCTATTAATCAAACAGTATTTTTAAAAAATATTGGTCAGATATGTAAATTAGAACTTTTTTTTTTCATCGAAGATAATACATTCTGACAACAATTGCAATTTATCTATCGTAGAATACATTTCGAATTGAAAGGGAAATGAAAACATTAGCATTTACAAAAACATGCAGTTGTGTTTTTGAAAGGAATTCTTCTGAAATAGCAGAGTTTTTCGCAGCTTCTGTTTTCAAAATTATTAAATACATATATTGAACTCTCATTTAGTGCAAAAAAGATCATCCCGATCCACCCCGATGTATAACAAATATTTTATAGAATACTGAAATTAACAATACGAATTTCAAAAATATACCATACATTTTATGTCTCTTTATCATATATGTTAAATTAGTAAATACAAATATATTCATGTGCAATGTAAACATATATATATGGGCTTTAACAATCCATAACGATATGGTGTAAGGAAAAGTTTAGGGAGACAAAAGCACACTGAAATAAACAGGCACAAAATCGAACCGCAAAGTACAAATAAAAAACTTACTGGAACTCGTTTGCTCAAGCAACGCAAAAATTTATATGTGTACGGTGAATCCTCATCTGTTTATCTTCACAATTAGCTACATTTTTATCTCCTAAACAGCGTTTCGAAAAATTGACTTTTGGCCGGTTAAATTGGAAAATTACTCCACTGTGAGTCGTTTCAACGTTAAATAAAAAAATCCTTGCCGGCCCGGCCTACAGGCGGAAGTAGATTTCGAAGTTAAGTATACTAATTTCATCAACAAAAACTAAATCATGATTAGAGATAAAACTACTTTAACAATTTTATCTGGTCGCTTTTGACGAGTTCTTATTTCATTTTGATATAATGGCTGGTAAAAAAAAAAAAAAAAAAAAAAAAAAAAAAAAAAAAAAAAAAAAAAAAAAAAAAAAACTTTCCATGCCCAACAGCTTGAAATTTTCTGGCACATTTTCAGATTCATTTTTAATAGAAAAATATGAAACTTGCTGACATGATTTTTGAAGAAATTTATAAGCGGTTGGTTGTGTTTATGACGGCCAATTATCAGTACGAGGGATATAGGCCCTAAGGGGGGGGTGCCCTCCTTGGGGTCTTTCTAAGGGAACCTAACCCGTATTCGAGATTTATAAGCGACCTGTGTTTTTTATTTTTCGTTCAATTAATTAAAACTTCATTTATAAACAATTATTTTCTCAGTAGGACAATATTTTTCGTTGCTAACACAATCGCTTCGGGAAATTCTGTTCAAAATGCGCACTTTGAAATCATTTTTTGAAATATATTCTGCGTCTATCAAAAAATCGATCATTACGGTACATTATATAGTTTCTGAATAAGAGAATCTACCAATTGGATGCGTCTGAGAGCAAAAATGAATTTAAAAATGAGTAAGAATATAAGCAGTTTGGATTTGAATACACCCTTATTAAGATGATTTTAGGTAGCTTTCATTACAAAAAGCTACCTATTGCAGCCGTTCGGAGGAAAACGATTTCAAAAAATTTTGGTATATTTTCATCGATCATGACCCCCAGACCCCGAAACCACCATCCGTTCAAGATTGATATATATATATATATATATATATATATATATATATATCTGACCTTTGTCACACTGCAACTCTCGAATTTATGAACCGATTTGGATATAATTCGGTATGTACATAGTACATACCAATGTCTCGACCGAGTTTGTTGGCCAGCTTCATCCGCCATTTTGTTTCAAAATGGCGGCCATTTAAAATTAAAAAAAAAAAAATATTTGAAATGTGGTACCAAAAAATTGAAAATGGAAAAATATTTTTTTCTTGTGTATTTGACCTTTATACAAAGATTCCGGAGAAGTTTTTGTTTCGTCTATATCTTAAAAAATGGCTGAGTTATAGCATTTTGAATTTCTAGCGTGGCTGACATTTTGAAACGTCCTGAATTTTGTCACGCGATAAAAGGCGTATTTATTAACCGATTTGGGTGTAACTTCGTTTGTACATAGTACATACCAATGTCACGACCGAGTTCGTTGGCCAGCTTCATCCGCCATCTTGTTTAAAAATGGCAGCCATTTAAATTTTTAAGAAAAATTTAAATTTGAAATGTGGTACCAAAAAATTGAAAATGGAAAAAATATTTTTTTTTATGTGTTTGACCTTGATACAAAGATTCGGGAGCAGTTTTTGTTTCGTCTATATCTTAAAAAATGGCTGAGTTATAGCATTTTAAATTTCTAGCGTGGCTGACATTTTGAAACGTCCTGATATTTGTCACGTGATAGCAGGCGTATTTATGAACCGATTTGGATATACCTTGGTGTGTACATAGTACATACAAATATCTCGACCAAGTTCGTTGGCCAGCTTCATCCGCCATCTTGTTTCAAAAGCGTTGCCATTTAAAAAAATTTAATTTAAAATTTAAAATGAGGTATTAAAAAATTGGAAAATGATGCCGGCAACATATAACAATGATATGTTCCCGTACCATGTTGGTTAAATCAAAGTAAAATTGCGTAATTTGTTATTTGTGTTTGTATAAATATTTTTTTATAAAATATAATCATGAGTGTAAAATTATAATGTTTATATATTTAAGTAAAATAAGAGTGTAAGTTCATACAAAAATTATTAAGTTGATTTTAAATATTAAATATATATTTTTAAAAATTGTTGTATTGTAAAATGAATGTATAATGTTGAATAGAGTTCGGATCTCAGATAACAACAATAGCCAGACGCCATGGTGTCGTTTTATGACAGGCCAGTGGAAAGTAGTGTATAATTAGAAATCGTAAAATAATAAAAATGTTGGAATAAATTTATGGCCTTAATAAAAGTGTTGGGATAAATTTATGGCTTTTCAGACCACCCAAACTTTAAGGCAGATAATAATATTAAAGTATATGTAAGGGGCCATTGCAGACTGTTAGCTAATAGGCCTATCGAAGGATAATGCAAAATCTTCTCACATCCAATAAGAGGGGACTAGACAAATAGTTCCACCCACTGCAGGAGTTGGTGTGCCAGAAGAATAAGGTTTGAAAAAGAGAGTCTAAAAAAGATGTCGAGGACGCAGGAGCTCTCCTGAAATCCCGTGCAATGAATCCAGAAAGCCCTAGTAATGCCCAGGCGAGATGGACATATCGGAGTGAGCCTAATCAAGCCTAATTGAGGATGTCTTCCTGATGTTAAAATAAAGTTGATTGTTCTACAGAGGTCCGTAGCTATGCATCCTGCCATACCGATATCGCCGCTCTGATAAGACGTAGATTCCTGATGACATGGGGATATGATCCTTAGCAACGCGACAACTCTGAATTTGATGAATAAAGGCCACCATCCCGTATATGAAAAAAAGGTACTACCTTAAACTTTTTCTTTTACCACTTAAAATCATATGAAAAATTATAAATATCCTTTTCTGATATTCTATGGTAGAGAGCAATCTGAGATCCAACAAAACCAATAAATTAAATATAATTAAGGTAATTTAAAAATGAAAGAGAATTATTCTTTTAGCAAAAAGAAAAATATATAATAATAAGAGTAAATGAAAATATTGTCTTTTTTTTAAAGATTAAATATACATAAAATAATGAGAAGCAAACAAAAGTGTTGCTTTCTTTTTTTGGAATTAATATTATGTATTTCTGTATATAGTTGTGTTCAATGTAAATATAATATTTAATCAAGTTTTAAAAAGTTTCCGTAATTATTTAATTGATAATGTTCAAGGTGTGTCAATTTATTTTTAAAGCTTAAATTTTAGTTTAATTCATAGGTGGAAGAGTTCGTCTAAATAATTCACAACGCAAACTCTTAACTTTATTCGTAATTATTTAAATTTAATAATTACATTTTGACGCGAATTATAATTTAATTTTATTAATGCTTCGCGTTGCTCTTCTACTAGAATTATGTAATTACGATCATTTATGTTATTTGAATTTGTCTAAGGTATATAAAATTATATACCAATTTACTATGAGGTTGCTTGGATGATTTGGACCAATTAACAATTTGGATGTAAATTAAATAAGAGATAAACTAGTGTAATTATCTGTCCAGCATTCCCCCCTTTCATAGTAAAATGGTGCTATGACTCAGGAACGTTCATCTGAGGTCATTAGAAATAATAATAATAATAATAATAATAATAATAATAATAATAAAGGAAAATAAATTTAAGTATCTATATTATAAAGGACAAACATATCTGTGAGTAACGCATACGTCATTCTGCGAATGGCAACACTTTCAAATTTGAAATGAATTTTCGTTTTGCTATTTTCGCTACTGAAAATTTTTAAACTTCTACACATCGCAGATTTTCAGTTTTTATACCATCGTATGAGGAAAAAAACGTACTTTTACATGCAATTTCTTTGAAATCTGTATCTCAATTTATTTTTGAGATATTATTTTTTTTATAGTTTTTTGTACCAATTTTGTAATTGTGGCAACAGAAGTACTCCTTTATATTACAAAGGACAATAATCTGTGCGTAACGCTGATATCATTTTTCAAATAGCAACGCTTCACGATGAAATTTCGGTTTTCCAATTTTCCCTTCTGCAATTTTTTAATCTTCTGAACATCGCACACTATAATTTTTTACACTGTCGTATAGGGAAAAAAATGTACTTTTAAATGCAATTTGTATCAAAACGGTATCTTAATGGACTGATTTATTATGGTTTATAAAATAATTTTCAAGCGCGATTTTTTAAATTTATCTCGATCGCGCACCGGCGGGCTCCATTACGAAATATTAATAAACAACTTGCACATAAAAAGAGTTCAGAATTTATCTACGGCTAATTTTCTACAATGAAATTAAAGCTTCGTCCAACAATAAGTAAAAGAATAATATATAAAAAAGCACGAAATTAACATACATGTAATCGAACAATTTAAAATATTAGAGCCGAATTGGGACAAATATGGACTTTTAAATTTAATTTGTATGAAATAGATAAGTTTTGAAATAGAGTTGCTAGGCAACTGTTAAAGTAAAACGGAAAAAATAATCTATACATTGAAAACAAATGACAGCTTTTTTAGATATCTTCCCTGAACTTTGTACTGAACCAATTTTGGTAATTATTCTTTTTTAAATGAAAGCTGTTCATTTCTAGATGAACTCGCACTAGCTATTTTTTTAAATATTCCCTCTTTTATATTTTAAATTTAATTTGAAATGTTTTTTGAAATTTCATCAAAATAGTAGCAATCGTATTATTTCCACTGTTGCAGAAAAAAAGAAATGTTGGGGTTTATTTATCCTTATTGATGCCATTTCATCATTACAATTAAAAATAACTTTAAGTCTCAACAGAAAATGACGTCACGCTTTAAAAAACATGCATTTTCTCTCATAAAGCTATCTTACATTTCAATATATTTTCTTTCGGCTGATATCGAATTTGCGACACTTGGCGTAATGCTTCAGTAAGCGCCATATTTAAAAGAAAACAATCCTTTTCTTAGATAAACTATATATTTTACTACGAATACATCTAAAAGACATCAGTTTCTGGAATTTGTAGTCAGCGGTACTGAAATTAGAATCTCAAGCCAAAAGAATAAATTTACACATGCAAAGTTGTAGCTGACAAAGGGGACTTCACTTTTGAAAATCTATCTATTTTATAAAGGAAAATATGTCCGTACGTAACGCTGACGTCATTTTGAGAATGGCGATGCTTGACATTTAAATTTCGGGTTTGCAATTTTTTTAACTTCTAAACATCACACATTTTTAATTTTTACACCGTTATATGGGGATAAAATCTACTTTCAAATGCAATTTGCTTGAAAACTTTATTTTAATTGATTTATTTATCACGGCTTTTAAAATAATTTTCAAGCATAACGTTTTTTAATCTGTCTCCATTCCGAAATAAACCATTTGCACGTAAAACAATATAAATAGTTCAGCATTTGTTCCTGACTAATATTACATAGTGAAATTAAAACTTCATCAATCTATCTATATTATAAAGGACAAACATATCTGTGCGTAACGCATACGTCATTTTGCGAATGGCAACACTTTGAAATTTGAAATAAAATTTTGGTTTTGCATTTTCTCTACTGCAAATTTTTAAACTTCTATGCATCACACATTTTAACTTTTTACACCGTCGTATAAGGAAAAAAATTTTCTTTTAAATACTATTTGTTTGAAAGCTGTATCTCAATTTGTTTTTGAGATATTAATTTTTTTGTAGTTTTTAATACAAATTTTGTAATTGTGGCAACTGAAGTACTCCATTTATATTGAAAGTAAAGGGAAAATATTCATGGTTTATTATTTTTATTCATTATATCCTTATTGATGCCATTTTCACATTACAAATAAAAGAAACTTTTTTATAATTTTTGAACAGAAAATGATGTCAGACATTAAATAAAACACGCATTCTTCTTCATAAATCAGCTACATTTTAATATTTTTACATTACGCTGATAAATGAGCTTGAGGCGCTCGGCAAAATGATTCATTGAGTAAAAATGATATATTTAAAACAAAACGATCATTTTTTTTTTTTTTTTTTTTTTTTTTTTTGATAAAACTAAATATTTGACCAATACTATAAATGGAGAATACTATGACAACTAAAGTCAAATTTCTGAATTTTTTTTTCGCGGGTAGATTATAACTTAAGGTTTGTGCGAATGTTCACATGAAAAGTTGTATCGGACAAACGTGACTTTAACTTTGGAAATGCATTCATTAATAATCTATTCTTTTGCGCGTTAAAATACTTTCAAATTGTGAATTTGAGTGGTGCGTATGTAAATTACGAGAATGTGAAAATAACGTACAGTTTAGATTTTATGGGGGGACATTTTATGATGTTACAAAGCGAAATCCTTTTTACTGATTTTTCATCCCGTAAAAACAAACATAAGAGCTCCATGGATAACTTCATCATAATTACTCATCTTGATTACGTAATCTAATACAGTTTAATTTTTCAATAATTTAAGCAGTTGAAGTTTGTAGAAATAATATTTTGGTAATTTGGGGTTTAAAATATTATTTGTTTTAAGAGTTAGACAACCAATGAAAGATGATTTTTTTGTTGTAATTATTTTTGTACGTTTATTATAATTTCGATCTGACAGTTTCTTTCAAACATTTTAATACGTCGAATTTCGACGGGTTGCAACTCGTTATTTTAATGTCACAATTTTAAAGATATTGTAGGTATTTAAGTTTAATTGATTAAAATTTTATTAAAATTAATTTTATTATTGTAACAATAATGACACACATATAATAATTTTATATAAATAAAATGAATAATATATGTTTTGAAAAAAAGGTACTACCTTAAACTTTTTCTTTTACCACTTAAAATCATATGAAAAATTATAAATATCCTTTTCTGATATTCTATGGTAGAGAGCAATCTGAGATCCAACAAAACCAATAAATTAAATATAATTAAGGTAATTTAAAAATGAAAGAGAATTATTCTTTTAGCAAAAAGAAAAATATATAATAATAAGAGTAAATGAAAATATTGTCTTTTTTTTAAAGATTAAATATACATATAATAATGAGAAGCAAACAAAAGTGTTGCTTTCTTTTTTTTGAATTAATATTATGTATTTCTGTAAATAGTTGTGTTCAATGTAAATAAAATATTTAATCAAGTTTTAAAAAGTTTCTGTAATTATTTAATTGATAATGTTCAAGGTGTGTCAATTTATTTTTAAAGCTTAAATTTTAGTTTAATTCATAGGTGGAAGAGTTCGTCTAAATAATTCACAACGCAAACTCTTAACTTTATTCGTAATTATTTAAATTTAATAATTACATTTTGACGCGAATTATAATTTAATTTTATTAATGCTTCGCGTTGCTCTTCTACTAGAATTATGTAATTACGATCACTTATGTTATTTGAATTTGTCTAAGGTATATAAAATTATATACCAATTTACTATGAGGTTGCTTGGATGATTTGGACCAGTTAACAATTTGGATGTAAATTAAATAAGAGATAAACTAGTGTAATTATCTGTCCAGCAAATGAAAAAGATATTTTTATGTGTTTGGCCTTGATACAAAGATTCCGGAGCAGATTTCGTTTCTAAAAATTTGTTCTTTTGTTTTTATCTTAAAAATGGTTGAATTATAGCACTTTGAATTTCTAGTATGGCTAACATTTTGAAACGATCTTGTATTTGTCACGCGATAACACACGTATTCGCCTATTTCCATGTAAGAAGGCATGTGGATAGTATACATCAATATCACGACTAAGTACGCTGGCCAGCTTCATCCGCCATCTTGTTTCAAAATGGCGGCCATTAAATAAAAAAAAATTATATTTATATTGAGGTGCAAAAAAATTAGAAATTGAAAAAGGTTTCTTTCTTAAGTATTTGACCTTGATATAAGGATTCAGGAGCATTTTTTGTTTGTCTTTATCTTAAAAAAAGGCTCAGATATAGCAGTTTCAAGTTCTAATGTGGATGACATTTTGAAAAATCTGATTTTTGCCTACGACAGCACTCGTATACATCAACCGATTCCGATGTAAGTGAGCATGTGCACAGCAATTACTAAGGTTTCGACCAGGTTCACTGGTTAGTCTCATCCACCATGTTGTCTTAAAATGGCAGACACTTTAAGAAATCGCCGAATTTGGCATCCAAATATAAGTTACTTTAAATAAAAGCAGCTTGGATAAAGATGACTAATTTCGCGAAATTCTCATTCATAATGATTTAGTATTGATAAAAATTAGTATTGAATCTCCTATATTCGGCCTCCACTAAATTGAGCTTCGTGTGTTTGAATAGTATAAGTTGGCTTTTTTTAAAATAAGGAATTTGAAAGGTACCTCTTCCTCCCGGCACTGGCCGGAAGGACTTTTTTTCTTCAACCGCTATGTAATTTTAATTTGTTTTTGCTGTAAGAATTGGTCTTATCAAAAACTTGTCTATATAATCGTTGTAGACAATATTAAGAAGATATATGATAAATTCATGGGGATTTTATATTTTGTGAATTGACGAAGTTGTGGATTTTTTTCTTCTTCAACCACCCCTTTTTTTTTCGTTTTTAATTTTTTTTTTGCGGTGCGAATTGGTCCTATCAAAAACTTCTGAATATAAAAGTTGTAGATAATATTAAGGAAATTTATAATAAAACTAATTGGATTTAATATCTGGAGAATTGACGAAGTTATGAATTTTTTTCTCCCCAAAACCATATTTTTTGCGCCCCTAGAGCCCATTTTTAATTTTATCAAAAATCTGTGATACATAAATTTTTGACCCTATTTTTAGAAGTAATAAAAACTTTAAACTGATTTGATATGTACAAAAATTAAGAAGTTATGGGTTTTTTTTTTTTCAGTTTTCACAAAACCCCTCCCTACTTCCATCCCCTTGGTCCGATTTTGCCCATTAACAAATTTAACCGAAATTTTATGCCCCTTGATTTTATGTATCAGTTTGGAAGAGATTTGTGCAGAATTGTGGAAGTTATCGTGTCCAGAAGAAAGTGATATATATATATATATATATATATATATATATATATAGAGAGAGAGAGAGAGAGAGAGTTTTTTACTGGGGGTGGTTTTGGGTTCTAGGGGTCATAATCGGTGTAGATCTGCAAAAAACTTTCAGAAATTCCAACATAGCGGGGAATGTAATAGGTAGTATTTCATACGAAATCTACCTAAAATTCGTTTGGCATCAGCTAGAATCGTTCGCATCACAGAGATAAACATATATTCTAAACTAAATTGTTTAATTTTTAATATTTTTATCACTTTTTAATGTAGTTGAAAAGTATGATTTCGATGTGTCTGACCGACTGACTTGTATGTCCTTCTAGTCATAGTCATCTATCTGTCCATGCTCTAACTCAGGCACAAATACTTGGATTACCAGGAGCGTAGTACATGTAAGTAAAGTTTACTGCAGGACATACCATATTAAAAATAGAATATGTAGCTTTTATAGTCTGTGTACAGAAACATACAAAAGAATTTCGTTTCCTTTTGATTTTGTTGAAACAAAAATTATTTTTAGTGTATTTAATAAAGTTAAACTATTTCAAACATACTGAAATTTACATACATTACTGAACTTCGATAAAACATTCGTTCAGTAGAGTATGGAGTGTATGCCACTTAATATCAAGGACTTACAAGAGATTTCGTTTACATTGTGACCTGTGAAGGAAAGTTCACTGCAATGTATTTTTTAAATGTTACACAACTTCAAATACAGTAATTCCTTAACATTCGTGAGTTTTGATTATTCGCAAAATAAAAAATGAAGAACATTTCAACATTCACTAATACCTAACTTGGTTATTCGCGAGTTTTGTTTTATAAAGAATATTTTTTTACAAATTAAATTAACTTTGTTTAAATAATTCCATAGACTACTTGACACTGGGCACCTGCATTGTACTGTATAGCCTAAGTTTCGAGAACTTCAACCCTTGTATCGAGGCAAAATATAGATAAGTAATTCCGAGAAATACGAAACATGACTTGATCCTAAAAATAAAAAAATCCTAAATTTTCTAAAGTTCAAAATTTTAATGCAAGTGAAATATTTTCTGCAAAAATTGTATGGGAAATTTTAAAACTTCAACAACAACTTGTTGAGAAAACAATAGAATGAGATCCTTCGCTGGTGAGGAGTCTCAATTTAAAAGGGAATCGTGACCGCAATTTTTCCTTATATGGAAATTCATAAACAAAAGATCTGTTCTTCCAAACAATCATATATCAATAATTTTTTTAGCCATCAATTAGCATCTAAATTTTGTACAATATGTTTATAATCTTTTACATTTATTTACAGCATGTACTTTTTAATGCTTACTAAATATATTTTTAAGTTTAAATTGCCTTTTTCCATAAAAAAAAAAATCTTAAAACCTAACCCACTTTTATTCACAGGAAGATTTTCGCGATTTTTACATTAGCGGATGCTTCCGCGAACCTAACCCTCGCGAATGTTAAGGGATTACTGTATAATGAAATGGATAAGCATTCCTACGGTACAATCGTGGAAAAAAAGTAAACACCCGTTACTAACTCGGCAAAAAATTATCGTAAAAGAAAGTTATTGGTATACCACACGATTGGTAATAAAATCTACTTTTAAATGATGTATATAAAATTTGCTTAGAGGGCAATCTACATATTAAAACGAACCATAACTTTGTTTTTTTTCTATAGCAGCACGCAATCCTGACAGCATAAATGAACTCTACACCTTTCAATTAGCCTAAAAACAATTTTTTATGGAATTCGTAAGATAAGTTTTCGAGAAATTAATTGTTTTACAATGAGCGTAATTTAGGAGCTGTATCCAAATTGAACTTCAGTACTCGATTGTTGACCAAAAGAGCCCCTTTTTGATCAAGACATTTTAAGTGCCACTCAAGCAGTCATTGAAGACTGCTAGATTACAAGTTAGCATAAGAAATTTCAAAATATCTAGTCACTTCTATCATAGACTTAAACTATCTTTTTGCCGTTTTTTAAGCATAATTTGAAAACTACTTGGAAGAATAATGTGAAATTTTGGATTTCCATAAAGCAAGGCTTAATAAATCTAAATTCGTCAAAAAAAATTCTAGTTTGCAATTCGTAATTTTTTCTAATATTAATTTCACAATTCATAATTTATATCATAAAATTTTAAAAATTGCAAATTCAACGTACTATTTATGTTTGGATATTTTAGTATTATTGCTACACAAAAAATTAGTACATTAGGAGTATAATTTCAGGTGATATTAATGAAAATATGAAAATGTAATTTAACATTAGAAGCACTAACTTTTGAATGTTTATAATTAAAAAACTTATCATTCAAATGACTTTAAATTTGGTCTCTAGGCGTAGTTTGAACCAAAGATTTGAAATATTTTGTTAAAATTGGGTATTGCTATTGAAAAAAATGAAGTTTGGGTTCGTTTTAATATGTAGATGGCCCTCTAAGAAAATTTTATATACATCATTTGGAAGTAAACTTTATTTCCAATCGTTCGGTATCAGTAACTTTCTTCTACGATAATTTGTTGAGGACTTAGTGGGGGTGTTTACTTTTTTTTCCCACGACTGTACATCAGGGTAACTGATGTCTAGATTTCCCGAGAGATTTAAGCCTATTTAAAAAACGTATTGCTGAGAAGCGAGAATTTTCTTAACAAATGATAAATGAAAATATATTTTTTTAATGATATTTACTTATTTATGAACAAGATACATATATTTGATGCGAATTAGTAGAAAATGCAAGTAAAACTTTAATTTCGTTAATGACACGTACCAAAGTGGTAAGAAAGTCTAGGTTTAAGTCAATTTAGAAATACGTATCGAAGAAATGAGATTTTTGTTTAGTCCAAGACACTATATTGCCATTAATGACCGGCAACTTTCAAGTTTAGACATTTTGGCGAATATTTAGAAATATACTTGACAGATTCTTCTGGAATTTCATGATTGAAAAGAACAGGTATTACCTCATATTTAGCAATGTCGATTTGATGAGGGGGGAAATTAGGGGGCCAACAAAAAATCAAAGAAAAAAATAATACTTGGGATCACTCTGTAAAATAAAATGCACGAAATGATCTACCGCTACCGAATATAAATAAACAGACATTGTGCACCATGTGTATTATTTTGTGTAAGAATCGCACGTATATTAATAGAGATATAGCGATTTATTAAAAAAAAATAAATAAAAAATTCTCGCATGTTTTTTGCTTATAACATGCAGGGTTTTCAACCAAATTTAACACCGGTTTCAGAAAAATTGACAAAATATAGTAGAAACAATACAGTGCAATTGGAATATAAATATATTAAATATTTTAGGAAATGTGAGCAGTTGTATGAAATAATTTTTATCTGCGCATGCGCGAACAATAACAAGGATCATTTTACATAATTTAATAGTCAACTCTATGGAGCAACTTATTAAAAAAAATCTAGTCAAATATCGTAAAAATTCAGAAAGATATCGGCGTTAAAGTGAGCAAATTTTTAGTTGTTCTCTAAAAGCAGCTGAATGATAAGGGATTTTACACAAATTATCATTTTTTAATAACTGACTTTCAGAAAAAAGTTAGTATTTAGTGAGTATCAACGAGTAGATTTCGAAAAAATGTTTCGATTTTGATACTTCTTTTGATCATGGTATAGGCTCGTTCTGGTGGTTATCCAAGAAGAACTAAAGCATCAATAAAAAATGAAAATTAAAAAAAAAAAATTAAAAATGACAATTTGTGGAAAATCCCTTATCATTCAGCTGATTTTAGAGAACTACTAAAAATTTGCTCATTCTAACTCCGATATCTTTCTGAATTTTTACGATATTTGACTAGATTTTTTTTAATACGTTCCTCCATAGAGTTGACTATTAAATTATGTAAAATGATCCTTGTTATCGTTTGCGCATGCGCAGATAAAAATTATTTCATACAACTGCTCATATTTAATATATTTATATTCCAATTACACTGTATTGTTTCTACTATATTTTGTCAATTTTTCTGAAACCAGCGTTAAATTTGGTTGAAAATCATGCATGTTATAAGCAAAAAACATGCAAGAAATTTATATATATTTTTTAAATAAATCGCTATATCTCTATTAATATGCATGCTATTATTACACAAAATAATACACATATTGCACAATATCTGTCTATTTATATTCGGTAGCGATAGATCATTTCGTGCATTTTATTTTACAGGGTGATCCCAAGTATTATTTTATTTCTTTGATTTTTTGTCGGCCCCCTAATTGCCCCCCTTATCAAATAGTTACTACTAAATATGAGGTCATACCTGTTCTTTTCAATCCTGAAATTCCAGAAGAATCTGTCAAGTATACTTCTAAATATTCGACAAAATGTCTAAACTTGAAAGTTGCCGGTCATTAATGGCAATATAGTGTATATGGTATTTCTTTCGGGCAAAGCAGATGTATCATTGTACGGTTCAATACCTGAAAATCTCTACTGCAATTTTTTAAACATTCTGAGCATCGCACATTTTAAATTTTTACACGAAAAAAGCAATTTTAATTACAATTTGTTTGAAAACTGCATCTCAATTTATTTTTGGGTTATTAAAATTTTTGTAATTTTTAATCCCATTTATGTAATGGTGGAAACTAAAGTACTTCATTTCTGTAGAAAGCAAAAGAAAAATAGTAGATTAGTACATATTTGTGTTGCCATTTTCTCATAAAACCTGAAGAAAAAAAATGTAATTAAAATACGTGCTATTTTGAAAAAATATAAATGAATGATTCCTAATAAAACACGGAGCTATTATAGAGTATATTTAATTTTAAGTATCAGTATTAATGTTATAAATAAATGAAGGCATATTAAACATTAGACAGACGATTCTTTTTTTGTTGTTGTTGTTGAGTTTAGAACATAGCTTTTTGCTGTGTTTGTGTATTATTACGCGATAGTGACGTCCTATGCATATTTTGTTTAAGACTGGATCGTAAATGCAAAGGACGTCATTTTACATAACATAAAAGCATGTATTTTAAGTTTTTAAACTGAAATGAGTTTTGTAGAAAAACATTATTTTCACTCCAGCTTCTTTGAAATTTTTCGCAGTTGGAAATGCTTCACTTTTGAAAATAACGCAATTGAAATCACACTCTGATAAAAAGCAAACTTTTACAGAAATTTAAAATGTCTTTATAGAAGAATGGTGACCTTTACGTTAAAATAATATTTGTTAACAATATAAGATGCATTTGTTAACGTAACTAAATTTCTAGGTTTATTATAAATTAATGAAACAGTTCTTTCTTAGACATTTTCCTTGGTCGAAATTAGACGGGTTTCACCTCATAATAATATTTTTTTTAATTTTCATCGTAGGAGAGTGACGCTAAATTCTGAAAAAAAAAAAAAAAAAAAACAGAATTCCTGCTTCGTTCTTTTTTTTTTTTTTTTTTTTTTTTTTTTTTTTTTTTTTTTTAACATATGGCGAAGCAGAAAACCCATTTTTTATCTGATATTTGTTTATTAATAAACAAAATTGTACGCTTCGTATAAATCCCCCTCAAAATTGCTAAAACTTCAATTGTGTTAGTGATACTTATCGCAATTTATCGAAAGTCTAGACTTTTCGGAAGATTTAAGAAATTAGAAAACAGATATCTAAGAAACGAGATTTTCTTAACAAATGATGAAGTAAAATATACTTTTTTAACTGATACGTACTTATTTATAAGGGTTGGGTTGATTTTTGACGGCCGACATTCTACTCGAGGGATATAGGCCCGAAAGGAGAATGCCCTCCGTGGTGGTCTTTCTAAGGAAACATAACCCTTATTTACGCATGGAAATACAAGGTTCGAAGAAATCCACGAAAACTCTGAACGATTAGGCTGACGGGCACGATTGGGTTCGAACCCAGCACCTCCCATATGCCAGCTTCGTGAGCGGAACCTCTCGGCCACTGGTGGGGCACGTATTTATAAACAAGGTACGTGTGCATTTAATGTAAATTACTAAAACAAAACATCTGGCAACTTTAATTGAACTAGGGATACGTAACATAGTGCACTGTCCGGCCATTCGACCGTTTTTTCTTTTAGAAAAACGGTACATAACTGTAATTTAACTTTATTCTTTCCATAATATTATCAATAATATGGTTAGCTGCATTCGATAGTAATGGCCAAGAAACCGTTATCTTTAAAAACGGTCAAATTGCTGCAGGTTTTTAACTGTTTATATTGCTGAACCTTTGTAACAAAACTGTCCAACCATTCGACCGTTTTTTTTTCTTTTTTAACGGTTACATAAACGTAATTAAACACTATTCTGACCATAATCGAGTAAAATTATAATGATGTAATCGTTTTCTATAAAAATAGTCAAGCGACTTAACAGTTTGTTGTAAATTTTTTACAATGTATTGTTTTCCAGAAGATTTGTATAATTAAAAATATATATCTAAGAAAAAAGATTACCTTGATAAAAACACATTTTTCTTAATTTATACTCACTTATTGATGAACAAGACACATGCATTTAAGATAAATTTCTAGAAACCAACTGTTAAACTTTTATTCAGCAAATATTGCGTACTACAGAAAAACAAAAGTGTGTATTTTTCCTGGCATTATAGCATCAGTTATTATGATATTTTTTATTTTAATTCTCATATGGCTAAGTTATAACTTAATGGGTCTCAGAATTCCTAAAAATTCAAAAATTTCGAATTTTTTTAATTATTATTATTATTATTTTTTTAGATGTTAAACTCCTGTCTTTTCTGCACATTTTAATGTAATTACTTCCTTCAGATTCTCTTTAGAACAGATGTTATGGCTTTTAGAATTATACCCGCTCAATGGCTGAAGCGACGTTTCCGAAATTTTGATGCCATTTTTCTACAAATGACGTTTTTGGGCATACGTACAGGCTATCTCAAAATCTTCTTAATATTTTTTCATAAAATTTTCAAACCATATACGTTTCATGTTAATCTATATAAACTGAACCTAAAATTTCCTTTTTATTGCTCAAAAAAAAAAAAAAAAAAAAAAAAAAAATAGATGATTATGTTGTTGAAATTTTCTAAATTTTATATTAACTAAATACAACTTTGTATTAAAAATATCAAAATGCGTTAAATACAAATTTTTTTAGGTTCAGGGAAAACTCAAATTATGAAAACCCAAAGTATAAATAGGCACGAAAATTTTCATTCTAGTTGCAATAGTTATTTTCTAATCGTGCGCGTAAATTGCTATACAAACATTCTGCTGGTCAAATATCTGTCAGTTTGGAGCCCCCTGTAAATACTAATTTTGCATCTTGCAATTTTTTAAATACATAAAATGAAAGAACGAACGAAGATCTTTCATCTCAATAAAAATTGTGTTTTAAAATCATATACATTTTAATATACGAAAAGTCTAAAATGGTCTCCTTTTTTTTCAGTTTTTCCAATTTTAAGAGTCCTGAGACACCTTAAGGGAATTTGAATATCCACTTTCAATGTTAATGAATAACGATATTTTACCTAAAAACATTAAAAATATATATATAAAAAAAAGCGCATAATTTCGTATAAGATTCTTTTCAGCGATTCAATTACCAAAAATTCTGTAGTCAATACAAAAGATTTCATACAATATTTTCAACTATACGGCGAACATTTTTTCACAAATATAAAAATTTCACAGTTTTTAATACGACACGGTAACTTCAACGTTTACCCATACCGTTTTAATATGTCTTCTAAAAATTCATGAACGTGCGATGAGAGTGGTGTGCAAGATGTTCAATGTATAATCTGCATTTGATCAAAAAAAAAAAAAAAAAAAAGGAGCTACTTTAAAAAGCAATATCCTACTTTTAAATATATTTTTGTCTTCTAACTGCATAAACTTATTTCTTACCTATGTTATTTTTTCTCATTTTTAGGTAGATTTCGTAAGGAATATTATCTATTACATTTCTCTCCTATGTTGGGATTTCTAAAGATTTTTTTCAGATCTACACCGATCATGATCCCTAGAACCCAAAACGACTCCCAGTTCAAAACTTTATCTATCTATCAATATATACATATATATCATTTTTTTTATGGGCACAATAACTTCAATAATTTTGCACAAATCTCTTCCAAACTGATACATAAAATCAAGGGGCATAAAATCTCGGTCAAGTTCGTTAATGGGCAAAATCGGGCCAAAGGGATGGAAATAGGGAGGGATTTTGTGTAAACCAAAAAAAAAAAAAAACACATTAACTTCTTAATTTTTGTACAT
Organism: Maratus speciosus; assembly: GCA_963932465.1. Classification (NCBI taxonomy): domain Eukaryota; kingdom Metazoa; phylum Arthropoda; class Arachnida; order Araneae; family Salticidae; genus Maratus; species Maratus speciosus. The sequence continues at coordinate 90,597,662 of OZ010799.1, read as the reverse complement.
ATCAAATCAGTTTAAAGTTTTTATTACTTCTTGGAAAACGGCCAAAAATTTATGTACGACAGATTTTTGATATCATTAAAAATGGACTCAAGGGTGTCAAAAATAGGGTTTTATGAAGAAAAAAATCACAACTTCGTCAATTTACAAGATATCAAATCCAATTTTTATTATTATAAATTTTCTTATTATTATCTACAACTTTTATATTGACAAGTTTTTGATAGGACCAACTCTTACAGCCAAAAAAATGTATGTGTGTGTGGGAGGGGGGAAGGGGCTGTAGAAGAAAAAAAAGTCACATCTCCGTTAATCTGCCACTAAGCTGCTATCAGTTTCACCAACTTTTCGAACAACAAACTTTTCAGCCGATTTTAAACACAACTTTTTCCCGTTCAAAGGGAGAAAAAGTTTACAATTGTCGTTGCTAAAGTTGGAGGAAAACTATTCTTACTAGTATCAGCCCTTAATATTTATTGCCTATTCGTATCAATCGCTTATCTCTGATTGGCTGAAATGTTGAAAGTTTGGGGGGGGGGGGGAAGTCGCGGCTAGCGCAGACTTTTTTAAAAGCTGTGGGTAAAAAGTTGGGGATATTGCTGTTTGCTATCACACTGGGTGCTGAGACAATATTTCGCGTAAAGTTGGAGGAAATCAAGAGTTGGCTCAAAAATTGCTCGAAAAGTTGGTGAATCTGATAGCAGCTTAAGGCGATAAAAAAGTATCATTGGTATTATGAAAACTTTTAACAACCCTCTGAGATACTGCATATAGGATTGCATTATTATACTTGCGTGTATCTCAATGAAAAGCTTCTCAGAATTTAAAATATAGTGTGTGGTTCATTTAATGAAACTATCACCATACGGTTTAAATTTATGATATAAATCTTCTTAATATTATCTATAGCTTTTGTAGTAACAAGTTTATGCTAAGATGAACTCTACTAATGGATGATATTACGAAAAATATTCATAAGGGATGAAAAAATAGGGACTGAAGAAAAAAAATTAGTATTAACATGGTGTTGATAAAGCCAACTCTTACAGAAAAATGAAATAAAAAACTCGTCAAAAGCGGCCAGATAAAATTGTTAAACTGGGTTTATCTCTAATCTTAATTTAGTTTTTGTTGGTGAAATTAGTACTTAACCTCGAAATCTACCTAGGCTGACCCGGCAGGGATTTTTAATTTTACTATTTTATTATTATTATTATTATTATTATTGTTATTTTGTTTTCTCTTAATTTTATACCCTTTGTACTTAGTTTCTTCTATCTTGTTCTTGTGGTGTTTATCATTGACTCTTTGTTGCTTGTACATATGTTTATAAGCCTCGTAATACTTTGTTATACGCGAAAACTTTGATGATTCTGAATGAAAAAAAAATGTCACCTTCAAATTTTATTTTATTTTTTATTTATTTATTTATTTTTTTATTTTTTTTTTTTAAATTTTAGTCAAAGATGAAATTAAATTACCCAGAAGAGAATCGCAACATAATATGAAATTAAGACAACTTTTTGGAAAAATAAAAAGTAATATTTGTAACATACCTGAATTTTATGACACATTTAACGGAGTAAAATAAGCTTTAATATTAAAATTTTACATTAAAATATTATTTTACATATAAGAGCTGAAAGTAGACTCTTACATCATAGCAGTTGCACTAAAACTAGTTCATAATAAGAAGTTTCAATATCCTATGTAACAATGCAAAAAAAAAAAAAAAAAAAAAAAAAAAAAGAAAAAAAAAAGAAAGAAAAAAAAAAGAAAAAGAAAAAAAAATGATAACGTTAGCGTTATAACTTCATAAAGAATTTTCCTCAAAGGAAAAACCTAATCAGAAAAAGTTAGAATAACCTGTGGAACACAATGAAAAAAATCTCAAAAGTTAAATAAAAATTTTGAAAAGCTGAAAAAAGTTAAACGATGTCGTCTCGTTACAAAGTTCTTTGTGCAATGTAATTTTATGATAAAAAAAAATCTTGTATTTGATTACAGTTTTTTTTAACAGACTTCATATGTCGTCTAATTTTAGCAAACTTTCAAATTGCATAAGGGCTTCTTAAAAAAGTTTTCTGGAGTTTCTGTTAGAGAAAACGAGTTTGAGAAGTTCTGTATCAAGTTGAACTTTATGTTTAGTTTTCAGATTACTAGTCTGAGATACCACTTCATGTTCAAAACAACCTGATAGCTAGACAGTCATTTTGAATGCAAAATTTCAGAAATAGAGAATTTTTGAGAAATTTTATCTGAAAATAACTTTTTACTCTACCAACATAGTTGAAAAGTGTTAATGAATTCGGTTTGTCTGTCCGTTCTCGCGTAAATGTAGTCTGATTGCCATGAAATTGATATACACTATATGGCCATTGATGATCGGACACTTTCAATTTTAAACATTTTGTCGAATATTTAAATATATATTTGTCGGATTTTTCTGGAACTTCAGAATTATTAAAAATATGCTCGACTTCATATTTATTCACGGCGGTTTGATCTGAAAGACAATTAGAGGACCAACAAAAATTCAATGCTACCAGCCACGCTACCATACTACAGGTACCTAGTTCGATTTCGGATTGCGGACTGGTTCAACCTTTCGTCTTTTTCGGGGTAAATAAAAGAAGTATCAAGTTTAATTATTAAGATGCTACTTGGCGCAGAATGATATAAATTTAAATTTAAAAGCAACGTTAAAAACGCCAGAAAATGCAAACTTTCCGCAGACTAGTTTCGGTAACGTTTAGCGTACCGTCCTCAGAGCAAATAATAACGGAAATTTGCCCATTTATATAGAGGAGAAACGGATTCAACTGAGAAGTTCATTAACCAATGGAGAAGCAGGAAAATACAGGTACCAGCCAATAGGATAATAGTATAGGTAATGACACCAAATAGGTGAAAAAATACATATGTATATTTTTTTCACATCTTCTCTTCTACATAAATGAGCAAATTCCCGTTATTCTTTGCACTGAGGACGGTACGCTAAACGTTACCGAAACTAGACTGCGAAAAGTTTGCATTTTCTGGCGTTTTTAACGTTGCTTTTAAATTTAAATTTATATAAGTACCAAGTTGGGAAATAAATACTAAGAGTCTGCGTTAGGCTGACCACCTGACCATAAGTTGTATAGCATCTCAGGGTCAAGAAAACAAGGTTGGGCACTGTTGGCCAAAATTCTCAATGGATTGTGATTCTGCAGGTTTATTTTTATAATGTGAAATACATGTTCGAAGATTTATAATTATTTTCTTTATTTTTCTTGTTTAATATTAATTAAAATAAATTTCCTGAAACACGTGATGATTAATGTGAAATAGAACCTGGAAGATGCCTATTCGAATTTCATAATAAATATAAGATCCGCTCTAATATAAAATAAAGATTAAATATGCATCTATATATAAAACTACTTTTTTGAATATGATACCAAATATAAAGCTTGATAAAATATGAGAAGTCCTTATTTAACAGCACACACACACACAAAAAAGCATAGAAAATAAGATGGGACTTTTGAATAAAGAGGAAAATATAAAATGATATCTTCTTTATATGACGACCTGTGCAGTGTAATTTTATGCAAAAAGTTCCATGTCTTTTATTAAGAGATTTTAAAAAGAGATTTCATATGTCACCTAATTTTGAGTGAGCTAACAAATGGCATGACATTCTTTACAACAGTCTTCTTGGCTTCTTATTAAAGGAAAAGCTCTGAACAATGCTGAGCTTTATGTGCAGTAGTGTTTCCCATCACAAGTCTCGGATTCTTTTATACATAATTTCAAGATAACAAAAACTTCAGATCTAGAAATTCAATTTGCAAGCAAAAATGCAGGAACTACGAGATAGAATGTTAACTTTATATGAATATAACACTTTTTCTTTGATTTTAGGGCAAGTTTAAACATATGTACAAATAGGAGAATTTCAAAGGATATCTCTAAGGAACTCATTTTTCTTATTTAAAGTTGCAAAAAATATTTTTAAAAGAATATTTATTTTTTCATGAATTTTTAAAGCATAAGAAATATGTCAGACTTGGTAAAATTTGTAATTTCAATTATCCGCAATGAATTTACAAGCTAATTGCATGAAATTAATTATAGTTAAAATTACATGCCGTAAAAAATTCTTGCGGCACTGCAGCCGGAACTGCCCCCATTTCATTATATGACGAAATTTATGCGTTTGAATGTGTATAATTATAAACAATTACATGCAATTAATTTGTAATTTCATTGCGGATAATTGTGATTACAAATTTGCCTTTGCCCAACTCTGAAATGTGCATATGTCGTAGGCTAATTGAGAAATCAGGCTCTTTGCAAAGAGCCGGGCTAATTGGATGGTTCTTTGCAATATTTTTGTCAGTTATCAGATTTGGTTCGGGTCGGATTTAGGGTTTTTTCAAATGGAACTTTCAAGTTCGGGTCGGGTTGCGTGTAAACTGAAATTATTTTGTCTTGTTCGGATCGGGGTACGGTCTGTTGTAATTTACTTTTCGGGTTCGGGTCGGGTTATGGGTTAATAATCCTAAAAACTCACACAGTTTGGGAAATAAGTGTTTATTTTTCAATTAGCCTAACGCTATCTGGGCTCTTTGCAATAAGCCTGAAAAATATCAGGCTAATTGGAAAAGAGAGATGATTCTCCAATGAGCCGGGCTCTTTGCAAAGAGCCTGATTTTTCAATTAGCCTACGACATATATACCAGTACAAGCTTAAAAATATTATTTGCTTACGCCTTATCCTAAGAACAATGTCAGACGGACGTTTTTTTTGCACGCTTTTTTACTTACGTATTATCCCTTCACAATGCTAGCGGCATTGTGTAGGAATAATACGTAAGTAAAAAATCGTGCAAAAAGACGTCCATCTGACATTAGACTAATTATTTAACAAAGAGTGCGTGAAACAAACAGTAAGTAAAACTATTCGGATGTATCAAAATCAAACTTTCTTCTATTTCATACATGTTAATAATCAAAAATTCGCTATCGAAGTACCAAAATTAAATGACAATCTACGCCCATTATGAGGATTATAAATTTATATAGGTTCGTTGAATTGGATGCATTTAACATGGAGACATAGTAAGTACCGCATTGCTTCAAACAAATAATTGAATTTCTTAACCCACTGTCTTAGATGTCCGCAACATAAATTTCCAGCCCAAAGAGTATAAAATCAACACCCGTTATAAACACACAAGTCTAATAAGGATCTATTTATGTGAAAACGCAACAAAATACTAAATTTCATTAAACTGCGTACATTTGTTTTTGAGATGTAGTTTTTGCGAATATCGTAAAAAAATTCATCATAGCAGCGCCACCTGTTGTGCAAGTTACTCCAAAACCTAATCAGTAACAGCTTACGTCAAAGTCTATCTCAATCTGAAGTTTGGTGAAATTCCGTGAATTAGTTCTTGAGATAGAGCTATTGCTGAAATCATACAAAATGCAACACAGCAGCACCATCTGTTGGGCGCTAGATGCCAAAAACTAATCATCGCCAGTTTATATCAAGGTGTAACTAAATCTGTAGTTTTATTAAATTCTGTACATTAGTTCGTGAGATACACTGAAAGAAAAAGTCCTGTAATTTTGCAGCAAAAAGTGCTGGCATATTATGCTGTTATTTTACAGCAATGGCATTATTTTAATTTCACAGCGCAGGCGTAAATTTTTCTGCAGTTTTAGCAGTTGTTGTTACAGCAGTGTCGTAATTTCAATTTACAGTATTGTTGTAATATTTACGACACTTTTAGCCGTTTTTTACAGCTGTGATGTATTTTAATTTTACAGCACAATTGTAAATTTTAATGCATTTTTGACCTTTTTTTTTATAGCTGAATCATATTTTTGTTTTACAGCATAACCGTATATTTTAATGCATTTTAATCTCTTTTTTTTTAACAGATGAGTCGCAATTTTGTTTTACAGTTAAAATTACTCTTAATTTTAGTACAATTTTGACTATTGTTACAGCAATGTTGTGTTTATGATAGGCTTTTCAATGCATTAATATTGCTTATTATTGTCTTATAGCAAAGGAAGCCGAAGGAGATAAATCTTCAATAGACAACTTACCAAAGAAGTAATATTTTGTTTTTAAAAAATACATACATTTCTTTGAAGCTTCCTAGCCAACAAGCATTTTAATGTAAAAAGAAATAAATTGATTTAAATAAATGTCTTTCTCAAGTGGAATTTTTTTTTAATCATAATTAATTATTCAGTTTTAAAATGTTAATAAAATTGTTTAATGCACATTTAAAAATATTAAATTTATAAAATTTAAACCACAAATCTATTTATATACGTACGGTCGGACCCGGTTAAGACGCTTACGGTTAATACCCGATCCCGCATAATACGTGGATTTTTTCCGATCCCTTGATCATCGCTTATAAGGCTTATGCATAAATATAACGTTTAATAAGCGATCCCGCTTAGTACGTGATTGATTTTTGGTCCTTAGAAGCAAAAAATCACGCTCAAGACGCGAATTCATTGATCAAGATACGAATCCCTTTTTTTTTTCACCAGTGTTAAGATTTTTTTTTCAGATAAAAATCAGTGTTTTCGAATAGTAATATTTAATTTAGTTAATAACCGATTAATTTAACGAGCTTACAATAGAAAATAGTGGTATATATTTGAATAAATAAAACCCTGCTAAAACATCAACACTGGTATTCTTCCTGGATACCGCGACCTAATATTCTTTATCTGTGGCTTGGTGTATTTTTTTACTGTAGTAGCGAGAGATAGACGAATTCAGGATGTTAAGATACGTCATAAAAATTATTATGATTAGAGAGGATTATACATGTTGTAGTGATGTTTTAAATGTACGTTATATCACTACCATGTTTCATAGTGCTCATTATAGGCAAAAAAAAAAAAAAAAAAAAACTTGTAAAGGTGAAACAAATATGACTGCGGTTACATAATTCTCTTATGTTTTCTATGCATTCTTTACTTTTTTGGATTCTAACAATATTTTTAAAATAAATGTGAATAAGGATAGTTTTACTTATATTAAAAATGAAAGACAGATTATAATGGTATTCATTATCACAAATACTAAATATGATTTTAATAACTAGAATGAACTTCAAAGATTTAATATTTTTTTATTTGTGTTAAAAATAAATAGTCAAGCAGAAATTTAATTTAGTGCTTTATTTTTATTTGTATCTTATTAATCAGCAATAAAGCCATGTTTGAATACATATTTATTCTCAGCTATTATTCCAGTTGGTCCTATAAAAAGAAACAAGAAGTTATAGTTCAATACAACAAAATTTTAATCTAAATATACGTAAAAGACTCAACGATTTATATGTTCGACATTAAACGTATAAATGAAGGCCCTCAAGATCATTTAGACGATTAGATGCGTGAAAAAGACCAATTTCTGCAATATTATACAAATCACGTTTAAGACGCGACCCCGCTTAATACACGACTTTTGTTCATTCCCTTGAAACGCGTCTTAATCGGGTTTGACTGTAATTCATTTCATTGATGCAATAACTATTTCAAATCTTTATATTTGAGAATACATTGAAATTGAAAGCATTTAAGATTAATCTCTTAAGAGCAGAAAATGCTGTCTTCCATCCTCTTTTAAATTTAAAAAATAAAACATACATTGTCAAAGGAAAATGTTCATAAATAAAAACATAGTAAAATTTAGCTTGTGAGCCTAAATTTTAACCTTAAAAAATAAAATAAAATTGAATGAATAGAATCTTTGAAGAAGGGGAAAAAAAAGCAATTTTGTGGACAGAAATTTTTTTGTATATTTTGTTATTTATAGAACAGGAATATATTGCTATTGCCTTAATTACACAAAATAGCTATTCTCCCACCCCCTACCTTCAGAGATTCTATTCAACAGCCAAAGCATTGACTGCCTGTGTTATCAACAATTCTTATATTACTTATCTTATTAAAAATCAACAATTCTTATATTAACTGTGGCAAATGTCGATTCTTAAGATATTATAGCTTAAGATTATAGATGAAAAATAGCTTCAGAACTTACAATGCAATATATATATTTTTTTTAAATATGAACTCTGAAATGTGGCATGGCTACATCCACTCTGGTTTGGTTTTTATCAGTTTCAGACACTACTTATTAAAATCATAGAACAGCTGAGCTGCATCTTATTCTAAACACTAGTTATTTTAAAATGCCACAAGTAAATTATTTAAAATCCAATTAAATTTGCAAGCTTACAAATTAATATTAAAAATATATTGTACTCTCGATATCTCGAAAATCTCAATATATCGAAAAAAATATTTTCCTCTTTGATTTAAATGGCTTATTCAATGGCCCCTATTCATTTAAATGGCTTCATTATCTTGAAAACTTGCTTTCTCGAAATGTTTTTAGCGTTCCTTCCACTTTGAGATATCGTGAGTATACTGTAATAATAAAAGTAATTTATCAAATATAATATATAAATAAGCCACATTTATGCATTATATTTGATAGTATCTACTTGATTAAGTGCTTTATTCAAACAATGTTTTTTTTTTCATTCACTAGTCACTGAAAAATTGAATTTATAATCATGAATCTCAATTAATAAGCATATTTTCAAATTCTAACATGATCTTAAGTTTTACGAAGTATTTAAAAAACTAAACAATGACATTTTTTAGCTCAATTTTTAAAATTTGAAATACATATACATTAAAAATAAGAACAATAAAGAGAAGAAAATTTAAGAAATTTCTGCTTTAACGTCGAAAAGAGCACAAAACCCTGGATGTCAAACATTATGTTAATTGTTTCTTATAACATATATTTTTCTATGAAATTAAATTAAAATATCATTTAAATATATAGAACAGCTTTTATGATTAGTACTTTAAGTACTTTTTCATTAAGTCATTTTTCCTTGTCAACCATAGTCTTTCATGAGTTTTAGACACACTTAAAATTGCCATTTTTCATATTAAATATAATTATGTAAATAAAGCAGACATTCATGATTTTGCTGAAAATTAGGTCTGTTTTTTCTTAGATAATGTCATTAGGAAGAAATGATAATTCCAATTTCAGTAAAGAAAAATTTTAATGCGAAACAATTTCAATAACACATTAACGATAAATTACAACTACTCAGAAGCAGACATATTGTTTAACAGGGAAAGAACACATGGCAATATTCCATCCTTAACATTTTTTTCGGTTTATTTCCTGTATTTGGGCTTATATTCAACATGCATCTGAAAACAAAAGAAACTAAAAATTAACATATAAAATTAAAATTTTGCATCTTACTTACAAAATTACATTTCATACACGAGGGCCGCCAACTTTTTAGGGACCATCTGTTTAATTACTTTAATAGAATTAAACAACTGGACACACTGGAGAACAAAGGTACAGGTTATATGAAGGTAATAGGCATATATTCAATTTTTAGTTTTTAGGAGAACAAAAACAAAGTTTGGTAGTGTATTATAAAATCAATAGGTGGATATTCTTTTTAACCTCTGAACAATGATACTACCAGAAGATGGGAAAAGTGAAAAAAAAATGGACAATTTTTTTTTTGTACTTTAGCTCAACAGATTGTCCTATTTTTTGCTTCTTTTGAAACTTTTTTTTATGCTATGAGTTTGTAATGAATCACTAAGTGCAAATAATATTAAACAAGAATGGTCAAACCAAACTCTAAGCACACTCCATATCCATTTTAATCTAGTTTTAAATCAGAATGTAGGTAAAAAATATGATTAAAAAATAAATTATCTCAATTATAAAATCAAAAATTTGTCAGTTTATAAGTATTATCGAAATACTTGATTTCAATTGAGTAAAATTTCTAAATTCAAGCCAGTTCAAACTGGTTTGGTAAGTTCCCCCCCATTCTGGAACTTTTCAAATTTAAGTTAATTAAAAAAGAAATAAATGAACATCAAAAGACAATTGGAATTTATAAATTACTTACAGAGAAATCAGAACATGGGAACAAAAAGAATTTTAATTAATAAAATGCAACTCTCAGAGTAAAACTAAAATTTAGAACACTAAGAAATTTAATTGTGTTTCTGTGTTCCAATTATTATTTGCAGTTTGAGAATTCTGAACATGGAAGTAAATAAATCTGATGAACACACAAAGTCCTGATATTAAGTACACTGGAGCTTGCTGAAAACAGTTCAATGTATAGAAATTTTTTAAACTTGAGCAAAATGATTGATACAGTAATCGCAAGAACTAGACTGAGTCTAAAATTTCTAAGCATTTTAAAACACTTCATTGCATTATTAAAAAGATTCTTAGAAGTGTAGCCCTATTTTTGACTTGATAATATTTATTAATAAATTCTTTGTATATGTTATGAAAAAAGTTTTTTTTTCTTATAAAACCGCTTTAAAAGTCAGTTTGTAATAAAAGGAGACCAGCTTCGCCTTTTAAAGTTAGGCATTTACAGTCATGATATTATGCATATATATTGTCGGCGGTGTACATTTGAGATACACAATACAGATGCATGATTACGGGATTGGCAGTACTTATATATGATGGAAATTCTGAAAAATTATTTATTGATTGAAAACACTTAAATTATGTTAATGCGAGTAAGTAAATTAATTTTACAAACATTAAAACGATGCTTAAATGCCGGCTTAAATGCCGGCTTAAATGCCGGCTTAAATGCCGAATCTGATTAAAGAATAGTGCAGCTGAGTTATGCTCTGGTTTGGAGGTCTTCGTGTTTTTTTACACATTTCTTAAATCTCATATTTTAATTCTGTTTTCAACTTTTACTCATTGTAATAATATATACTTTTTCTGCTTTTAGATTAGAATAAGATCAAAAAAGAAAACTGTGTTTATTTAAATGAGTATTTATGTTTCCATATATGTATTTTAAGGCATATAAAACATTCAATTTTTTGAGACAGTGTAAGAAAAGAGGGCGGGTGGAGCCAACACAATTTCAGAATTGAATTATTAGAAACATTGCACTTTTTATCTGCTTATAAATCTAACATTTTTATCATGTGACATTTTATAATAATTCGAGTTGTATCTAATAAATGTTCTTTTTAGCAATGTTATAAATATCTGGTAAATACTCTTTTAACCCGTGAACCCCACACTAATGCGAATTTGCACCGATCAAAATTTAAAATGTCGGCATTATTTAAACCATGCTTTAATTAATTTGAAAATTTAATTAACAAAATATGATTTTTGATAAAAATCAATATCCCAATTCGAATTATTATAAAATTTCGTATAGGGACCATGTGTTATATTTTACTATCAATTTATTGCCACCAAAAGTACACGCAACTGAAGTTACGGAAGTCGCACTACTGTAGAGTTTACGGGTTAATATTCACTCGCAAATTCCGCGAATTTTAAACGATGTTTTCCGTGACAGGTGTTTACCCATTAACTGCTGTTAGCGGTCTCACAGACCACTTCCTTTTAAAATTGTCTCTAATTAACTTGAAATTGCAATTTAACTATAAATATTTGTGAAATTTTGTTTCGTTTGGAGCTCAGTACTAATGGTAGAGACTTCTGAATAGGTGATTTTAAATTATAATTGTCCTGTACATAAAATTTAGTACAGAAACAGCATCTTTTGAGTTATAACGAAGCTTTTTATTTATCTTTCCTCAAGTGGCCTTGGAGACCGATCACAGTAGCTATGCAACAATTTCTGTTATAGCAGTTAAAGGTTAAATGAATATTTTCAGATAAATTGCCAAGTATAAAACGCATTGTCACATATAAGGCTTTGGATGTCTCATTTAGGTTTTTTAACTGTCAAAAATGCGACAAACATCAACTAAATACGACAATCCTATATTGTGGGATAATACTACAGATATTGATTCCATTTCTACAAAGCAATTTAGTTTCGAACTAGGGGCACAATATTCAATAATTTTCTGCGTAATAAAATATATATTTATTTAATAAAATGCCAATATACTCTAAATGCAACAAAACTGTGTGGAATCGCGTCACATTTAGGCACAATGACCACATTTGTGTTTAAGTTTAAGAAAGATATAAGAAAACTTTCAGTTTAAGAAAGGTATAAGAAAATTTTTGATCAAAGAAAGATATGTGGTAAAGAAAAGAAGTAAGAGCAAGTTAGTTAAATTAGTATTATGCCGAAGTTCAAACATTTCGCCAATAGAAAATAGCATCTAGTAAAATGTCTGCCCTTTCCCTTTCCTAAACAATTTACAAAACTTAAAACGTTTACTGAAATTCAGAGTTATTCGTAGTTATTTGTGATTATAGAAACATTTCCTTAGCAAGCCAATCAAATTCCTTGGGAACCAATACGGTTTCGAATTTAACAGAAACATTTTTTAGTACCCGGTATGCTATTCCTTTATCCCAGCTTATTTTGTGTCATCTCCAAAAATAATGTTATGTTGTATAAGACAGCCGGCAGGTGTAACAAAGCAGGTGTATCATTGTACTATTAAATATTCTATAGATATTTTTTTTAACTTCTAAAGCATCGCACATTTTTAATTTTTATACCATTGTATTGGGAAAAAAATTACTTTTAAATGCAATTTGTTTGAAAACTATTTCTCCATTTATTTTTGAAATGTTACATTTCTTGTAGTTTTTAGTGCCATTTGCTCAATATTGGCAACGGAAGTACTCCATTTCTACAGAAAGTAAAGGAAAAATAGTTCTAAAATAGTTATTATATATTTTTGTTGGCATTTTCTCATAACAACCGAAAGAAAATGTAATTAAAATACGTGCTATTTTTAAAAAAATATAAACGAATGATTTATGTTAAAACATAGAGCTATTATAAACTACATTTAATTTTAAGTACCTATATTAATGTTACAAACAAATGAAGGCCTACAAATCACTAGATAGCCTTTTTTTTGTCGAGTTTTTTTAATGATGGCATCTTTTTGCTGCATTTGTGTATTATTTTGCGATAGTGATGTCCTATGCATGCCTTACAGTAGATGTTTAAGGGAACTTGTCACTCAGCTTCGGAATTCTCCTCCGTAATATTAAGTCTATAGACTTTTGATGCATTCGTATATTTAAAATATCTTCTCGGGAAATTCATGTTTAATTTTTTTTTTTTTATACTATTCTTGAAAGATGTCTCTTTTTTTTCTTAGTTTGCAAAATATTTATAAAATATATGCTGAATTTAATATTTTATGTGTTAAAAGCGGGGAACTGTGAGTAAGGTTTTAACACTTCATATAAAATTAAGTCTATACTTTAGAAATATTTTGAGAACTAAGAATACAAGAGACATCTTTTAGAAAGTGTACACAAAAAATAGAAGTGAAAAATATCAATTTCCAGAGGAGATATTTTAATTATACGAATGCATCAAATGCCCATAGACATAACATTAGTGAGGGGAAATTGAAAAATGAGTGACCAGCCCCCTTAAGAGTGGATCGTAAATGTGGAATTCTTAGCGGATGCGAATGACGTCATTTTACATAAAATAAATCGTGTGCTTTAAGTCTTAAAATTGAAATATGTTTTGTACTATTTATATATACATATATTGTATTTTTTCATCGTTAGCGACACTAAATTCTGAAAAAGCAGAATTCCTGTTTTCTAGTTTTCTAATATTTCCTGGAACATGTTATCTGAAATAAAATTGTTTATTTTATTTCTTTTTTCACCAAAGACTTGTAAAGCTGTATATTGAATTCCTTTGCCAAATAATTTTATAATGTAAAATGTCGTCAAATTTTGTTTCTCCAGTCTTTAAAAAATTCAGATTCCGAATTGATTTTTTCTCAATCTATATGACACTTTAAACTTATTTTTACTTGAGAATACAGAATTAAGTACACAGATAAGGTAGTTAAATGTGTATTAATACAAATCCAAAAAAACTGTCACTTACTCAACGGCATACTATGTTCGCAAATAATGTGTGTAAAATATTGCGGGTAAACCCCTAAAGAGATTTATTTGTGTTACTGTTTAGGAAAGATATAGGGGAGCTTTTGGACAAAAGAAGGATATATGGCAGAGGAAAGAAAGAAACGCAATTTACTTCAATCAGTGCTAAGGCAAAGATAAAATATTTCGAGAACAAAAAATGGTGTCTAATAAAACGGTTTGATATTTTTACTTTCCTATCCTAAACACTATACAAGAATAAAACGTTTACTAAAATTCAGTGTTATTTGTAGATATTTGCAGTTAAAGAATCATTTCACTAAAGAATCAATAATAATAATAAAAAAAAAATAGAAACCAATTGGTTTTCAAATTAATTTTTTTTCTTTCGAAATTTACTAGAAGCAAAGGAAGAAAGATTTTGAGGGAAAAATAGTTTTTTTTTTTTTTTTTTTTTTTTTTTTACTCGAAATCTTTTTTTGTAAATCATTTCTGAAATAAAAAAAAATTTGTTTCTTTGTAAAAAAATAAAAATAAAAAATAAATAAAAAATAAAACTTTTTTTTTTCAATTTTTTTTTTCAATTTAAATTTTTTTTTCATTCCAAAGGCTTCTAGATTTGTAGATTGGATAATATACAGAATAATTTTGTAGTATAAAATGTCGTTAAAATTTTCCTTGTCCAGTCTTTAAAAATAAAGATTAAATGGTCTCAAGACTCCTAAAATTAAAAAAAAAAAAAAAAAAAAGACTATTTTCAACATTTGATATCTTCAAATGTATTTGATTTTAAAACACAATTTTTATTGGGATGAAAGATATAAGCATGTTCTTTCATTTCATGTATTTGAAAAATTGTAAGGAGCAGAATTAGTATTTACAGGGGATTCCAAACTGTCAGACTTTTGACGAGCAGAAAATTGGCATAACAGATTATGCACAGGGTTACAAAATAACTATTGCAACTAGAATGAAGATTTTGGTGCCTACTTATATTTTAGATTATAATCATTACCCTGAACCTAAATAAATTTTTATTTAAATCATTTTCATATTTTTAATACAATGTTGTATTCAGCTAATGCAAAATTTAGAAAATTTCAACAATATAATCACGTAATTTTTTTTTTTTTTTTTTTTTTTTTTTTGAACAATAAAAAGGAAATTTTAGGTTCAGTTTATACAGACTAACGTGAAGCATGTTTTGAAAATTTCTTGAAAAAATATACTGAAGTTTTTGAGATATCGTGCGCGTTACGCTCAAAAACGTCATTTGGAGAAAAATGACTTCAAAATTTCGGAAACACCGCTTCAGCTATTCAGCGGGTGTAATTCTAAAAGCCATAGCATCTGTTCTAATGGGAATTTCAAGGAAACAATTACATAAAAACATTCAGAAAAAAAAGCAGTTTAACATCTAAAAAAATCAAAATTTCGAAAAATTTAAAGATTTAAGAGTCCCGAGACCGTTTAAGAATTGAGACGTAATCCCCAACTGTATTTTAATTTTTACTTTCTTCTATCTTTACAAGAAGAAAGTATTGGATTCGTAAAAATTTTCGACTTCCGGTTTTCGACGGATTTACACGTTTTAGAGGTCAGAGATTCCAAAAAACATGTTTTTACAAAATGTCTGTCTGTGACTCTGTGAGTCTGTCTGTCTGTCTGTCTGTCTGTCTGTGTGTATGTGACACAAATTTTGTGGGCGCTCTACCTCAAGAACTAATGCACGAAATTTAATAAAAATTTATATTCAAATAGTCCCTAATATAAATTGGTGCTGATTAGTTTTTGGTGTAAATCTCCCAACAGGTGGCGCTGCTATGCTGCATTTTTCGCGATTTCTGCACTAGCTCTATCTCAAGAACTAATGCACGGATTTTCATAAAACTTCAGATTCAATTAATCCTTGATATGAATTAGTGCTGGTAATGTTTTGGTGCAAATCGCCCAACAGATGGCGCTGCTATGCTGCATTTTGCAGCATTTACACGATTTTCGTAATAGCTCTATCTCAAGAAATAATGCACGGATTTTCATCAAACTTCAGATTCTGTTAGTGCTTGACATGAGTTGACGTTTTGCACCTTTTGGTGTAAATCGCTCAACAGGTGGCGCTGCTATGCTGCATTTTTTGTGATTTCCGCAGTAGCTCTATCTCAAGAACTAATGCTTGGGTTTTCAACAAACTTCAGATTCAGGTATACCTGGATATGAATTACTGCTGTTTATGTTTTGCTGTAAATCGCTCAACAGGTGGCGCTGCTATGCAGCATTTTTCTCGATTTCCACAATAGCTCAATGTCCAGAACTAATGCACGGATTTTTATCAAACTTCAGATTCAGTTAGTCCTTGACATGAATTGATGTTTTGTTCCTTTTGGTATAAATCGCTCAACAGGTGGCACTGCTGTGCTGCATTTTTTGTGATTTCCACAGTAGCTCTAGCTCCAGAACTAATACACGGATTTTCATCAAACTTCAGATTCCGGTATACCTTAATATGAATTAGTGCTGTTTGTTTTTTGGTGCAAATCGCTCAACAGATGGCGCTGCTATGCTGCATTTTTTAGAATTCCCCCTACAGCTCTATCTCAATAACTAATGCACGAGTTTTCATCAAACTTCAAATTCAGGTATACTTTTATATGAATAAATTGATATAATTTCTTTTACTATTTAAATGATTTAATTGACGTGATTTATATAGAAGAAAGTTTTGTGATGGCCACAACATACTAGTTATTTATGTATATAGAATTGAATCAACAAATCAAATAATTAAACTTGCTTTAATACAAATCTAAAATGCTGTCACATCGTCAACGTCTACTATGTTATCAAATAAAGTGCGTGAAATATTGCTGGTAAAACCGTAAAGAAATCTATTTTTGTTGCGTTTTAAGAAGGATATAGGGAAGATTTTTCGCAAAAGACGGATATATGGCAAAGGAAAGAAGGGAACGCGATTTACTTTAATCGGTGTTAAACCGAAGTAAAAATATTCCGAGGACAAAAAATGGTATCTAATACAATGATTTGATATTTTTACTCTTCTTTCCTAAACACTATAAAAGACTAAAATCTTTACTAAAATTCAGTATTATTCGTAGATATTTGCAATTATGGAATCCTTTCAATAATCAATCAAAAAAATTAGTAACCAATAGGTTTTCCAATTTAACATAAACTTTTCTTTTTCTTCGAAATTTACAAGAAGCGAAGGAGGAAAGATTTCGAGGAAAAATGCTATACTTTTTTTTTATCGAAACCATTTCTGTTCTTTTCTCATAAAACTTTTCTGAAATTAAAAAGAATTAAATTTTTTTCTTCCAAAAAATTTTTCAAAATTTGAAAATTCGAAAATTTTCAATTTTTTTTTCAAAGACTTCCAGATTAGTATATTGCATTCTAATACTGAATAATTTTATAGCATAAAATGTCTCCAAAATTTTCCTTGTCCGGTCCTTAAAATTTGAGATTGACTGAAAAATCGGTTTCGTTTTGGTTTTCAGCCCAAAATCTGAGTTTCGCTGAAAATTGGTTTCGGCAAAAATTCTGTCGAAAATTTGGCCTGACCGAAACTACCTGTATTTCAAAAATCTCTGTCATTCCTTCGGAGATTTTCAACCGTACTCATTGATTCGAGCTGTATCTGCTCAAATAAGACACTCTTTATTTATTGCTATGAACTTCACTGTTTATAATTATCAGTCATGACTGACTCAAGACGTGAGTACAAATTATAAAGCAATAATATACCACTCAACTTTGAAGACGCTTTTCACGTGCTAATTAAAAGCTGCAGTCTTAACAGTAAAATAAAATTTTTAGTTTGAAAACGCAGAAGAGTTTCGAATACTCTTTGAAAAAGTTTTATTATAACCGATGAAGATAACTTACAAAAATCATTATAAAAGGTTAATCAAGGTATGTATACCTAAAGCATTTTTTAAATTTATGAATTTCGTATAATTAGAAAATCCTTCTGAGTCCTTGACGAATTAATTACATTTTATTTTATATGAAAATTAAAATTTTAGTCAGAGACACAGACTTGGCCAACTTGGGCCACACGCATTATTAATTAATAATTGTGTATATTTAGAAACAAGTACAATTAATTAATAATTATGTATATTTATGTATGTATAAAAAAAAAGTTAAAAAAAAGTAAAAGTAAAGTACTTAAAAAAAAGTTCTTTGGACATTTTCGCTTTCGTTTTCGGTCTAGAATAAGAAGATTACCGGAATTCAGTTTCTGTCGTTTCTTATTACAAATGCAGATTAAGTATTGAGTCTATTCCCATCTTATTTGAATTTTTACTTGCTTCTATCTTAACAAGGAGAAAGTATTGGATTCATGAAAATTTTCGAATTCCGATTTTCGACGGATTTACACGTTTTAGTGGTCAGAGATTCCAAAAAACATGTTTTTACAAAATGTCTGTCTGTGAGTCTGTCTGTATGTATGTGACACAAATTTTGTGGGCGCTCTATCTCAAGAACTAACGCACGGAATGTAATAAAAATTGATATCCAGTTAGTCCCTAATACAAATTGATATACTGATTAGTTTTTGGTATAAATCGCTCAACAGGTGGCGCTGCTATGCTGCATTTTTCATGATTTCCGAAATAGCTCTAACTCAAGAATTGATGAATGGATTTTCATCAAACTTCAGATTCACTTAATCCTTGATATGAATTGATGCTGATTAGGTTTCGGTGCTAATCGTCCATTAGAGGGCGCTGCTATGCTGGAATTTTCACGATTTTGGCAATAGCTCTATCTCAAAAACTAATGTACGTATTTTCTCCTATCTTTAGATTCAGTCAGACGGTGACATTATTTGTTGCTGATTAGGATTTGGTGTGAATCGCCCAACAGGTGGCGCTGTTATGCTGAATTTTGCAGGATTCCCCAATAACTGTAACTCAAGAACTAATGCACTGATTTTCATCAAACTTCAGATTCAGTTAGTCCTTGATATGACTTGGTGGTGACTACGTGTTGGTGTAAATCGCCCAACAGGTGGCGCTTCTGTGCTGCCTTTTTCACGATTCCCGCAATAGCTATATCTATAGAACTAATCGGCGAATTTTCATCTAACTTCAGATTTAGTTATGAGTTGACACAAGTAGTTGCTAATTAGGTTTTGCTGTTAATCGTCCAATAGAGGGCGCTGCTATGCTGGAATTTTCACGATTTTGGCAATAGCTCTACCTCAAAAACTAATGCACGTATTTTCTCCTAACTTCAGATTCAATCAGACGTTGCCATATGTTGTTGCTGATTAGGATTTGGTATAAATCACACAATAGGTGGCGCTGCTAGGCTGCATTTTGCTGGATTTAGACATTTTAGCGATAGTCATATCTCAAGAACTAATGCACGGAATTTCATATCTTTAGAATCCTCATGAGATGCATAGATTGCCATTTAATGTTGGCAGTGTGATAGCAAATTTTCAACTATTAACATGTATAAGATAGAAGAAAGTTTTGGGATTGGTACATCCGACTACCCTCATAGCATGCATGGTCACAGTGACGTCATTGTGACGTCACTGTAAGTCACTGTGGTCACGTCACATCTGCGACCAAAATGCCACCACTCAGTGATGTCACATTGTGACTGAGATGTGAACTTCTTAGAAAACTTTAAAAAATTACGAAAATTCTTCAAAACATGTTATTTACTGTAAAATTATATTTTTCTGGCAATAAAAAAAAATGTGACGTCACTGTTATGTCACTGCTATGTAACGTACGTCACGTCACATATGTGACAAAAATAACCACTATATTGTAAGTCACAGTGTGACAAAAATATGAACTTCAAAAATCTTTGAAAATGAAGAGAAATATTTTAAGCAGTCACCAGTTATAGCGGCATAAGGAATGAAAATATATTAGTGGATAGCAAATGGTAAATTCTGTCACTAAAGGGGAGAGGGGGGGGGGCATAATAAATAAAGTGCACGATACAAGCATTAATAAACTAAATTTTCAGGCTATATTTTATCCATTTGATATCTAAGACAGTGAATGTATACTTTTTCATGATTTCAATTTTATCTAGCATTTGGATAATATATTTAGAATTAGGATTATTAAATTTATACACTTTACATATTTAGTTTGCTGGGAGGAAATTTCTTTCTTTCTTTCTTTTTTTACCGACCAGGATTATTCGAAACACTTCTGTGGTTTCAAACTAAAAATTTTCTATTACAGTTAAATCTGCACCTTTTAATGAGCACGTAGAAAGAGTCTTCAGAGTTTAGTCATCTATGCATTTCTTGCTTTAGAATATTTTTATAATTTGTATTCAAGTCATAAATTCTACTTCTTTCAGACTTTTTAAATAAAAATAGCATTTTCCGAAAATAAAAGAAATATACAAAATTTGTGCAAAACAAACTTTACTTAAAAAAAAGAAGAAGAGAAAGGGGGGGGGGGGGTCGTTAATACCATTAAATTTATTTTTACACCTTTTAAAAATTTAAACAATGTTTTATCTAATAAACTCTAATTAAGAATATTATTATTATAATTATTTAGAAAAAAGGAACTTTACAATACGGATAAAAAGAAAAGGTTAAATATATAGGACATGTCTTCAAATACAAAATTTTAATTAACGATACTTTCAGAAAATTACTGCGCATTCAATTTCAATATTTCTTGTATACAAAAACAAATAATCTGTAACAGAACATCTGCTTGAAAATCGTCTGCCCACAGAAAAATAAATATGAGAAGACGCGGGAAATTGTTCACTGTTTTTAGAACATCACCAAGTCTACAACACTTTAAGATAAGGAAATGGCAATTTTAGGATACACGGATATTAATGGAACGTATATGTAAGTGTTATTTAATTTAAATATTTTGTTCCTGATTTGTATATTATGAGTTAAATAGTTTTATGTTATATTTGTAAGAGACTGATCTTTATGTCAGAAGCGATATTTTTCAATTCGATAACTGTAAAGAAAAATATCTTAATCTGCCATCGCTTGAAAAAAAAAAAAAAAAAAAAAAAAAAAAAAAAACCTGCGCAGAGATTGATTCAGGCTTAAGTTCATACTTGAATTAATATAAACATTAATTTACTCTTACTTGAGATTGAAAATGTATGGAACGACAATGATTTGGAATTATTTTATCGGCTTCTTACTATTTTTTGATTACTAACACTTATAGTTATTATTATTTTGGGGTTAAATATGATGTTCGATTATCATGAGATTACGAAACTGTTTCAGATTAGAAATTAACATTATACTGGGAAAATATATTTTTACATATTACAGTAGTGAAACATTTGAAAGAATTTTCTTTTAGTGCTAATAATATTTTAAATTATCTTTTAAAATCCTAAATCTTCAAACCAATGTTTTCAGATTTAACATTTGCCAAAATTATAAAATAATAGTAATTCCTTATACCATACGGAAATATTTTTGAGATATTGTTAAATCTATTAGTGCATTTAATTTATTTATTGTATTTTGCTGTTGTTTAATAGTACAATTATAAATACTAATTATTATTTTTAGTGTTTTTCAAATTGGTATATTTATTTTTTTAAATTGTATGTAAGAATTTTTGTGCTTGTGATTTTAATCAAACATTTAATTATAGACATTCTGAATCGGTTATTAAATTTTCTTCTATTGTAAATTCATTTTCTACGTTTATGATACGCGTAATTATTGGCACTAAAAAGTAAAATATGATATTTAAGCATTGAAATAAAGTGTTTTTCATGCCTGATAGGAAGTTATAGATTAAACTGCTTTAGTATATATTTTTTAAAATTTCATATAATACAGGATACATAATATAGGACATAAGTTGAAAAGTGCTTATGGCTTAGGTTTGTCTTTCCGTCTGTCCGTCTAGCAGTCTGTCCGCACTCTAACTCCCGAAAATATACTCGGATTGCCCTGAAATTTTTGGATGTTATTGACGTTTACCATAGCACGGTACCTATTTGTAATGAAGTTTGTAGCATGTTTTGTTCATTTACAGGGCCAGCCAAAAGTTTTCCGTTACATTACGGCATATGGGAAAAAATCGTTTCAAATGATTTTTAATGATTTTACGCACGCTTTCAAACATAATAAAATTTATATGCATTTATGAAGGGCACTAAAATATGCATTCTGTTGACTATGCGATGCACAGAAATAGCTATTGCTCATTTACAGGGCTAAAAAAGGAATTCAAATACATAATGATATAGGGGTGGAGGGAATTGTTTGCAGCATACTTTAATTATGTTAATCTATTTCATATATAATGAAATTGATGTATGTCGCTTAGGTTTACATACTATAAATTATTTCATGTATAATACGAATAATACGTATATAGCATTTACAGGGACACCCAAAATATTTCAGATACTATATTGTATCCGAAGTACTGTTCATTAGCGATGTTTGCTGGAAATGTATTTTTAATTATGATATGCGCTTTTATGATTCACTATATTAATGCATAGTATCGTGTATATAAATGCTATAATTCCTATACAAGGCTACACAAAAGTATTCGTAAGGATTACTGGGTATGGGCGCAAATTGCTTAAAGGTGGTTTTTAAATGAGTTATGTTTTTTTTCGCTGAACTGCATTTAATTTACCAATAAATGTTTGTAGAATATGGATAAAATGATACACAGGGTCACGCAAGGAAATGGATACATGGCCGTCTATAAATGATAATTTCTGGAAATGTGATTTCAGCAGTTTTAAGAGTGTCTTAGTTTGAATTAAATTTTAACTAAATAGTAGCGTGTAATAAAGATTCTAGGTAAACTACAGGGTTGTACAAAAGTATTCAAGTATCTTTCCTTACATTAGTATAAATTGCTGAAAAAGAATTTCAACCTGTTAGGCGTTTTCTTGCTAAACTAAATTTTCCCATTATATAGTATATATACACTTAAAAAATGGGTACTCAAAATTGAGTAAGAAGTACCCAATTTTAAATGCGTCACATACTCAAAATAGCTCCGATCCAAATGTACTCAAAGTTGAGAAACACATGTATTCATTTTTTATTCCATGGTTGTGATCAAATATGAATCGTTATGCACTGCCCCCCCCCCCCAAAAAAAAAACAACCTAAAATTTAAAGTAAAAATGTACTGACATTTATTTCCCGTTCAAAGTTCTTAACAAGAAATGTTTAATTGATTATTTATTAAGAAAAATAGCAAAATTCTTAGCAAGATACTCAAATCGAATATTTTTATGACAAGAGCATTATTTCCAAGTACTTTTAAATTATTTTTAAAATGCTGAGCATAATTTAATATTTACATTAATGAACATCATTTATGCCGCTATAAATGAAATGAACCATTACAGGTACAAAACTATTCGTTTGTTTGGGTTTTATAACATGTGATGTTTCAAAATAGAGAAGGCATAGGTTCATTTTTGATCCAAAAATATTCGATTCGATATGAGTACGTCGGTTTACTCATTTTTGAGTACTTCATTTTTTTTCAGTGTATCAACCTACAGATCAAATACAGGGCTGTTCAAAAGAATTGGAAAACATATTTGGCTATGGACGGTTACTGTTGAAATCAGTTTTTCAAATGTTTTATGCGTTTTCTGAAATGTTTACTTAGTTATCTTATTTACGTCATTTCTCTAAATTACGATGTCTTGTTAAAGCATTCAGAAAGTGTTGGAAAGTATTTTATAATCTATGCTTAACGCATGATTTTTCTTACTCGTTTTTTTTTCTATTTCCTAGATCAGTCTTTTCCTATAAAACATACCAAATCTATTTAGCTCATATTCACAAAATACAATATACACGGGAATAAAAAATTTAAATAAATATCGCTTATCATGCCGCTCTATAAATAATAGTTGTATTAATATCCGTTAGTCTCCATGTTCATATTTAATAAAGCAATGACAAATAACAACAAATTAAAAAAACTTACACATTCTAAATATCAAGCTTGAACTCAATATCAAGCATAGAACTTAATAAAAAAATATGGCAGTTGATAAGCATTGTTTTTTAAGTGGAAAATTTTAAAATGTTTTAGAAGAATAGGACTCCAAAATAGCGATATTTTGCTAAAAAGTACGGTAAAAAGATAAGATTTTATATTTACAGCAAAAGTTTATTTTAAAATTCATCGCTGTATTAATACTTAGAAATTTTTCCAGAGAGAATCATTCGCCTTATATACAATATTTCAAATGAAAATCAAATATCAAATTAATTGCTTAAAAGGCGCAAAGGAGTGAAAAAGATTCCATGCCGGGACTTGAACCCGGGCCATCAGTATAGCACACTGACATTCTACCGACTAAACCACATGGAACGACGCCCAGCCTGTAAAATTTCTCACTATTACATGTTGGCAAGGCTACAAACGCAGCACAAGATGGAATATTTATCGTGAGCCACCGACATGGGGTAAACACGAAACTTAATTAAATCCAGCATCGATTGAAACTATATTAATAATTGGAAATTTTTCCAGGGAGAAACATTCGCCTTGCATACAACATTTCAAATTAAAATTGACTTTTAAGCAATTAATTTGAAATTTGATTTTCATTTGAAATATTGTATGCAAAGCGAATGGTTCTCGCTGGAAAAATTTCCAAGTATTAATATAATTTCAATCGATGCTGGATTTAATTAAGTTTCGTGTTTGCATCATGTTGGTGGCTCACGCTAAATATTCCATCTTGTGTTGCGTTTGTAGCCTTGCCAACATGTAATAGTGAGAAATTTTTCAGCCTGGGTATCGTTCCATGTGATTTAGTCGGTAGAATGTCAGTGCACTGTACTGATGGCCCGGGTTCGAGTCCCAGCATGGAATCATTTTCACTATTTGCGTCTTTTAAGCAATTAATTTGAAATTTGATTTTCATTTGAAATCACAGTGTTTATGACAAGTTCGTCACAAATGACACATATTTCACAAATTGGTCACAGTGTGACTTCAAAGCATTGTCGCTTTCGTCACAGGTTCGTCACAAAGTTAATGCCAAAATAGTCACAAATGACACACTTTTCACAAATTTGTCACACCGTGACTTCACAGAGTGGTCACAATGTGACGTCACAAACGACCTCTAAAACGGTCATAACGACCTCGCATTCTAGTCACTATGACGTCACATCGACGGTCACAAAGTCACAGTGTGACTTCACAACGACGTCGCCGTGACGTCACCATGCC
Source organism: Maratus speciosus (assembly GCA_963932465.1). Taxonomy (NCBI): domain Eukaryota; kingdom Metazoa; phylum Arthropoda; class Arachnida; order Araneae; family Salticidae; genus Maratus; species Maratus speciosus. Next base: position 90,572,483 of record OZ010799.1, on the reverse strand, counting down.
TTACGGGTAGTTAATTATGAATACAGAATTAAATGAACAAATCAAATAGTTAGATTGGCATTAATACAAATTTAAAAAGCTGTCACTTCCTTAACGTCATAGTATTTTCTCAAATAAAATGTGTGAAATATTGCGGGTAAACCCCTAAAGAAATCTATTTGTGTTACGGTTTAAGAAAGATATAGGGAAGCTTTTCCACAAAAGAAAGATCTGTGGCAGAGGAGAGAAAGAAATGCAATTTACTTGAATCAGTGTTAAGCCGAAGAGAAAATATTCCGAGAACAAAAAATGGCGTCCAATAAAATGATTTGGTATTTTTATTTCTTTCTGTCAAAGATTTGGGTCACTTTGTAGATTAGAATATTATACCTAATAATTTTATAATGTAGTGTACAGAGTAAACAGAATTAAATGCCTGTGGAAATTTAATAATTGATTAACTGTAATACATTTAAGGATGAAAAAAGTGACATTTATATCTGGTTGATCTTAAATTTTGTGTACTACAATTTTTAAAGCATAATTTTGTTCTATTTTGTCAATAGATGTCACTGCACGGTCTCAAACTACAATAATGCTCAAACTAGCATGTAAAACTGCATGAAAAATATCTCAAGTTGTACTATTTATTCTGTTTAGCTAATGAAACACGAAAAGACGTCAATTATTCCTTCCAACTATTATTAACACAATGCATAAATTTTGTTCACTACCATTATTAGTAAAAGAAAATAGAAAATCAATATTAGTATAAGTTATTATGACCTTTTCTTAAAACAATTGTAAATATGGCTATTAATATCTCCTACCTATCTGAACACAATTACTTTATTGCACATAAATTATCTTAAATTACTATTAATTATACAATAACAAATACATTTGGTTCGAGAATGTCAGCAGACAGAAATGATCAAAACACCTTACATTATACTTTATCTGCTGGGGTACTCCGCTGCTCACACGTAGTTTCATGATGAATTCAATATTTCACACTTTAAAGTCACTTTGATGATATTCAACACTCAGGCTGTAATACACCGTAATTTGATTCAATGTACCGATGATAGGGCACAAACACTATTTCGGTTCGCCGTAACGACGATAGGGCACAACACTTTAGTTCGGTTCGCTGTAACGATGATAAGGCACACCACTTTAGTTCGGTTCGCTGTAACGATGATAGGGCACACATACTCTGTATTTCTGATCGACGATTGGTTTTTATCTCTCTAAAATTCCGCTCGACGATCCGGCATTTCCACGCAAGAATTCCACTGGGTGCTCCGGCACTAACACACTGCAACACGGCTCGCTGGTCACTAGTCTGAGACGATTCTATCCCACCGCTGCCACCAATTTGACGGAGTTTCCTATTAGTCCGCACAACTTTGAAGAAATTCCGTGCTATTTATATGCTGCCACCACCGATATGATTACGTGATATCGGTCACGCACTGAGAGGATTGTTTAAAGGAAAACGAATGCTTTCAATTAACTAAATTAACAATTTATTTATACACTAATTACACAATACAAAACACTATTTACACTTAAAACACGGATGTAGATGATCCGGTTCAACATTAAATTAAATACAGTAAATGCTGGCTGTGTACTGTTAAAACAGCGTTATCTCACTCTCACTCTATACACGTTAAATAAGCTTTACCGGAGATCAATCTAAATCTTCCAACACATGTGCTCTAAGCCTAAGCTCTCCGAGCCTCTCTCAACCTTACGCTCTCTCTCTCAGAGCGATCCAAGGAACTCCCTTGCGCTTGGCATTCCAGCCTTCAACTCAACAATACGCTCTTATCTAAGAGCTATACGCAGGAACTACTGTCCACCCTGCGCTCTCGGCTCCAACTGACTGTCTCAGCAGAAGAGCCTGCCCTTAGCAAACTTCTGCCTTTTTTCAACGTAACCCCCTCGGGGTTTTCTACCTGGCTCGCATTCCAAGCTCTTTTCTTCGTTCGTGGAATGCCTTTGTCTCCCCATCTTCCACAGACATCTCAAAAGGTTGGGCAAACCCCTCTGCAACCATCTTTTTCCCCTTCATTCCATCTGTACATATTCCCCGGCTTAGTTCCAATTTTAGCAAGGAAAGGATGTTATTTTGAAATTCCAGTACACAGACCATACAATATATAATATATTAAGACAAAGTAATATAGAACCCCAGTTCTAATAGCAGATGTTTCTCAGAACCTGACACCCCCCACCTTAGCGGAAAATATGCCATTTAAGGGCTAATTTTCCCCAAACATATAGTAATATCACAGAAGAGTTCAATAGAGTCTTTGCAGGTTTCTTCATTATTATTATTACCTATATATATGAAGGTGTCTGAACATTATCTACTGACATCTCTAATGAACCGTGTACTAATATTATTATTACAGAAAAACTACACATGCTAATACACTATTATAAACACAAAATTCAAATACAATTACACATACATAAAAAAAAAAATTGAAAAGTGCTGACATCCCTTTCAGGTTTGTCCACTATTTAGTCATTGATGCCTATGGGCTAGCAACTGGCTGTTCTTCCCAGCTCTTCCTATGTACCCTAGAAATTGCATCAGCATTCAAATGTTGCGCTCCTGGACGATGAGAAATACTCAGGTTCTAGCGTTGCAAGGCAAGAGCCCATCTAGTGAGTTTGGGGGACCTTGGGGTTATTTCAGTGAGAAATTTTAATGGATTATGATCCGTTATGATCTCAATTTGAGATCCATATGTCCATTTTTCAAACTTCCGCAACCCGAAGAGAACACTCCAAGCCTCTTTCTCTATACTCGGCCAAACACGCTGAGCCCCTGATAATTTCTGACTGGCAAAAGCTATCGGTTTAAACTGACCCTTTTCATCTTTTTGAGTAAGACAACATCCTACTGCCAGGTCTGAAGCATCGGCGTGAAGCTGATATTCCCGGCCTACGGTAGGTGTAGCCAGACGCGTCACGTTACATAACTCATCTTTAAGGGTATTAAATGCTTCTTCTGCCTTTTCATCCCATGGTACAGTATTTTTAACCTTCCCTTTAGTTAATTCCGTTAAAGGTATAGCAATTTCTGCAAAATTTGGAATATAAGATCGGTAAAATCTCATTAATCCCAAAACAGATCTAAATTCCTTCTTAGTTTTCGGTCTCTTTAAGTCCCTTATTGCTCCTATTTTCTCCTCATCAGGTGCATGCGTTCCACCCCCAATTACATGACCCAAAAGCTTAGTCAATTTCTCTCCAAATTTACATTTGTCCAGCCTAATCGTAAAATTTCTATTTTTGAGTCTTCTATGACAGCCCTAACATGTTCACAATGCTCTTCCCAAGTGTCGGAGAAAATGATGACATTATGAATATATGCTTGTGCATACCTCCGATGACCTTGAAGAACCTCATTCATACTTTTTTGGAACGTAGCACCCGCCCCTGATAAACCAAAAGGCATTGTACGCCACTGATAAGTCCCATTATGAGTTGTAAAAGCTGTCAAATGTTTACATTCCTCCGCCATCTTAATCTGCCAATAACCCCTGAATAAATCAATGGAAGATAAATATTTAGCTGCCCTCGCAGTATACATGACTTCCTGCGAATCTTTCATAGGAAATGTTGGGACCTGCATTATTGAATTTAAAGCTCTATAATCAATGCAAAGCCTAACAGTTGCGTCTTTTTTCGCTACGCAAACAAATTGATGACTAATTTCTGCATTTGATACTTCGATTAGATTTAACTCAAATAACTCCTGAATCTATCTATCTACTTCCTCTTTATAAGCAACAGTTACACTATATAACTTTGGCTTTTTCCTTGCCACATCCGGTTTCAAATCAATACGGTACTCCCCTACTTCCGCTGGTCGCACAGGACCCATAAATACCTCTTTATTCTCCCTCAAAATGGACTTTATATCCTTGACTTGACTATTAGATAACCCTTTTATTTCGAACCTTTCTATGTCCGTTCTACCTCTTGTTCCCGGTTTAAAATAGGAATTTCTCCAACTTCTCCAAATTCCTCATCACCTTCAAAATCAATATTGACTATGTTACATCTGACAATAAATTCCCCTTTATTTTGATATACATACTTTTTGCTACCATCCGCCATTTCCACCAAGACTTTATCACGCACTTTCACTTTTCTAGATAATTGACATTCTAGACACGATTTACAAAACTTTTTAGTTTCTTTAGCCATACCTTCCGAATAAAAAGATTGCCAAATTCTCTCTAAGGTTTCCTTTTCCGCGTTATGTTCTCCCTCATTAGAAACATGCGCTGACTTTAAGATTCCTTCTCTTTTGACCTTAGGCACTACTAATTGCGCTATAGTTTCGCCTAACAATTTCTCTTTATGATACAATAAACCATCTACAATATAATAATCTCCTTTATTCATTTTAGCTAATTCCCAAACTCTGTCTAAATTTTTGCATTCTAATTGGGATTTCTTAAACATATCTGAATTACTAACGATAACTTTATTATTTTCCTCCACTTCCATTTTTTCTGCATTTTGACTTTGTAACTTTTCCGATCTCGCTTCTATTGCGTAAACATTACAATTATCGCTACTCATATCTTTCCTTTCACTCGAGTTATGAATGCTAATTTCCGAACTTTCTAATTCTTGGGACTCTAGCAATGGCTCCTCGCGATTGACCCCTCGGGATGTAAATCACCTCGGGATGTAAAATTACCTGCTCATTAATATTATCGGTCACCGCGCAAAGCACTTCCTGATGAATTATATTAGTTTGTCCGAATTGCGGAATAGCTAATGGTAATTTAACCAACGGTGATTTAACTGCTTCACCAAATAATCCTTGTAAATAAATACTACCCGCTCTTATTAATTTCTCTTCCGGTACCAAATCTTTATGAATAACACTAATTTCACATCCAGAATCAACCAATCCTTTCGCTTTTTGCCCATTTACACTAACTTCAATTTTCTCGAGTTTATTTAATTTCTCACCAATAATATTAGTTCTCTGTTCTTCCTTTGCCGATATCCTCGCCACAATAGCTCCCTTAGGTAACTCTTTATTTCCTTTCACGACAATCTTATTTACAACCGCTTTCTGTTCACGCCCTTTACTAGCATTATTATTTCCCTCACTACCCACTTTATTACAAAAATGTTGGTAATGACCCCTTAAACCACATTTGAAGCATCTAGGGCTATATCTCCTAAACTCAGTTTTTCTATCCGAAAAAGCATTAGTCTCATTACTCCCGTTTTGCCTCCAATTACCACTAAATTTACTATCCACCCTAGGTTTCACTTTTTCACTGTTTCCATAGCTATCTTTACCCTTAAAACTTTTATACGTAAAGGCATAAGAGTTATGTTTAGCGTCAAAATAATTGTCACATTCTTTAGCAATTTTAGAAGCTTCCAACCATTTACTCTGCTGAGTTAACCCAGTATATGATGCGGTTTCTTCATCTAACGTGTTTAATAACTTAACCGTAATTATTAACTGGTTGACCTTTTCATATGAGTCAGCACCCCTAATCTTACAATAATTTTCCCATGTTGCTATTAGACGCGATACAAATAATACATGAGTTTCATTCTGGTTTCTCCTAGCCTTCTTAAAATTTTCCAAACACTCCTTCGGTGTCGGCTCATGTTTCCTTAGTTCTTCGTGTTCCATGTTCACTAACTCCTTTAATTTTTCATAACTCTCAATTTGTTCCCTAGTGGTATAAATTAACAAATTATCTGCCTTATCTCCTAACATATTTAGTAGAATTTCGGCCTGCTGGTTTTCCGGTACATTTTTAGTTTTGAATGCCCTTTCTAAACTGTTGAAAATAAATTCCATCCCTCAGTCCCTTCTGGTACTTTGATAGACGGAGTTTTAACACTTTTGATCAATTTTTCTAGGTTACTTTCATTATTAGATTCCCTATACCCATTTGAGTTATTTGTCGAACCTTTTACCCTTTGCCTCTCCATTTCTAATTCATGTTCCATCCTTAATTTTTCAGCCCTCTCTTCTCTTCCTAACTTTTCGCGCTCTAATTTTTCTTGTTTTTCTAACTTTTCGGGCTCTAATTTTTCTTGTTTTTCTAACTTTTCGCGATCTAATTTTTCCTGTTTTTCTTCGCGCTCTAATTTTTTCTTCTTTTTCTAACTTTTCGCGCTCTAATTTTTCTTGTTTTTCTAATGTTTCGCGCTCTAATTTTTCCTGTTTTTCTAACTTTTCACGCTCTTCTCGTTCCGCAATAATAGTGTTAGATAATTCCATAATAGCCCCCTCGTCATATTCATCGTTGTCCATTATCTTTTTCTTAAGCTGAAATCTGGTATCCTCTTCCGTGAATTCAACCCCAAATTCTTCGGCTATCATCTGAAGATCCACCTTTTTAGTTTCAATAAGAAAGGCATATCTTCCCCGATTACTATTACTACTCTACAATAATATTTACACCTACCAAATTAATATTTCCTAAATTTCTACCTTAGTACAGTTACCTCCACTTATTATACTAATTAATACATTTCAGATAATCGATGTATTATATTTCTAAATTAATCTACTGTATAATCTGATTTTCCTCAACCATTGATATCACACAATTTACTTCCAATAAAACAAAAGGTAAAACAATAATTTCGATTTGATTACTATGCAATACAGATTCCAATTTATACATAAGATAATACATACAATTTACATAATAATACTGATACGTTGCAAATTGAATAAAAATATTGATGTCGATAGAAACATCCACATAAAGAAAAATTGTATAACATACACCTATAAATTTCTACAATTATCCTCAATGAAATATTTCCAAATTCAATACTGGTTCTCACACTTAAACCAAATACAATCAAAACCTTCATTTTTTTTTTTTTCACTGTGAGGCCTTTTTTTTTTCTCGAAATTTACTTCTAGCCAATTAAAATTGTAAGCAAATTTTCATTACCGTTTGTTATCAATTCTTCAAACTTAAAACAGTATTGTTCCATTTAAATATTACTTTAATAATAATTTAAATTTAAGTAAATTCAATTATTCCTTCCAACTATTATTAACACAATGCATCAATTTTGTTCACTACCATTATTAGTAAAAAAAAAAAAAAAAAAAAAAAAAAAAAAAATAGAAAATCAATATTAGTATCAATTATTATGACCTTTTCTTAAAACAATAGAAAATATGGCTATTAATATCTTCTACCTATCTGAACACAATTACTTTATTACACATAAATTATCTTAAATTACTATTAATTATACAACAACAAATACATTTGGTTCGAGAATGTCAGCAGACAGAAATGATCAAAACACCTTACCTTATACTTTATCTGCTGGGGTACTCCTCTGCTCACATGTAGTTTCACGATGAATTCAATATTTCACACTTTAAAGTCACTTTGATGATATTCAACCCTCAGGCTGTAATACACCGTAATTTGATTCACTGTAGCGATGATAGAACACAAACACTATTTCGGTTCGCCGTAACGACGATAGGGCACAACACTTTAGTTCGGTTCGCTGTAACGATGATAGGGCACACCACTTTAGTTCGGTTCGCTGTAACGATAATTGGACACAACACTTTAGTTCGGTTCGCTGTAACGATTATAGGGCACACACACTCCGTATTTCTGCTCGACGCTTGGTTTTTATCTCTCTAAAATTCCGCTTGACGATCCAGCATTTCTACGCAAGAATTCCACTGGGTGCTCCGGCACTAACACACTGCAACACGGCTCGCTGGTCACTAGTCTGAGACAATTCTATCCCACCGCTGCCACCAATTTGACGGAATTTCCTATTAGTCCGCACAACTTTGAAGAAATTCCGTGCTATTTATATGCTGCCACCACCGATATGATTACGTGAAATCGGTCACGCACTGAGAGGATTGTTTAAATGAAATCAATCTTTATCTCCCAACACATGTGCTCTAAGCCTAAGCTCTCCGAGCCTCTCTCAACCTTACGCTCTCTCTCTCAGAGCGATCCAAGGAACTCCCTTGCGCTTGGCATTCCAGCCTTCAACTCAACAATACGCTCTTATCTAAGAGCTATACGCAGGAACTACTGTCCACCCTGCGCTCTCGGCTCCAACTGACTGTCTCAGCAGAAGAGCCTGCCCTTAGCAAACTTCTGCCTTTTTTCAACGTAACCCCCTCGGGGTTTTCTACCTGGCTCGCATTCCAAGCTCTTTTCTTCGTTCGTGGAATGCCTTTGTCTCCCCATCTTCCACAGACATCTCAAAAGTTTGGGCAAACCCCTCTGCAACCATCTTTTTTCCCCTTCATTCCATCTGTACATTTTCCCCGGCATAGATCCAGCTTTAGACAAGGAAAGGATAGTATTTTGAAATTCCAGTACACAGACCATACAATATATAATATATTAAGACAAAATAATATAGAACCCCAGTTCTAATAGCAGATGTTTCTCAGAACCTGACAATATTGTATGAGTTTTATTTTCATTTTTTAATCTTCGATTGGCTTAACTAATTTGTTACAAAAATTTAACATTAAATGTAGAACTAATTGAATGAAATATTTTAATATATGTCACTTCTCGGGCTTAAACAACGTAGGAAATAATTTTTTTTAAATATGTTCTTCAAATTATGTTTTTGTTTAATTAAAATTAGTAGTGTAAATAGTACAGTAACATTAGTAACATTATAACCCTTAGGATATCTACTTTTGTTTCGGTTATTGGAAGATTGAACAAATGAAGGGTAAGGGGCAGAGGGATGCAAGAAATGTAATTTGCTTCAGCCAATGTTAAACCGAAGACAAAACATTTCTAGAAAACACAAAAACGTAAAATCATGCATCAGGCATAGATTATGAAACACTCTCCAACGCTCAAATTTGAGCTTTTATTGTTAATAAAAGGAGTTCAGCAACTTCCCTTGCAAATCTGTGAGTTTTACTCGTATTCTAAAAATCCATAGCTAACGCATATAACAAAGGCAAATGATGTCGAGCTAAATTCATTCAAAAATGATATCAGTTGCGTAATATCATCCTCATAAAATGTCGTAGATGAACATATCTTTAAGTTGAAAATATTTATAACTTTCCACCTCCTCTGTTTATTCCCTTTTTAGAGACAACAAAGGAAAACGAAATTGAGAAATAAAATAGTGTCCAATAAAATGATGAGATGCTTTTATTTTTTTATATTCCAAAGATTTGTATTGACTTATAACTTGGATGCCAAATGATTTTATAACGTAAAATTTCATGACTATTTTCTTTATTCAGTGTTAGAGATGGAATACAGATAACACGTAGAATTTTTTTCTTCATTTAAATATTACTTTAAAACTAATTTAACTGAGGAATATGGAATAAATTGTAGGAATAAATTGTACGGATCAGATTGTTAAGTATGTATCAGTACTAGCCTAAAAACTCTCCCATTTTCGACATCTTACAATATTTCCCAATGAAGCGTGTGAAATATTGTAGGTAACACCTAAAGAACTGTATTTGTATCTCGGTTTAAGAAAGTTATAAGGAATCCTTGGGATAAAAGAAGAATATACGGTAGAGGAAATATAGAAATGCGATTTATTTCAGCCAGAGTTAAGCCGAAGAGAAAATATTTCGAACTCTAAAATGGCGTCTAATAAAATGATTTGATACATATATTTTATCTTTTTGTCAGGGACTTGTGTCATCTTTTAAATTAGATTATTACAAAACCGATAGTTAAATGTGTATCAGTACAAACCTAAAAAAACTGTTCTACTGTCGACGTTTTATTATATTCCCCAATGAAGTGTGTGAAATATTGCGGATTACCTCTAAGGAACTCTATATTTGTTTCGGTTTAAGAAAGATATAGAGGATTTTTTGGACAAAAGAAGGATATATGGTTGAAAAAATAAAGAAATGGAATTTACTTTAATCAGAATTAAGCCGAAGACAAAATATTTCGATAACAAAAAAAAAAAAAAAAAAAAAAAGACGTCTAATAAAATAATTCATTTATTTCCTTACTTGTTTCAGCTGGTAGATTAACTCATTACACCGAATAATTTACGGCTAAAACGGTGAATGAAACATTTATCAGCCAAATAAACTTCTTTAAATTTTGCAGTACCTCACTTTGTTGAATATTGCTCAATCTAACACGAGTTTTCTAGATTAATTTAAATACCATTTACATATTTTTTTTTCTCTAAATCCTATATTCGTTTAATTTTAACATTTTTATCGTAATTAATATCTAAAAACTTAAGCGCATCTTATATCCGTTTAATTAAAATTCTTTTATCGTAATTAATATCTAAAAACTTAAGCGCACCTTAAATTCGTTTAATTTTAAAATTTTCATCGTAATTAATATATTAAAACGTAAGCCCACCTCATATTCATTTAATTTAAAATTTTGTATTGTAATTAATATCTAAAAACTTAAGTATACCTTATATTTGTTTAATTAAAATTTTTTATCGTAATTAATATCTAAAAGCTGAAACACACCTTATTTTCGTTTAATTTTCAAATTTTTTTCGTAATTAATATCTAAAAACTTAAGCGCACCTCATACTCGGTTAATTTACAAATTTTTATCGTAATTAATATCTAAAAATTTAAGTGCATCACATATTCGGTTAATTAAAAAAAATTATCGTGATTAATAACTAAAAACTTAAACCCACCTTATATTAGTTTAATTTTAAAATTTTTTATCGTAATTAATGTCTAAAAACTTAAGCGCACCGTATATTCGCTTAATTTTTTTTTTTTTTTTTTTTTTTTTTTTATCGTAATTAATATCTAAAAACTAAGCGAACCTTTGAGACTGTATTTTCCTTTTTTTAAGTTCATTCACCGTGTTACGCACAAAACATTTTTTGCAAAGAAAACTTCATGCTGATAACAGATGCTGAAAATACATCACTGACGCAAAATGCCTTGTTTTAGTTTACTTGTGAAATTATTGTTTTCCACAAACATATGCAGTTCTTGCCAGTATCATTCATATGTCTTCTATGGATTTTAATAAGCAAGCTATTCAGTATTGTGCAGACTATTAAAAAGAAATCGCTCAAACGCAGAATTTGGAGTGTGAATGGAGTCGATGTCGTATTGAAACATAAAACCTAGGCCTTTAATTTTTTGAAAAATGAGTACCTAGAGGTTATTATGTACTTTTTGAAAATTTCTAGCATGTTATTATTTATTTTAAAATATGACATGTGGATTTTTTTGCCTTCAAAGTCTGCGCAAACCAATACGGTATTACCTCCCCCTCGCCTTTCGCAAGATGAAAAAAAAAAAAAAAAAAAAAAATTATTTTCGCAAGGCATATACTACTAAAATTTCTAACCATCTGACTCATCTAAATTAAACTTTTTTCCCTTTAATAAATGTTTCTATTTTCACATTTTCTTTCCACGATATTACTTCTTTTGGAAACTTTTATCACTTTTGTCTGTGTTTTTCACTAGATTTTAAGATTGGCTATACATCAAAAAGTTCGATTTCTTTAATTTCCTAGGCAATGCAGACTTGGAGTCTGGAATCTCATTTCCATTTCCTGAGCCTCCCAGAGAAGTTTTGACAAAATTAACCTCTCATTAGCGTCGTCCTGGATTGATGAACAGACAACCTTCTGATCTTCTATGGATACGTTCTTCTGACTAAGAAGAACTTAGTCAGAACAACCTTCCAACAAACGCCATAATGAATTTGTAGTCACACAAAATTATTCTCAGCATTATATGATTGAGATAACTTTCGTTCTATTCCTCTATTACAAGATTTTTCATTTTTTTCCGTGACTCGGCTAGCTGTCATAGCACTTCTTCTCATCAAATTAACATGTTTTACAAACCTTCCGTATTTTTATACCCATTAATACACAGGGTGCGGCAGGTATTTGAGAACAACATTATAGGTGAAATACCACCCTGTACTACATCATAGTTACAAGTCCTCTTCTTCTACATGCGAACATGTTATATCCTAGACTAACTGAAAAAATGAAAAGGCATGGTGTCATTGTCTTATTGACTGAAGAAAACTCCGATTTAGAGATTGCCGCATTCTTAAAACTCATCCGGTCATTCGTTTTTAAAGTAAGAAAACTCCGATTTAGAGATTGCCGCATTCTTAAAACTCATCCGGTCATTCGTTTTTAAAGTAAGAAAACTCCGATTTAGAGATTGCCGCATTCTTAAAACTCATCCGGTCATTCGTTTTTAAAGTAAGGAGCGAACTGAAGGCTGCCAGGTTTGATGTGGCAATCGTTTCATCGTTTCATCGTTTCATAGGAATGACATTGTTGGTGACATGACGTTATCAAGACTCCGGATTTTGTCATTCGTGTGGATGAAAATCCTAGGAAGTTCACAAGGGCACTCACTCGGGTATACGTTTTAACACGTGCTCATTTAAGGGGTCTTGTACCTTTTAAACGCGTCGAAAATCAACGAAAAACTTCAAAGTTTGAATTAGTCTATCTTCAAAACCTTTTTAGATATCAGCATGAAATTCTGGATATTGATTAAACAGATTGTGCTTTGTAATATACTACCAACAGAAATTTATTAACCCTTTACAGAATTTGTGTATTGTTGAAATCAAAATAGCTCCTTTTTTACACCATAAGTCATTGCGCGCATGATATCTTGAGAAAGTATGTATGGATTGTCTTGAAATTTGGTAAATATACTAAACAAATAGGTGTGTTTAAAATGATCTACTTTTAAGTATTTACAATGGTAATATTTTTAGTTATGACTATTTTTATTCATTAAAAATACAAAATTTTTATTTTTTTTTACGAAAATATTTTTTTATAGTTAATGAAATAATTTTAGCCTAAGAGTAGGTCATTTTAAACACACATATATGTTTAGTATCCTTACCAAATTTCATAACAATTCATACATGCGATCTCAAGATATCATGCTCGCAATGACTTATGGGGTAAAAAAAGAGCTATTTTGATTTCAATAATACACAAATTCTGTAAAGGGTTAATAAATTTGTAATGGTAGCATATTACAAAGCACAATCTGTTTAATCAATATCAAAAATTTCATATTTATACATAGAAAGGCTTTGAAGATAGCCTAATTCAAACTTTGAAGTTTTTCGTTAATTTTCGACGCGTTTAAAAGGTACAAGACCCCTAATAGTAATTTTAAAGTTTTTTTTCTGCTTTTAATAGCCATGTGTAAATAAATTTGTAATCGTTAGGAAATATTATTCTTTGCGCTGTTTTTAGGTGCGTTCGTAATTATATAAATACGTAGCACCTATAGTCGTCGTTCAGTCCGTCTGTCTGTCCGTCCGCATATAACAGAGCAAAAACTACCCGACCGAATGATCTGAAATTTTTAATATATAATTGCTGCAAAATTTTGTCGAGCCACTTCCAATTTTATGAAAATCGGATGTATAGTTTAATTACAGGGACAGTCAAAAGTTTTTCTTTACATTACGGCCAATGGGAAAAATTATTGCAAGTGAATTTTAATAATGTTACAGACTTCCGAATGGTCTGAAATTTTTAATATATAATTGCTGCAAAATTTTGTCGAGCCATTTCCAATTTTATGAAAATCGGATGTATAGTTTAATTACAGGGACACCCAAAAGTTTTCCGTTACATTACGGCCAAAGGGAAAAAATTATAGCAAATGCATTTTAATGATTTTACAGCCTTCCGAATGGTCTGAAATTTTCAATATATAATTGCTGCAAAATTTTGTTGAGCCATTTCCAATTTTATGAAAATCGGATGTATAGTTTAATTACAGGGACACCCAAAATTTTTCCGTTACATTATGGCCAATGGGAAAAAATTATTGCAAATGCATTTTAATGATTTTACAGCCTTCCGAATGGTCTGAAATTTTTAATATATAATTGCTGCAAAATTTTGTTGAGCCATTTCCAATTTTATGAAAATCGGATGTATAGTTTAATTACAGGGACACCCAAAAGTTTTCCGTTACATTATGGACAATGGGAAAAAATTATTGCAAATGCATTTTAATGATTTTACAGCCTTCCGAATGGTCTGAAATTTTAAATATATAATTGCTGAAAACTTTTGTCGAGCCATTTCAAATTTTATGAAAATCGAATGTATAGTTTAATTACAGGGACAGTCAAAAGTTTTCCGTTACATTACGGGGAATGGGGAAAATATTATTGTAAGTGCATTTTAATGATGTTACAGACTATGCACTTATGAAGCGCAAAAAAATATACATTCAGTACAATATGGGGTGCAAAAAATAATTATAAAACTAGTTATAGTACGAACGCACCTCATTTGCCACGTTTGACGAGCAATTTCCAACTTGTTAGAATTGGAAACAATTTCTATAATAATAGCGTAAGTCATATGACTATCATCAACAGTTCTTCGCTTTTCATAAGAAGGGTTTCCATTTTGATTAAAGAATCAAAGTTATTTTTTCGAATAAAACTACATAAAAGTTCCCATGATTGCAAAGAATTTTTGGTACTTTTATGTTAGACGGTTTCAAATCTCGCCAATAGCTTTTTTTGGTACTTTTCCGTTATACGGACACCATACCAAAATGTATGCTAATGCACCAATTATTTCAACCCTGATCGTGAAGAGGATTTTTGATACTACTTAGTTATCCCGTCGACCAAAAATCTATCGCCAAACTATAAGATTAAATGCCAATAATGTTTGATCGTAAATGTCACATTCACTTGACTTTAAGCAAGTTACACGTGTTTACGTCATCAAGTGATTTTTATTTCGACGATTTATTTGTGTTTTTATTAATGTTATGCTAATTTATTTGTTCTTTCGTTATTTTAAATAAAAAATTATGTCAATTTGTTAATTTGGCGAGTGGTTTGGCGATTTATATAATTTGACGAAATTGATCGACGGGATAACCAAGTAGTACCGGATTTTTATTGTAAACCATGCGAAACATTGTGATTTGCTATTATTTGCTATACTTTATTGTATAACAGTTATTTGTTCACTTATTTTAAGTATATATTTGTGATTTAGTAAAATAGTTCATAAAAGTCTGTAGTTTCCAAATGTTATATTTTTAGAAGGCTCACTTTACTATCGACAGTGTTTTTCCTTTTATTTTTCAAATGTTTCAATTCACGTGATTTTCATTTTGCGCCAACTATTGTGCTTGGCGAAAATGGTGTCCGTATAACGGAAACATACCATTTTTTTTTAACTCGTAAGTTAGTATTTTTTTTTTTTTTCGAGTGGTAAAATAAAACGGTACTACTTGGTTATCCCATTGACCAAAAATCTATCGCCAAACTATAAGATTAAATGCCAATAACGGTTGATCATAAATGTCACATTCACTTGACTGTAAGGAAGTTACACGTGTTTACGCCTTCAAGAGATTTTTATTTCGATGCTTAATTTATATTTGTATTTTTATACTAATTTATTTGTTCTTTCGTTATTTAAAATAAAAATTACGTCAACTTGTATAATTTGGCGATTTATATAATTTGGCGATATTGGTCATTTGCTATGAATTTGAAATTAAATGTCATGATTTCTTGCATCACTTAATATTTAACACAGATGTCATATAAGCACCGGGTTTGGCGTGATATTTTTTACGACAATTTGGCGAAAACCTCGTTTTCGAATACCAGTTACATTATTTATTTTAAATTATTTCCTATTGTTTTAAATTATTTTCTATTATTTTTAAAATGAAATAACAATAAATAAAAAAAAAATTAATAACTATAGAACAAAGCAATTTGTAACTTTTTTTTTAAATAAAAAGAAAATAAATGTAAATAAACATTTATTAATGAATAAGCAACAATAGCCGGGTTACCATGTCAGGCAAAATAACGCCATTTTGGCGCCAATTAGGTACCCCGGTGCGTATATGACATCTGAGCCTAATATTTTTCTTTTTGTTTCGCTGAAAAAAAAAAAAAAAAAAGAAAAAAAGAAGGAAGTGAAAGCCATTAATTTTAAATGTTTCAGTTTTAAAGGAATGTTTTGTATTAAATAAAATGATAACGAAATACAAAAAAAAAAAAAAGCATTTTTCTAAGGAGATTTAAGGGAGGCCAAACTCGTCGCCAAATTAATTTAAAATTATAACCTTTTCTGAAATTGAAAAAAAATATATATCTGTTATGATTGAAATTTGAGTTGCCATAATCAGAAAAAAGTATTTAAAATTACAAAAAAAATAATATCTCGAAAACTAATTCGAATTCAAAAATTCTAATACCAGTTTTGAGATCTGTGGATCAATACAGATTTTTGGTTTTAATTTCATCGCAAAGTATTCCATATTTCAGGAGAAATCACCGTGAAACATAATCAGTTGTTTAATCAGTCGTTTCATAGAATCGGTACATAAATTCGTTTCAATTCAGTCGTTTCATTAGGATTTTACATACATAGGGTAGATATAAAGTATTTATACATATATGGGAACGTCCACTGTTACTCTTGTGACCACCAGAGCAAATTTCCCTATATATTTCCAATTCTTTTATTACAAAATATATTTAAGATAAATTTGATGCAACTTCTTAAAATTACATGTACTCTAATTTCATAAACCATATACAATCTGTAACAAAAAGCAGTTTACTTGGCGAGGTAATAAATGAAAATTTTGTTACTCTTCTGACCACAAAAAAATCCAATTTTCAAAAATTGTGTTTGACGCAGAAATTCTGTGAACTATATGAGACTATAGAAATAACATTTGCAGAATATAGCAGAGTAATTATATCTTTTTAAAAAACATTAATCATTGAACTCATCTCATAACACATGAATTAGTTACATTTGATTTTGCAAAATGCTAAGTGTTACTCTTGTGACGTTTACTCTTGTGACGTTACTGTTGTGACATTTTGTCCATAATGTAATTTTAGCAAAAATTCAGTTTAAATACTAAAAAAATAATTAAAAAAAGTTTTAAAAAGTTATTTTCCATACAGAACAACTTTTAATGATGGTTTAATTTTAAAATAACATAAAATAATGTAAAAAATTAGTTAGTTTATAGTTATTAGCGGAAAATGCTGAAGGGGAATTTTTAACTGTGGTATGTATTTCCTAGCTTAATTCAATTTTTGCATACATGTAGTTTATAGATATAAATCTATGTATCATATACCGTGCTGCTAAAAGAATCTGGATAATTTTTCGACTGTTGATGGTAATTACTGAAATTGTGTAACAAATGTACTACTACATTTCCAAATGGTTCAATTAGACATCCTATTTCAACTTATTAAACGGTGACGTTTTGTTACATTATTCTGAATGTTTTGGAAATTGTTTCATAACCTATGCTTGAAGCAAAATTTTGTCTTCTTGGTTTAGAGATATATTCGGGACATACATTCAGTTTACCTATCGGTTTTATCTAGTTTAGAAATTTTACTAAAAAATTTAGAAGAGTTCAAGAAATTTATTCAAAGGTGAAAGAAAATAAAAAGCTATAAACGCTATAAACGCTATAGCTATAAATAGCTATAAACGAATTCTTCCTATTTTCAAGTTTATTTTACTGAACCTATAAATTACATAACATTCGACTTTGTCATCAAGGATTATCTTTACGATATTTTTTTTCGTTACATTCAGAAGATCCTTATTTCAATACTGTCTTGGAAATATCATTTTTACGGCCGGATATAACAAAATTACTTTGATTTGCAAATATTTATCATATGATAAATATTTGCAAATCAAAGTAATTTTGTTATATCCGGCCGTAAAATTTGTTTACTGTTAATTCTTTTTTTACTGTTAGCAGTGAAAATAAACGTATTTATACTGGTTTTAAAGTGTTAAATTACACCTTTTAGCTGTTGAAACAGTCGAAATAAACGTATTTTTACTGATTTAAAAGTATTAATTTACACCTTTTAGCAATTGAAACAGTCGAAAGAAACGTATTTTTACTGGTTTTAAAGTGTTAATTTACACCTTTTAGCAACTGAAAAATGTAATATTATAAGGTGTTAATTTAATATATATTGGAATTATCATTAGCAAAATAACATATTTTTTAGCGTGTCGTCACTAAACATGAAAATTTCAAAATATTGTTGGTTTTAAGATTCTGAATGCAACAAAAAACCAACATCTCGAATATAATCCAGGGTGACCCAGTGAAGTGCATATGGGAATTGATTGAACAGAGACAATAAAAACTTGAAAATGGAAAAAAATTCGTTTATAGCTGTACGCCTATTTGCTTTTTTTTTTTTTTTATTTTTTTTTTTTTTTTTTTTTATTTTTTTTTTTTTTTATTGCACATAACGTATTTTTTTAACATTCGCAGAACTTTCGCAGTAAAATACTTGAACTAACTACATTCAAAGAATTCTCTAATGAATATAAAATTTTCGTTTTATATTACATTTTAAAAAAAATTAAAAAATGTAATAAAGATTAAGAACATTATTGTTTTTAAAAAGTCTCAAGGCGCTTCAAAATTTTCAAAATTATTTTTTTTAGATGTTAAACACCTATCTTTTCTAGGCATTTTGATATAATTGTTTCCTTGAAATTCCCATTAGAACAGAAGTTATGGCTTTTAGAATTATACCCACTCAATAGCTGAAACGGCGTTTCCAAAAATTTGAAGTCATTTTGCTCCAAATTACGTTTTTGGGCATAATGCGCAGGATATTTCAAAAACTTCTCTATTTTTTCATGAAATTTTCAAAACACAAGTTTCATGTTAGTCTGCATAAACTGAACCGAAAATTTCCTTTTTCCTGTTCAAATAAATATATATTTTTAGTGATTATACTGTTGAAATTTTCAAAATTTTCTATTAGCTAAATACAAATTTGTATTAAAAATATAAAAATGCTTTAAATACCAATTTTTTTAGGTTCAGGGTAATTATCTTAATCTGAAGTATAAGTAGGCACCAAAATTTTCTTTCGAGTTGCAAAATTTATTTTGTAGTCCTGCGCGGAAGCTGTTATACCAATTTTCTGCTCGTCAAATGTCTGACAGTTTGGAGACCCTATAAATGCTAATTCTGCATCTTGAAAATTTTTAAATACATGAAACGAAAGAAGGTACTTATATCTTTCATCCCAATTAAAACTGCGTTTTAAAATCATATACATTTTAAGATATTAAATGTTTAAAATGGTCTTTTTTTTTTCTTTTTTTCCTGAGACCCCCTTAAAATAACTACCAATAAGTATATTTTTGCACAAGGTATATACAATATAGATGAAAAGAGCACTGAAAAACAAGCAATAAATCACAATTAGGAAAATAAAACTTTGTTAAAATCACGATAAAATACAAAATAACACACACATGACGCGGTTCAGGGTGGAAATTTTAACAGCCCGTCATTAGCAAAAGTAAACACGTAACAGTTGTAAATTTCCAAGTGGGTGAAAAAAGTCCGAGCCCGACTAATCTAAATTAAACATGTGTACGAAAGCTGAGAAGGTCAAACATAAAAAAAATTCCCTTGTAAACTTGTACGCATTCTGACGCGTGTTTACTTTGGCTGATGACGGGCAGTTAAAATTTCCAGTCTGAAACGCGTCTTGTGTGTTATTTTGTATTTTATGGTGATTTTTACAAAGTATTATTTTCCTATTTCAAATGAAAATGAAACTTCAAATGAATTGCTTAAAAGGCGCAAAGGCCAACATAGTGAAAAAGATTCCATGCCGGGACTCGAACCCGGGCCATCAGTATAGCGCACTGGCATACTACCGATTAAACCACATGGAACGATATCCAGCCTGGAAAATTTCTCACTATTACATGTTGGCACGGCTACAAACGCAGCACAAGATGGAATATTTTTCGTGAGCCACTGACATGGGGTAAATACGAAACTTGAAATTTCATTTTCATTTGAAATATTGTATGCAAGGTCAATGTTTCTCTCTGGAAAAAAAAAAAAATCCAAGTATTAATATTATTTTCCTAATCATAAATTAATATACATTATTTATTAAACAAGAAATAATAATCATGCATCAAGTATAGATTATAAACACTTTCCAACACAATAAGAATTCTTTACCAAAAATTCACCGTTTAAAAATGTGAAAGATGATATCTAAGAAAATAATTTGGAAAAATCATAACACAATTGTAAACCCAATTCCACCAATTGGTATCTATAACGGGAAAAGCATCCGAATTATTTTTGTCATCCCTGTATATGATCGATATATTTGTATAGATACTATGTTGCATGCTAAAATTCAGTTAGGAAACGCATAACACAGTTGAGCAATTTCCGACAATAAAAGGAAATGCACACGAATTCTTTTGTGCAGTATATAATCTGTTCAGTAGAATTTATACACACAAGTCATTTGCAAAAAGTTAGTTAAATTAAAAAAATGCATAGAAAAATTAACAAGTTGGAAATTGCACGTCAAACGTGGTAAATGAGGTGCGTTCATACTACAAATAGTTTTAGAAATACTTTTTGCACCGCATATTCTACTGAATGCATATCTTAGTGTACTTCATCAGTGCATATGAATTTCATTCTGTTCAAAAGGCTGTGACATCATTAAAATGCGCTTTCATTAAATTTTTCTCATTGGCCGTAATGTAACGGAAAACTTTTGACTGTCCCTGTAATTGAACTATACATCTGATGGTCATAAATTTTGAAATGACTCGACAAAATTGTGCAACAATTACACTATATGGCCAAAGGTGACCGGTCATTTGCGATTTTTGACGTTTTGTTAAATATCTAGAAAAATACATGAGGAATTAACCTGAAACTGCAGGTGTGTAAACAATATAGTATAGGTCATATAATTCCGCGAATATTGTTTCCCGAAACCCCATAGGGGGGGGCGTCAAAAAATTGAAAAATAACGAATATATTTTGGATAACCCTGTAAAAACTAATGGAGCAAAAGCGTTTAAACTTGAGATTATTGATAAGTGGCTTATTGTAATATACTGTGTTAATTTTTATGAGGATAGCATGTATACTCGTAGATAAATTAAGGTTTTTATAAGAACAGTCCCAAATTTCGCCAAGTTTTTGCTTACAATTTGCATAGTTCTTAATATAAAAAAAGTTCTTTTCAGAAAATATGACGAATAAAATTGTACAGAAAACTCTGCAGTCAGAATTAAAAAATAATAAAAATTGAATGAAAAATGAGCAGGTTTACTAAAAAATGTTTTACTGCGCATGCGCGAATGCAATCAAAATATAATGTGCATAATGTGTTAGCTAAATGTATAGAGCAACTTTTGTAAAAGTCTCAAAAACATAGTTTGAAAAGTCTGATAATAATTGTTTTTAGAATAAGCTCAAAATCCGTTGTTCCCAAAATGAAGCAAAAAACATGAGGGGTTGTATCCATATATCCATTGATTAGTGCCAATTTAGCATACGCAATATTGCACGTACTAGTGTATTTGGATACAACCCCTCATCGTTTTGTTTCATTTTGGGAACAACGGATTTTGAGCTTATTCTATAAACGATTATTGTCAGACTTTTCAAACGATGTTTTTGAGACTTTTACAAAAGTTGCTCTATACATTTAGCTAATACTTTATGTACATTATATTTTGATTGCTTTCGCGCATGCGCAGTGATATATTTTTTAGTAAACCTGCTCATTTTTCATCATATTTTTATTATTTTTTAATTCCAACTGCAAAGTTTTATGTACAATATTATTCGTCATATTTTCTGAAAAGAACTTTTTTTTATATTAAGAACTCTGCAAAGTATAAGCAAAAAACTTGGCAAAATTTGGGACTGTTTTTACAAAAACCTTAATTTCTCTACGAGTATACATGCTATCCTCATAAAAATGAACACAGTATATTACAATAAGCCACTTATTAATAATCTCGAGATTAAACGCTTTTGCTTCATTAGTTTTTACAGTGTTATCCAAAAGATACTCGTTCTTTTTCAATTTTTTGATGGTCCCCTATGGGGTTTCGGGAAAAAATATTCACGGAATTATATGACCTATACTATACTGTTTACACACCTGCAGTTTCAGGTTAATTCCTTATGTATTTTTCTAGATATTTAACAAAACGTCAAAAATCGCAAGTTACCGGTCACCTTTGGTCATATAGTGTATATATTTCAAATTTCAGACCATTCGGTAGGGTAGTTTTTGTTCTATTATATGCGGACAGACAGACGGGCTGAACGACGACTATAGGTGCTACGCATTTATATACTAATTACAAACGCACCTAAAAACGCACTTGTATCTATCTGTACACGCTTTTTAACACTCTCCAACAAATCTGAAAAGTTTTTATACATTCAGTTTTCCTATACATCTGTCCGTCTGTCCGTCGCTCCGTCTGACCGTCTATCCGTCTGGCCGTCAATGCGTCAGTCGATATGACCACCTGGCCATCACTCCGTCTTTTCGTCTGACCTATTTTTCACGCTCTAACTCCCGTAAATATACTCGTATTCTCCTGCAATTGATAAACTTTATTTAGTATCACCAAAGTATGTTTGTTATTGTATATGAAGTATGTGGGATTAATAGTACATTTACAGGGACACTCAAAAGAATTCCAGTACATTGTGGTATATGGTGAAAAATCGTTTAACGAGAATCTTAATGAGACTACGTTTTTTCAAATGTATTGAAACTTATATAAATGACAAATCACTGAAATTCACTACAAGATCATACCGATAGAATAGCGCATTCATAGCATTTATCGTTCATTTACAGGACACACAATAGAAATCGGTTACAATACTCTCTTTGAGTAATAATGGCTGGAAGTTCGTTTTAAAATTCGGTATGCACTTTAAAATGTAAATATTTTTTTGTATATTACTCCTTGTCTATAAAATCTATACCTGATATACAGGGCTGCAGAAAAAAGAATTCACGTACCAGTCTCCTTATTAACAGAAATGGCTGAAGGGAATTTTTAACTGAGGTATATGTATTTCTTAACTGAACTGAATTTTGGCGTACATGTGGTTAATCTATATAAAGCTATAATACATATATAGGGCTGCTCAAAGAAATTGGATGATTTTTTGTAGATCGGGACGGCTGAAATTGGATTTTCAAATGTGTTACGCATTTCCATATGGTTGAATTAAACTTAATATTTTATCCTATTAAACGGTGCAGTTTTGCTACATTAGTATTATGAATGTGTTGAAAAGTGTTTCATAATCTATGATTGATGCATGATTTTTTTCTTTCTTGTTTACATTAATCGTGCTTTTTAAATTTTTCAAAAATATTTTCTCACTTATTAATATTTGTTCACTGTAGTATATACTATAGTAAATTTTCTATAGTAAACATCTTGCTGTGAGCATATCAATTTCTATATGTTTGAAAAAATGTAACATCATTAAAATACGCTGCAAATGATTCTCACCCTCCACATCGAGCCTAAAGTAACGGAATTTACAGTGGAAAAAAATTCAACCGCCGCGGCGAGCGGCCTCTCTTCGTCTGCAGCCCTTTATTCTTCCACTTATTCCGACTCTTTTGCGGAAGCAAGTGTCGTAGGTCCCCAGCCACGTCCCGAATAAAAGACACTCTAGCGAAAGACAGCTTTGGGGGAAAAAATCAAAATTTGAAACCGGACAAATTTAAAAGGGAAATTGCACAAATTAAAGACACCGAAAAGCGGGAAGGGGGGCTCGGGGCGATGATGTGAATTTCCTTTTTTGTACTGAAATTATTTTTCTGATGAAAGCGATTCCTTAAATTTGTCAAAAAGTATGGATTTAAGGGGTCTCAGGACTCTTAAAGCCTTAAAATTTTTGAAATTTTAATTTTTTAGATGTTAAACTCCTATCTTTTCTGAACATTTTGACATAATTGTTTCCTTGAAATTCCTATTAGAACTGAAGTTATGGCTTTTACATTTATACACGTTCAATAGTTGAAGCGTCGTTTCGGAAACTTTGAAGCCATTTTTCTCCAAATGACGTTTTTGGGCACAACGCGCACGATATCTCAAAAATTCATGAATATTTTTTCATAAATTTTTCAAACCATATGTTTGATGTTAGTCTGTATAAACTGAACCTAAAATTTCCTTTTTATTGTTCAAAACAATATTTTTTTAGGTGATTATACTGTTGAAATTTTTTTAATTTTGCATTAGCTAAATACAAATTTGTATTAAAAATATATAAAAAAAATTAAATACAAATTTATTTAGGTACAGGGTAATTATTACAATCTGATTTATAAGTAGGCACCAAAATTTTCATTCTAGTTGCAATACTTATTTTGTAATCCTGCGCATAAGGTGTTATGCCGATTTTTTGCTCGTCAAATGTCTAACAGTTTGAGCCACCTGTAAATGCTAATTTTGCCACTTATAATTTTTTAAATACGTGAAATGAAAGAACATACTTATATATTTTATTCCAATTAAAATTGTGTCTTAAAATCAAATACATTTTAAGATATTAAATGTTGAAAATGGTCTTTTTTTTCAATTTTTCCAATTTTAAGAGTCCTGAGACCCCTTAAGAACATCTTTGACAGATAAGGCTATTTTTTCATTTTCTCTAAACCTCTGGAATTCCTTTTTATTAGTAGTACACTGAAAAAAAAGAAATAAAACTATAAAAATATAGGAATCGTACTGCCAAAATACGGAAATTCTTTTTATATGAAAATCTGAAAATTTACAAAGCCTTAAGCAAAATGACAAACTTGACATTTAGGACTTTTATGCACGGTATAAAAAAATTCATAAAATTACAAAAACTGTACTGGTAAAAAAAAAAGGAAATTTCTTTTCAGAATGTAAAAATATAAGAAATTCCAAAGTCTTCCCGAAAACGGCAGACCAACTAGACTTTTAGCACTATTATGTCAAAATTCATCTTAAGTCTGTTCTCAAATCCAAAAGGACAACTTTATGACATAAGTTTTAAATTATTTTTGTTCGGAAATGCATGAAACTAGCAGCTGTTGTTCTGCAGAAACTATGTAATCGAACTTGTTTTTTTTTTTTTTTTTTTTTTTTTTTTCGTTCTTTTGCAAACGCCCTTCAGAAAATAGTAATAATCCTTCAGATAATCCAATCAGAAAATAGATCCTTCAGAAAATAGTACCAAAGTGAACGTTTTGAGTCGAATTTCTATGCGAAAGAAGAATAACCATTCAAAAAATGGAGTAAAAAATCTTTGTCACATGATCAAAATCGCTTATAACCCAACAGGTAATTTATTTATCAAAAAATGGAAAACACAGTTCGATTTCAAATCGCTTTCATAGTCAGGCATTCCAATTTTATATCTTTCGTTAAAAAAATGAATTTGCAAATATGTCAGAACGTTTTTCGCTTGTTGAGCAGAGCAGTTGAGAACAGCCTTAAATCAATGTTGGCTAATTTCTGACACATTAACGAAATCGCTTCGTGGAAGAAAAAAATTCCGTAAAAATACGAAAATTGTTCTGGCAATCAACGGAATAATTTTTATAATGTTCATCTGAGTGCAACAGTAATCGAACTATAAATGTTACATATTTTTAATACCGAACATACCATGGTAAACCTCAGTAACATATATCAATTACATGTCAATCTGAATATATTTACGCGAGTTCAAGCACGTACAGGCAGACAGATGGCCACAAAAGTTCATATGGCCATCATAAACATGGCTGTATTCATAAACACTTTTCAACTATGTTGGAAAGCGTTAAAATTGGAAATGCTAAAATGGAATGTGTCAATGAAATAAATCAAAGTTTTAGAAAATTTTATAATATATTACTACATAATTCAATTATTTAAATTATTTTAATTATTCGAGTATTTAGCAAGCAGGTAATTTAAGAATTAAAAAGTATTTTTAATATGTACCATATTGAGATTAATTTTCGCGAAAACGATTTTTTAAACAAATTTTAAAATCACTTTCACAAAAAAAAAAGAAAGAAGACAAAATAGGAAAAAATTAAGTTTATTTTACAATCGCGTAACTATTGCATTAAAAAAAAAATATTTCTTGCTAAAATAATCACTACGTCAATAGTTAAATCAAATCGGAAATTGTACGTCAAACATGGCAAATGATGTGCGTTCGTACTATAACTAGTTTTATAAATATTCAAGTCTTGGTGCAATAGCTATTGCATTCTTGTGCAAAAATGCATGAATGCACAATTTATAACAATTATATATTTTAAATTCAGTAATACAGAAGTAATATGACTCCCTCCTAAAGAGGACGCCATCACCATGGAAACCTAGAATCGTTACTTGACTTGTGATAGCACTGAATTAATTACGTATGATAGGATTTAATAGAATGAAGAAAACTTTTATTAATATCTTTTTAAGTTTTGATTTGATTTTCATAAAATTTGAAAGGACTTGACGAAATTCTGCAACGATTATATATATATATATATATATACGAAATTTCAAACCATTCGGTTGGGTAGTTTTTGCACTGTTATATACGGACAAACGGACAGACAAACGGATGGACCGAACGACGACTATAGGTGCGACGCATTTATATAATTACGAACGCACCTAAAAAAAGTATTGAAGTTGCTTCCAGCGTTTCCAAGTAAAAGGTGCATTTTTATTAGTTGTTTTTATATGTGATTTCGCGAGAGTTTTTACCTCATATACAATATTTGGAATTTTATTCCTGTTCCTTATTAAATCTAATTAATTGAATAAATACACACCTTAAGTTAATGACTTATCTACTGCTTTGTCTGGTTTAGCACCAAAAGGTTGGCAGGAAACATTATGATATTTTGGAAATCTGAGGCGTTTAATTGATTCATGAAGGAATAAAACACAACTCAAAATTACGTCATTTTGCACAAAACATCAAAACGTTTAGTTTTAATTTTAAACTTTGATACATACAGTAAAAAGTTTAATTAAAGGCGTAGATAAAACATATAAAAATTTAAATCATTTAAAATTTAAAAAGTAAAAAAGCTAAAAACCTCAAAACCAACAAGTTTCGGATACACTATAACCACCTTCAGGGTTACTCTTTCCAATGTTGAGAAATGCAAAATATTTATGGATTTTAAATGTCGTAGATAAACATATTATATTGATCTTGCTGGTATCGTTGCTCCATGGAGAAAATCTAAATAAAATACTATTAACTGTAAGAAATTTCTTGAACATCGAGTTAAACAAAATTATTACTTTGCTTCAAAAAATTTAACCATAACTTAGGTATATTTTACGATATTTCCTAGTTGCAGACGTCATTTGATCTCATTTCAATCTCTAGGGATTCTCTAATCAGTCTTTTCTGTGGATAATTACTTGGCCAAATAATTTTTGCATTATCATAATTGATTTCTCTAATATTCTAATTTTAAATTCTAAATGTGTAAATTAACTTTAAAATCAGTAAAAATACGTTTATTTCGACTGTTGACATGTTTCGTCTCTCCCCGAGTCATTTTCAAAACAAATAAATAAAACTATTCTAAATTTACATGGTCTATGAAACGACATTATTCAGTTTACCACGTATTCTTTCATATTATGCACGTTATTTTTACTTTATCCTGTTTCCGGTTTTCGACGGATTTACACGTTTTAGGGGTCAGAGATCCCGAAAAATACGTTTTTACAAAATGTCTGTCTGTGAGTCTGTCTGTCTGTGTATGACACAAATTTTGTGTGCACTCTATCTCAAGAACTAATGCACGAAATTTAATAAAAATTTATACTCAGTTAGTCCCTAATATAAATTGGTGCGGATTAGTTTTTGGTGCTAATCGCTCAAAAGGTGGCGCTGCTATGCTGCATTTTTTACGATTTCCGCAATGGCTCTGTCTCAAGAACTAAAACACAGATTTTTATGAAACTTCAGATCCAGTTAGTTCTTGATATGATTTGGTTTTTACTATGTTTTGGAGTAAATCGCCCAACAGGTGGCACTGCTATACAGCATTTTTCGCGATTTCCACAATAGCTCTATCTCAAGAACTAATGCGTGGATTTTCTTCAAAACTTCAGATTAACTTAGTCTTTGATATGAGTTAGCGCATACTACGCTTTGGTGTAAATCTCCCAACAGGTGGCGCTGCAATGCTGCATTTTTCCTGATTTCTGCAAAGGTTTTATCTCACGAAGTAATGCACGGATTTTAATCAAACTTCAGATTCAGTTACCAAGTTCACTTAAGCTGTTGCTTATTAGGTTTTGGTATATATCGCACAACAGGTGGCACTGACATGAAGAATTGTTTACGATTTCCGCCATACCTCTACTCAAAAACTAATGCACGGATTTTCACGAAACTTCAGATTCAGTTAGAAGTTGTCATAAGTTGTTGCTGATTATATTTTGGAGTAAATCATCTAACCGGTGGCGCTGCTATGCTGCATTTTTCAGGAAGTATTAACATGCATGTGATAGAAGAAAGTTTTCGGATTGCCACATCCGACTAGTTTTATTTTACTTGGAGGTTTATTTTCTTTTCATAACCATTGAAAAGCTCGAGCCATATTTTTGGTATGTGAAATGATGCTGCATCGTTACATATTGAATTTTTACGCGTTACAATCTCTATGTTTTCTCTTATAATGGATGGATAGTATAAACTAGAGGGATTTTTTTTTTTTTTTTTTTTTTTTTTTTTTTTTTTACTTTTATTGAAATTTATTTGGATGGTTTCTTCTTGATAAAATATTGCTAGGGCTGTGGTTTTTCTATTATGTTTAATATCGGCTCCTTTTTTCTATACTTAAGTTTCTTGCTAGTCATACCAATACAGTAATTCTTTGATCAGTTTGCTCTAATAAATGGTATTTCATACACTCCTAAGTAATTCTCAAAATGGGTCAATTTTAGCGCAAATGATATTCTGTAATTTCGGAGGTGATTTGGTTGCTAAGCAGATATTGAAACGCTTAAGACTATATTTTAATTTCTCAAAAAAGCTCGGAATATATTGAATAGTATAAAGTTTGTATTGTTTTTAGAATCAAATTTACGTTCAGGCTTCTTATTATTGGCAATATCCACGATTAATTTCATAATATATCTAACTTTAAAACAATTATTATGCGCAATTTTGCGAATATTATCTAATTCATCCTTTTTAATTTCAAAAAATGAAAATATGTTAATTTATTTATTTGTTTTGCTTGTTACTTTGTCGCCCTGGGTTGTTTACTTAAACCCTTTGTTATTCATTTTCCTTTATTTCGCCCCCTGATATTTGCATTCCCTGTTTATTTGATGTATCAGTTTTTAATATTTGAACGTCATATCCTTCTGAACTAATTTCCATCATTTTAAATAAATTCGATCAGATAATGTAATTTCAAATGAATTTATTATGAATATTTTTTTTTCTTTTAGTAGTTTAAATAAGGTAATCTTTTCAGTATAAAGAAGAATAACATTTCCTAACCATTTTTAAAATATACAACTTCAAAATACCTTCTATTTTTCGAAATCCGATTTTTATATAAACAAAATATTGAGTATTTTGAAGAAAAGAAGCATTTTACTTTACGACATAAATAAAGCTTTGAATAAATTCACTTTTATTGTAAACCCGAAAGAGAAAGCTGAAAAGTAAACACAAATAACGAGTAATTTATGCTAATTGTGTTGAAGTTTTGTCAACGAAGGAATTTTTTGTAACATATTTAAAAAGAAAAATGAAGCCCTTAAGATACGGTTTACTTTAGGATTTCGTGAATGTTTTGGAAGACAAACATAACAAAGGTAATCCTTAGTGACAAAATCAGATATTTATGGGATTGAGTGAATAAAACAGAATAAATTTAACAATAAAAAATTCTTTTCTTTTTTTTTTTACATTTTCCTTCTGTTTATTTTCGAATACATCCCAAATTGGTAAATTTAGTAAATTCTTTGAGTAAATTTTCTGAACTTCAAAATAAAAGTGTTCATTGTTGAATATAAGATATTTAAGAATAGATTGTAAACATGAGTTCAATTTTTATATGACAAAGAAAGCTTTTTTTTTCTTTTTTTTTAATAAAAATTGAATATAATTCCAAATTACGACATTTTACCGAAAGCGACGAAAATATGACAAAAATATAAGACAAACGATACAAGCCAATTAATATGTCTCGTGGTGCTATTTCTTATTATTAATATTCTTGAGTTTCTTTTCCCTTTTTTTTTTCTTTTTTTCTGCTTTAATTATTTTAACATTATCATACTGATTGATAAATAAATCACACGAGTAATATTTTTTTCCAAATAAGGGAAAATTTGCCTAACAAGGAAGTTTTCCATACGGGCATATTCCGAAAAATCTGAAAAAATTGTACAATTTTCTTCTCACGAGAACAGATATGCTTATAAAAAAATTTCAGTGGAACCTCGATAGAGCGTCCGTAAAAAAATAATGACATTTTCGTTATTTGGCGATTTATTACTGGCTGGCGATGGAATAAAAGGTCAAAAAATACTTTTTAAAATCAAATACTCTTTAAGGTAAAAATGTTTCATGATAAACTTGTTTAAATTTAATTGAACTATTTTTAGTTTTGTCTGTTTTTGTTTGTTTTAACAATAGTTTTGTCATATATATATTTGTATATATTTATAATGAAACTTAACTATGAGATTTTATGATTTAAAACAAAACTTAAATTAATTAAAATTATTTCATGATCAAAATTAAGTCCAATTGAGCACTGTCGCAACGATTCAGTTTTGTTTCTATGGAAACAACAACTTTTTTAATATTGAAAGAAATGTATAACTGCAGCATTCTTCATCTGGCCTTCATTTTGGAATACGCTTAAATATATGAAAATATATTTTTAAATATGAAAATATTTTTTATATATGAAAATATATTTAGAGTGATAAAATCAAATAAATGCATCAACAAGCAACATATATATATGTAATACAACAACAACAATAATATATATATATATATATATATATATATATATATATATATATATAATAAACTCTCTCCTTATTTAAGTTTAAATTTATTAAATGCTATTTACACGCATTCTCAAAATCAATTAACAAGCAATTTTCAGATGCATTAATATCGTTTGCTTTTGGCGAGGAAAAATACTACTTGCCAAATCACGTGACGCTTTCGTCTTTTCGCTCCAAATACTCGAAAGTATTTTATTTTTTACAGGCTTTCTACTGCAATTCCGTCGCTAAATTTGACTGATCTTTTATTACATACACAAGTAGTTTAATTCATTTTTTTTCAAAATATTTTGAGTATGCCCGGTATGGATACTTCCTTGTAAGTGATTTGTTTGGCTGGATTGCCGTCCAGATAGCTCAACTGGAAGAGAATAGGGAATTTACTCCTAAAGTTCTGAATCTGCGACTGGATACAATTTCACTCAGTTGGAAAAATTACTACACTTATGATTCATTTATAAATTAGTATGATTGCATTAAAGTCATTTAAACGTACTTGTGTATCCATCGTTTATTAAAGCTCTTTATCTGCGGTTTATTCTGTCGTGCTGTTTCAAATAACAACCAATATGTCTTTACCGAATAGTTGCCTGAATGAATTATGTTAGCTGGGATAGCATTGAGATAGCTCAATTGGAAGAACGCTAACAATTAAAGACAAAGATTCTGGGTATGAGTTCCGACCTGAATATATTTTCACTCAGTTTGAAAAATTATTACTCATATGATTTATTTCCCAATCAGTATGATTGTGTTAAAATAATGAAAGTAAAAAAATAATAAACCTCAAGATTATTAGTAACAAGAAATATCATCACGAGACATTTTAATTGGGCTGTACACTGTAAAAAACGGACTAAAATACGGAAATTGTACGGACAATCGAGACGCCAGTACTATTTCCGTATTTTAACGGAAAATTTCCCCCGTAACTTCCAGAAAACAGGAAATTTTTCTGCAATTTACGGGGGGAAATTTCCGGTAAAATACGGAAATAGTACTGGCGTGATTGCCAGTACAATTTCCGTACTTTAGTCTGTTTTTTTATATCGTTCGTCTTGTATTTTTGAATAAATAAGTGTTACTTTCATTAAAATATTTGAACACTGTATGTGGAATTTTAAATTGGTTTTACTTTACCAATATACAAAGTGCGGCAAGATTTTTGGGAACAATATGACGCCTGCTTTCAAATAGAAACAGACACTAGAGATAGATAATTTTTGACATTTTAACGTTTTGTACAGGTATTAAGATTTCCGATGAATGACATCATTCATTGAAATGACAGCCAGTTGCATTAACCATGTCTACACGCTTTCGAAACTGAGTGCAGGCAATAAATAGATGGATGTTGATAACGCTTGCCATTGAACACACAACGGCTAATCTTTGAGCTGCAACAGTGTTGTTTGGATGACTATTGGAATTTCTCTAAACCACGCCGCATATGTAAAAGCCTATCGGGTTAATATCTTGGGAACTGGAGCAAAAGGTTGATGAAGACATGGTCATGAAAGTTCAAGAATCATCAGTGAGGCTGGAAATTTTCTGTGCATGACGATCGGAACCTCTTCCAAACTTTACACAACCACCGATCTTTTTGCCATTCAATTTCTGGAACTGAGTAAAGTTTTTTTCATCGGATTGAAACAGCAGCATTCCTGGCTCCTCTTAATGTTTCAACTTTTTAAGGAGGCGGTTGGCTCTGTACAGACGGTTATTAAATATTAAAATAAGGATTTTTGCTTAGTTGCCACTGGCCGGTAGGTTGTTTTTTTTATAATAGTCACTTATTAGATAGTGAGAATAATTTCTTTAGTAACCAGTAAGTACATTTCTGCCACTGAATATTTAATTAAAAATATATATAATGAGTTTGCAGTAAACAAATAATTTATGTACCAAATAAAAATACTTTAATTTATATTGTTTTGAATAAACTTGAGATACTAATTTTCCATTTTTTTTTTAAAGTTAGCAGCAAAGTTATACACAACATGCTTATGTAGAATAAGTATTTTTTTTTTTTTATATTTGTCTTTTACTATTACTAGGAGATCGCACCCGGGCTTCCCGGGTCACAAAATATAGGTGAAAACCAATATTTTTAATTGAAAATAATATTTTTTTTATATGCAATATATTTTTTAAATTAGCCACTAAAAATAAAAAAGCATTTTTCATATGAAAAGTATGAATTATACAATCAAATAAACTTTTGTAATCTATCAAAAGCGATTTTTTCGTATTAGCCGCATTCTAAGAGTTATTAACCGAAGATTTTGCAGCTTACGGCATCCTTTTATTTTCTGATAATTTCAGAGCCTTAAGCGCGTAATTCAATTACATGTCTGTTAAATTTGTGTTTTATTTATATTATTTTATTTATTTAATCATAGCGGAAAATTTATTTTTGTTTATGGAATATTAGTCGTAAGAAAATGATGAACTCTATGTTGTTTTGAGGGCAAACGGATTAATCTTTCTTAATCAAGCTCCACGTGATAGAGATAAATTTAAAAATTAACCTCTCATACGTGCAATCACCCTTTTTTAAAAATTTGTATTTGATCATTTTAAATTCATTTTAACTCAAAACGTGAAGTCACGATTGTGCACTCGATTGTGCACGAAGTCGCACTCTTAACTCGAGCTTCTAATCTCACTACCGGAAAGTAAAAATTGCCATAATTTATGGGGGTTTTTTTTAACGCATTTATGTTAAGAAGTTTAGTTTTATCTAAGAAAATCATCGTTTCTTTTAAATATGACGTCATTTTCATTTAGTAAGCATTTCACCTAGTGTGTCTGAAACTTAGTACACACTACAGAAGGGAAAAAAATATGGAAACTTCATGAGGAAAATGGTGTTTTTTAAAGCAGTACGCAATTTTCCGTTCAAAATATTATGTCCCTAAAGGAATTTTGCGCCATTAAACCCTATACAATTTTTATCAACAATTTTGAATTTTTATCAGTTAATCACATGAATAAAGATAAATAAACCTCATTATTTCTCTCTTCTCTGCAATAATGAAAACTATCTCAATTTTTAAATTAAAATATAATAATGGGATATTAAAAAAAAAAAAAAAAAAAAAAAAAAAAAAACAGCTAGTGCGGACACATTTACAAATGAATAGCTTTCAGTTAAAAAAATTATTAGTAAATTTGGTTCAACAGAAAGCTCAGGGCAGATGACTAAAAAACATTCTTGTGTTTTAAATATATAGATTATATAAAATTATGAAAAATTAAATTAAGCAAATTATGTTATTTTGATAAAACTACAGTAGCATGTTTTAAAGAAAAGCAATAAAATTTTATTGGTAGAGAGAATTTTGGACAAAGATTTGGGGAACCTGATATTATTTTAAACCTCGAATTATTCCCAAGATCTTCTTTGATTGCTTGTCTAACTCGGAGAAGCGAATTCATCCAAGAGAGAATCATCAAGTTCTGTAATATAAATCGCTATTTTTCGGACAAAGAGCATGCACACTGTATGTTACTGCTCTCCCATAAAGTCACTATAAATGTTTGTAAAACATTGTGTTTTATGAGTGTGTGATTTCGATTACGTTGTTTCCAAAGATAAAGCATTTTCACCTGTGAAGAGTTTCAAAGCAGCTGGGGTGAAAAGGACGCACTTCTACTAAACATATTTAAGTTTTAAGAATTAAAATACACGCTTATTTTTTCATAAAATGACGTCAATTGCATACGCTGAACACCCCACTTTTACGATCCCGTCTTAAACAATATCTATAGAACGGTATGCAAATGACATCATTATCGTGAATACACAAACCCAGCAAAAACAATGACGTCATTTAAGAAGCTAAGCAAAAGAATCTCGGGTATTTAATGATTTATATGACTTTAATTTTTTGTTTATAATAGCTCCATGTTTTATCAGATGTTTTATTTATATATTTCAAAATTCGGAAAATGTAATTACATACGGATTGATAAAATTGCATTCTTTCAGATTTTTGGTACGAATTAAGTAAATGCAGAGAAAATAAGTCGCACAAATATTTTTTAAAATACATTTTTGTAAAGAGAAAGTGTTGTATCGTTTGTAAAGTTAAATTGCAATAAAGTAAACATCATTTAATTGATAAATAAAAACGAAATAAAGCCAAAACTCACCGTGTTTTATAACGGAAGATATTCTTGACATAGCACGTATTTTAATTAAATTTTTTTTTTTTAGTTTTTATGAAAAATGGCAACAAACAGATATAGCAATCTACTATTTTCCTTTTTTTCCCTTTATTCTCAACAGAAATGGAGTACTCTAGTTGCCACGATTGTAAAAAAGTAATAAAAACTACAAAAAAATTAATATCTTAAAATTAAATTAAGATACAGCTTTCAAACAAATTGCATTTAAAAGAGAATTTTTTTCCTTATACGACGGCGTAAAAATTAAAAATGTGCGATGTTTAGAAGTTTAAAAATTTGCAGTAGAGAAAATTGCAAAATCAAAATTTTATTTCAAATTTCAAAGTGTTGCCATTCGCAAAATGACGTACGCGTTACGCACAGATATGTTTGTCCTTTATAATATAGATACACTTTATACTTTTATATTTATATATAGGAACGTCCACGGCAGAAAAAAAAAATTTGTTGAAATTTTTTTTAAAACGGAAATATAAGTGTGATACATCAATTTAAAGCTAAAGAGTTGAAGTATATGAATTTGTAAGTTTTAATTTCATAAGAGCAAGTGTTTACTGAAAATGAGCTGGATACTAACAGTATAAAACTACATTTACATTTGAGCTTAAAATACAACTTACTGAAAAGTACGATTTTTTTTACTTTTTAGAATTCAATAAAATTACTATGCGTTCAAATCAACAAACTATTATCATATCTTTAAGATCTACATAGATAAATTCTTTTAGACAATGTCTTTAATATACTTTTGGCTGTATTTAAACGTTAATACTTAAATGTCACAAGAGTAACGCAAAACATACAAAAGTTTAAAAAAAAAAAAAAAAAAAAAAAAAACAACTACTTAAAATTTTTACCCAAAACTTCTAATTCTCTGATTTCGAGGTATAAGACATATTTTACATTAAATATTTTGTTTATGCTATGCATGGAATAGGCTCTGGGGAGTTGTCACAAGAGTAACAAACGTCTGTGTCACAAGAGTAACACATAATACTTTTATCGATTTTTTATTATAAAACGGAGTTACAACCAAAACAAACAGAATGCTTAAAGTTTTATTGTTATTAGAGCAGTTCTTGAAATAGTTTTAGCTATAACTAACGTTATTTTGTAAATTTTAAGGAAGATAAATTATCTTTATTAGTGTTTTTTTAATGGGTGGATTTATTTTTATTCATTTTTGGTATTACTTAAGATTGTAAAATAATCATGACAAGTAATTAAAGAGATAATAAAACAACTCAACTCGTGTCATTTTTGTGTGGTTTCTTTTGGTTTGAAGCACCTGGTCTTTGATTAGATATTTTATAGGCTTTGTAAAGCTTCGTTTACTAAATTCTGCTGTATAACCTACAGAGGTTCTTATATAAATTCTTATGGAAAGGATTCTGATAGTATATTTTAAAGGAAAAATTTTAATATTGCTTCTTATACACGACATTATTTTAAAGAGCAGGAGAAATTCTGCTGAGCGCCAAAAATTGTAGAGAAAAAATAAGAATGAAATTGAATATGTTGTTGTGAGAAAGAAACAAAACAAAATATTTTACGATAAGGTGAAGAAAAGTCTTAGAACCAGCAAAAGCTTCAGCAAGAAAATAGAAATATTAAGAAAAGGAAAAAGTAGAGATCTAGCTAACCTCAGATACTGTAACGGAAAAAAATCTAACTCAAGAGCTTTGGAGAATTTCATGTCGATGAAGATTTAAGAAGAGGTTATTCTTCAGCTAAATCTACGTTAGTTAAGCGTGATAAAGATCACATAATTTCAGCAATTCAAGGGACATTTAATAAGAGAATACGTTTTTTGTTTAAAGAGGCTTTCCTAAATTGAAAAATTGGAAATTCTTTTGCGGCTCTAAAGCCTTGTTTCATAAAACAATACAAAATTACTCATCGGAATATTTCCATTTGTTGCGGCCACGAAAACATTCAAGCAATTCATAATGTAGTAACTGGTGTATTTCCTGCATTAAACATTCCTGTGATGGATTTAATTCTTTGTCTGCCGATATACATGACAATTAGAATTTAGGAATTCAGAATGTCTAATTTGCGGAGATAACATTGAAGAATTATTTGAAACGGAAGTCCATAATAAGGAACTTCTTATAAGTTATTGTAAATAGCAAAACGTTGATAGACGTTTTGCAATTGACAAAACGTTTATCAATATCTTCTGAATACTATTACTTTTTCCAAACGTTGATAAACATTTTGAAAAAGTAACAGTAAAAGTAACCATTTCTGATTGTTTAAAATTTTTCGAAAGCGACTAAATCCATTTCTGTGTGCACACATTCATTGAAACTTGTACAAGGGATTATTTTCGTATTGCCAAAAAAATAACCGTTTTTCAAAGAATAGTTATGCCAGTGGATTTTCTGGAAACTGTTTTATTTTCATGCCAAAACGAAATTTTGGTATGAAATACTACATTACTGGTCAAATACAGAAGCGAGTGTATTTTCAGCTTTTTATGTGTATGATCCAGATAAAGTAAAATCTTATGCTATTATTTTAGACAATGTAACTCATAATCAATTTTTTGTAAATGCTTTCGTATGTAAAATTTCAACATTGCATCTTTAAGGGAATTTGTATTTTCCCAAAATGTACCTGTTTTACTTTTTTATATGATGGTTGTGCTTTCCAATTTAAACAAAAATATACCTATGCAAATATGCCTGCAATCAATCAGACTCCTTTCTCAATTAACTTAATTGGGCATATTTTTTTTTCAAATATGGTATGTTAATCCTTTTGCGCTTGCCTGTGTACGACGTATATAATTTATACGCAACGAGTAATATGCAAAAAAATAGTTAAATTTAAAGGCGCATATCGAAATTGAAAACGCACATTCAGCAGTTATTACTCAAAGACAGTGCTGCAACCGATTTATTTTGTGTGTCTTTTGTGTACAAGGTATATAATTTATACACAACGAGTAACATGTAAAAAAATAGTTAAATTTAAAAGCGCATATCGAAATTGAAAACACACTTTCAGCAGTTATTACTCAAAGACAGTGCTGCAACCGATTTATTTTGTGTGTCTTTGTGTACGAGGTATATAATTTGTACCCAACGAGTAATATTTAAAAAAAAAAATAGTTCAATTTAAAAGTGCATACCAAAATTGAAAACGCATTTTCAGCAGTTATTTCTGAAAGACAGTGCTGCAACTGATTTATTTTGTGTGTCTTTGTGTACGAGGTATATAATGTATACGCAACAAGTAACATGCAAAAAAAATAGTTCAATTAAAAAGTGCATACCGAAATTGAAAACGCATTTTCAGAAATTATTTCTCAAAGACAGTGCTGTAACCAATTTATTTTGTATGTTTGTGTACTTGATATAGAATTTATACACAACGAGTAATATGCGAAAAAATAGTTACATTTAAAAGTGCATACCAAAATTGAAAACGCACTTTCAGCAGTTATTGCTCAAAGACAGTGCTGTAACCGATTTATTTTGTGTGTCCCTGTAAATGAACGTTAATTGCTATGAACGCCCTAATTCTATAGTAATCATCTTTTAGTGAAATTCAGTTATTTATATCAATTTCAATATACTTAAAATAGTATAATGTGATTAAAATACACTGCAAACGATTTTTCCCCATTGACTATAATGTAAAGGAATTCTTTTGATTGCTCCTATAAACGAACTATTAATACTACACACTTCATATTGAATAACGAACATGTACGAACATGTAACGAACATGCACTTCATTAATATTTGTCAATTGCATGAATATACGAGTATATTTAAGGAAGTTACAGCGTGGATTGACGGATTGACAAACCAAATTCATAAACACTGTTCAACTATGTTGGAATGTGTTAAAAGGAAAACAACAATAACGAATTATTTATAAAATTGGAATTATCTTACATTAATTTCAATTGCTAAAAGATGTAAATTAAAACTTTAAAACAAGTAAAAATACGTTTTTTTTCATCTGTTTCAATTACGTTCTTTGTTTATTTCGACTGTTAGCAGTCAAAATAAACCTATTTATACTGATTTTAAAGTGTTAAATTACACGTTTTAGCAATTGAAGCAGTCGAAATAAACGTATTTTTACTGATTTAAAAGTATTAATTTACACCTTTTAGCAATTGAAACAGTCGAAAGAAACGTATTCTAGGAAACTGAACTAGGAAAAACCGGTGAATTCATTATTTGATTAATTTTAAAATTTATCTCTGAAAAGAAAATATAGATTACAACAAAAATATCTCAGTACACTGCAAAAAATAAATTGTTGATTTTACAGTATTATACTGGCAGCTGGGGTGCCAGTATAATACTGTAAAATCAACAGTTATACCGTTAAATAACAATAATAAACCATACAATAAACAGTAATATACCGCTAAGTAGAAATATATGCGGTATATTTCTCCATTTTCATATATAAAATGATATACTACTGTTTATTTACGGTTTTTACTGTTAATTTTACAGCATAATACTAGCACCCCAGCTGTCAGTATTATACTGTAAAATCAACAATTGGTTTTTACAGTGCACATAAAGATGCAAATAAGCGATCCTTAGTTCATATGCTGCAACTACCGATATAGGTACATGATATAGGACACGATTTGAGAAGGTTGGCAATTAGTAACTAAGATACTTCAAATAATAACTAGAAGAAAATTTATGATACAGATATTAACATATTTAAAACCAACACACTAATTTCATTTATTGGAGTGGATATAGCAGATCCTGCCCAACACTGAATTACACGTTAAGATATTAGCTACGCACTAGGTTATCTCGCTATAAATGCACTTCCCGTCTCAATTGATCATTATTGAGCAAGGCTTATTCAACACGATAAATACACAGGTCTCTCCCGAACTCTCGTACATGCGTACTCCTCACTAGAAAAATACTCCGTGCCCACAACACGTGTAGTTATTTTTTCCAAACTTCACGTTTCACCCCCAACCTAAGGCTGAACTCGCATTTCTACTTTTTTACCCCGCCTTCTCCATTCAATTTTCTAGATGTCTTCATCGGTATCTTCCCAACCGACTCCCACGCGATTTCCCCCCGTTTGCTCACAGACAAGTCTTCACAGGAGATTATCTTCTATTCATCATCCTTGTTTCTCACTATCTGGTTCACTATTTTTATACACATTTCGATATATAAAAGCCCTCTCCTGGTATTTCCTTTTATACAATAGAGCTTTTAATATAATACAAATATGAATACAATGGTACACATTTTCATCCCGTATATAAGACTTTTTTCCAAAACTCAGGTACGCAGATAATGATATGCACATAAATACAGTACACATTAAATAAAATTAATTAGCAGTAATATTCAATAGGCACACACCTTATTAACATAAGAGACCTAAAAATGTTATATTTTAAAAGTAGCTAACGAGATTTACATAATGTCAAGCATATTTTTTTACAACTTAGAAAAAAAAACGATTTCAGAAAAGGGTTAAGAACAAAAATATTACCTCTAGTATCCTCTTGTGAGTCGTAAATCTTTAAGAACACCCTTCTAATTCTGTGAAAGTTTTAGGGAGATAGATATTGCAGCTTAAGTTAGTTCCTTTTTCCTATCTATTTTACCCCAGGTTTTGCAGAAAAATGATATATTATACGTGTTTTTTTCTCGAATTATTTTATTGATTTCGTAAAACAATAATGTTTCCTATTAAACACAGATTTTCCGGAGCATACAATCGAATCTCGATTTAACAAATCCTAAGTTAACCTTCGTTAAATCGAGGAACACATTAGATAAATTAAAATTTCATAAAAATTTACTATTAAATTTTCAGAGTTGTTATATTTTCCGTTTGATGCACTAAATATACACTTTTTACTATAAAATAAAAATTGATATTTGCTTTGCTTTCCTGTTAAAATGTATCTTTTGGCATGGATTTTTTGGATGCTCCAAAAAAAGTTAAACTAGAAAATAGGAATTCTGCTTTTTCAGAATTTAGTGTTGCCCCCCGATGAAAAAAAATATATGTGTATATAAATAGTACAAAACATATTTCAATTTTAAGACTTAAAGCACACATTTTTATTTCATGTCAAATGACGTCATTCGCATCCGCTTAAGAATTCCACATTTACGATCCACTCTTAACCATCTACAGTAAAGCATGCATAGTGTGTCACTATCGAAAAATAATACACAAATGCAGCAAAAACATGCCGTCATTAAAGAAACTCAGCAGAAAAAAGGGCTATCTAATGATTCATAGGCATTCGTTTGTTTGTAACGTTAATATAGACGATTTCAGTCGTGACGTCAGTCCTGACGTTTTGGTTGGAAACTCACACCAAACAAGCGTTTGCTATGTTGTATTTTCTATTTTGTTTGTGTGTTGCAGCTATATCTTATATCTATATCTCACATCTAAGTGTTTTAATACACTGCAAAAAATAAATTGTTGATTTTACAGTATTATACTGGCAGCTGGGGTGCCAGTATAATACTGTAAAATCAACAATTATACCGTTAAATAACAATAATAAACCATGCAATAAACAGTAATATACCGCTAAGTAAGAATATATGCAGTATATTTCTGCATTTTCATTTATAAAACGGTAGACTACTGTTTATTTACGGTTTTTACTGTTAATTTTACATTATAATACTGGCACCCCAGCTGTCAGTACTATACTGTAAAATCAGCAATTAATTTTTACAGTACGTGTTGGATTAAATTTGGAGTGATAGTTATCATCGTATCGGCCACGATCGATTACAAACATTTTATCACATATAAAAAATATATTTTGTTCCTTTTTTCTGTTCTCTGAAATTTATTTTTACCCCATCCAAGTAACATAATTGCAGTTCTTTTAATTGGTATTTAAAATCAAAATATTAAAGAACTTCGCAGTTATATGAAAACTCACTGCAGTAATTTGCGTATGGTATTTACTGTTCAGAACCATGATTCCCATTATTACCAATTTTTATATATTTTTTAAGCCTGAAATCCCATCTAAGTAGATAATTGCAATTCTTTTAAATGCAATTTAAAATCAAAATATTAAAGAACTTTGCAGTTATATGAAAACTCACTGCAGTAAGTTGCGTATGGTATTTACTGTTCAGAACCATGATTCCCATTATTACCAATTTTTATTTATTTTTTTAAGTCTGAAATCCCATCTAAGTAGATGATTGCAATCCTTTTAAATGCAATTTAAAATCAAAATATTAAAGAACTTCGCAATTATATGAAAACTCACGACAGTGGGTTGCGTATGGTGTTCACTTTTCAGAACCATTATTTCAATTATTACCAATTTTTATTTATTTTTTAAGTCTGAAATCCCATCTAAGTAGATAATTGCAATTCTTTTAAATGCAATTTAAAATCAAAATATTAAAGAACTTCGCAATTATATGAAAACTGACGACAGTGGGTTGCGTATGGTGTTCACTTTTCAGAACCATTATTTCAATTATTACCAATTTTTATTTATTTTTTAAGTCTGAAATCCCATCTAAGTAGATAATTGCAATTCTTTTAAATGCAATTTAAAATCAAAATATTAAAGAAGTTTGCAATTATATGAAAACTCACGACAGTGGGTTGCGTATGGTGTTCACTTTTCAGAACCATTATTTCAATTATTACCAATGTTTAATTTTTTTTAAAGTTTGAAATCCCATCTAAGTACATAATTGCAGTTCTTTTAAATGCTATTTAAAATCAAAATATTAAAGAACTTCGCAGTTATATGAAAATTCACTGCAGTGGGTTGCGTATGGTGTTTTCAGAACCATTATTTCCGAATATAAAACTTTTTGTATTTAATAGCAGTAAATTTTTACGTACTATCCTAATTTTTGAGGTAAAATTTTGTAAGAAACTGCAATATTTATTATATATATATAACCATTAATTAAACATAACCTACCACCATCAAATGTTATGAATTAAAGCTGTAAGTATTAAAAAAAAAATTAATTTATTATAAGAATTATTATGGAAGAAAAAGAAAAAAGTGGACACCGATAAAAAATGGAAAAGCTTATACATTGAATTACGTTGTCAAGGGCACAGAATTCAATGATATAAGCAAAATGGTTGTTTTCTGTGAGAAAAATAAGCTAAAGCTAAAAATTATTTTCCCCTGTGCCAAAACAATCATTAAAATCAAGTGAATTGATTAAAAATGAAAACAGAATAGAAACATATATGAAATGGAAGAATCAATAAAACCTATTTAAATATTTATAGGATATAAAATATAAATAATAAACACCATACCGATTAATATTTCAGTATTTTACAAACATCCACGCACATGGCTACCAGAATATCAAAAAGATTAATGTGAATAAAACAG
This sequence comes from Maratus speciosus, assembly GCA_963932465.1. Taxonomy (NCBI): domain Eukaryota; kingdom Metazoa; phylum Arthropoda; class Arachnida; order Araneae; family Salticidae; genus Maratus; species Maratus speciosus. The sequence continues at coordinate 90,528,944 of OZ010799.1, read as the reverse complement.
TTAAGAAATCACAGTAATTGATACCAAATGATGCAGTTAATACAATTTGAAATAAATTTTGAAATACCTCGTTAAATACATTTAATATAATATAAAATAAATATATCGTAATTACATTATTTAAAATGCACTATTAAATTAATTAATAACTGTTTAACATTATCGTCAAAATTTAGCTAAAAATACCCCTTGGTGTAGTTAATTATAACTGAAATGGAGCTATAAAAATTAAAATTTAGAGCTATCTTCAAAAGACAAATTTTTTGGTGCTGCCATCTAGTATTACCCTCATTCAACTATCACAAGATAAATATTTGTAAGCATTTGAATGTAAATAATTCTTTTAAACAGCAAAACCAAACATATCCTTATATATAGATAATTATAAACTTAATATAAACCACACAATGTATTTAAAAAAACTATTGTTAATAAAATTTAAAAGCATACAAAATATTCTATTAGCTAACTTATTTAAACTAAACTAAGATTCTAGAACATTGATAATATATAGCATATAGCTATATGCTATAAAAAAAATAATTTCAGTAATAATTAACATAAATAATTATTAAAAATAATATAAAAATTATTTTTTAAATCAATTATATATAAGATAATTATAAAATGAACAGGAAATAAAAAACATATGGAATTATATAGAAGGTTAAATGATACTTAAATTCCCATTACTTAAAAAGGACAAATATAGAGTGTGGATTATTTTCATACATCCATAAATATCCAAAAAGTATGAATGTGGGACATTCAAAAACATTAAACCGATAATAAATTGAAAATAGATAAATATTAAAAAGAATAGAGGAATAATAATAAAAATAATTACCCAATTTTAATACATGCAGTATAACTATATTTATATTAAACATACTTATATGTATATTAATCACTATAAAAATGACATACAATTAGTAATTAATATGATATTGTCCTTAGTAAATCAGAATTTAATAACAAATGATTGTAAATAAGATTAATCAATAATTAAGCTAGTTATAATATTAATGAAATTCTCCAATTACATATAAAATATCAAATCAACATCCATATAAAATACGTATCAAAAATATAGTAATAATACAAAAGCCCCCTTTTTTTTATAATTAACCATTGCGTAATATCCAGAAAACACCACCCTCCTCCGTACTCTAACATCTACCCACCCAACCAGCCTATAATAATTTTTTTATATTATTTTACAATTTTTAATTTTTTATAGATATTTTTTTATTTTATAATTTTTTTGTAATTTTGTTTACTCATGTGTTAATTTGTTTTAAAAGATCATGTAAGAAAAGTACTAATTGTATATTAATGAATATATGAATTTTTTTGGAAAACCATGATTTAATGCATCATAAATTAGTTTTTTAATATTATTGTTAATTAGAGGAGAAGAACATAAACATTTTATTCTATATAAATGATTAAGTATTATATTTCGAAATACAGAATGATGTAGACAAGATTTAAAATTTGTAAATGTATTAACTTTGAATTTAAAATCTTTACGTTTGTCATGTAAATCTGTGATTGTATTGTTGTCTTTTATTGAAATTTTAAGATCTGAGAAGTTAATTGTATTGTTAGACAAAAGGTTTTCCGTTAATTCCAAATTAGTGGGATAATCAACTGGAAATCGAGTAATTGCAGATTGATCAGTTTCAATTAAAATTATGTCATCAATATAACGATATAAATGTAGATTATTATTAGTAAAATTACGTTCATAATGATATAAGTATAAGTCTGAGAGTAAACTGGAAGTACAACCGCCTTGTGGTATACCGACATGCTGTAAATATAAAGTGTTATCTTGCAATATATAATTATTATATATAATGAAGTTAGTTAAAGATTTAAAATATGCAATATCTATATTAGATGGTAATTCCAGTTTTTTATAATACTTTTTAAATAATGCATTAATAATTTTATGTAAATCTAATAGGTCTATATTATTAAAAAGATCTTTGAAGTCATATGTCGTTATATTATAAACACAATGAAGATTTTTTAAAATATTGACAAGTTGATAGCTATTTTTTATACAATGTGTATTATCATTGTTTGTAGTAAGTACATATAATTGATTAAGAATTTTTAAGAGAAGTTTATTGGCATTATTATTATATGTATTGCAACCAATAGTTACAGTCCTAAATTTAATTGGAGTTTTATGAAATTTGGGAATAAGAACTAAATATGGATAATTAAAGTTAGTAGATAAAATATTTAATAGTTTATAATAACTTCGAATTTTACGATTATTTACAATTACATTTTCATTAGTTTTTTGAAATGACTTATTAGAAGAAATACAATTTGTAAGAAGTTGGTGATAATATGATTTACATATAATAGCATAATTGTTAGGAGATTTGTCTACATATGTAATAACGTAGTTTTTTTTTTTTTTGTAATTTAGTAATTTCTTGGAAAAAATGCTTTGTATTAATAGAAACCAAATCAGCAATATTATTTTTTAAAGCCATAGTTAATTTTTCAATTACTAATATTTTCCATTGATTGAAATATTCAATAGGCTTATTATAAGAGATAGAAATTTTATAAATAAAAATATCAATATCATATGTAAACTGTTTGATAATAGATTTAACATTAAATTTAGATGGAAGTCTATATTTAGTATCATAACCCATTAGTTGTTTCAATTTAAAATCATTAACAATATCAAGATTTCCAGTGATTATATGTCCATGATCATTGTTTGTGTATTTTTTTAGAGTGGGGTCATTGCAGTTACACGGAAAATTACTTGCAGCAGATGTATTTTTTGAAAATGTATTGTAGTTAAAAATCTTTCTACCAATTATATTCGGATATTTAAAGGTTTTTGATATATGAAGATTATTGATAGGAAAAAAACAATTTTTATCATTAATTATACAATTGATATTAATTTGATTAAATATGTGATTTGAAAAAGTAATTATCATTTGAGTATTCATGTTTTGAATTTTATGTTTTTTTTTTTTGTAAATTAATATTTAAAAGATTAACCCTAGTCATAATTAGGTCAAAATAAATATCAGAGAAATGTTTAGAGAAAGATTTACTTAGAAATACATTTAAATGTTGTACAATCTGTTTCTTTTTAATAGCAAAGATGTTTTTTCGAATTAACAACCAGTTATAATTCGCTAAATAATTTCTTTGAAGATCATTAATTTGTTTATTGATAGATTTTTTGGAAACTACAACTAATGATGAACCCTTTCCTCGTTTATTACGTGTTGTTTTACCATTTAAATTATGATTAAGAGCAGGATAAATTGAAGAATAATCAATATTGTTATTTATAGATGTGAAGACTTTGACAGGTCTGTTAAATACTTCACTGTTAAGTCCATAAGGATAAATTGTGTTATAATATTTCATATATGATGATTCCATATAAAGACGTTCTGATTTATTTTTTAGAATTTGAAGGATTTCAATTGTCGTATTTTTAAATTGATGTTTATGAAAATGTTGAATTTCAGCTGTAGATTGTATATTTTTTGCTTTGTTATTATTAGAGTCTGAACGATGATGATTGATACGTTTATGAATTGGACCTGGTGTTTCACCAATATATTTCATATTACATAAGTTGCACTTTATACTATAAATAACATTAAATGCTTTACAAAAACTTGAATAATTAGGATCTGAGACAATTTGTGCCTGAGAAGCGTATGGACATGTCTTGCACCAAGCAACATAACACTTATGAAAAAATAAAGGACGAGGGGGAAAGTATAAATGGTCGCTGGATGACGATCCAGGAACAACCCAATTATTGTTCCTGTACCGGGCACTACACTGCATAGATGCTAAGTGTATCTTGCCAGGATCGAGATGTTTACTAAGAACTGCCATATAAAAATTATGTTTGGAAAATGCAATAATTGCCATAAAAATAAGAAAATTTAATAATAAAAATTAATAATTTAATTAAATTAGCCTTGATTAAATAATAATTCTTGAGTATAAAAAAATATATACAAAATTTACAATAATAGAAGCAGAACGCAGAAACAATCTTCAAATTTTCCATAACCAAATAATGATAACCCTAATTTCGTAGACTAATAATAGCAAGAAACCACTTGACTTTTTGATAACAAATAAGTCAAAAAAGATCCGCATCTAATATCCAAATCCTAGAACAACTATAACCATGCAAAGACAACCAAAACGCTTTCCCAATTAACTTCTCAGATCAAAGTAATATGAATTTAAACTTCTAAAGCAAATTAACATTAAATCTATGAATGGAGATAATTATTGCTACCATATTGATGTATATATATAAAATGATTATCTCTATAGAATTATGTAAAGCTATAGCAAAAATAGAAAATATATAGGACAATATCATACACTAACAACAAGAAAATACAGATAAAATCATAACTAGAAAATTAAAAAACATTAAATAAATCTTTGCAATGATAGGAATAAAAAAAATTAATGAATCCTAAAATAGGTATCAGATAACTACATGGTAGAAATCGTATTGATAATACACATAGATAGTGCGCTATTGCAGCAATGATCTAAGCGTATAATATTTAAAAGATTGCTAAATCATTTAGCGACCTGGGAATATACTCGTATATAAATATATATAAGATACCATAAGGAAAAAATACTTCAAAATGAATTGTTGACATTCAAAATGAAAAGATGTATTTAAAAAATATCGTAAAAAGCATACATTCATAATTACTTGCGCAAATGCATCATAGTAATTTGAATGCTAATATATAACCATTAATTAAACATAACCTACCACCATCAAATGTTATGAATAAAAGCTGTAAGTATTAAAAAAAAATATATATATATATATATATATATATGTATGTATACATATATATATTATTTACTTCGTATTATTTTATGCATAAAATATCATGCCACAGTATTTTTTCGTATACATGTTCTATAAATGTCTGAAAATATAAAAACAAAGTTAAAGAACACTTTTTAAATATCTTGTGGAATACGGGATTTATAAACCTAACATTCATGAATTGATTTATAACAATTTTGAATCTACATCCAACGTCTATAAAAATCAGAAATAATTAAGGAGGACTCATTTAACCTAATCTCCATGAATTTCTGATGGCAAGATAAATGTATAGTACTCTCAAAATAAAATAATCCTTGATAAGCGCAAACTGTATTTATTATGAATTAGATGACTACTATGAATAGCTAACAATAAAGATTAAGTTGTTTTGTTATAGATTCGATCGTATCTACCAATAAAAATATAACTATCTAATATATAAACTATATTACGGTTGTAGTTTAATATCAAATGTACGCAACTGCGTATCAAACGCGCTAATGTGTTCACAAGGGATTACGTAACTGCGAATTTACGTAAGTCGGCGGATGCCTCTATATCTAAATATTAAACTTCACCCTATTTTATAGCAGTAAATTATTATGTACTGTCCTTCTTTTAAGTATCAGTATTTCCTAATAGTAATACTCGTTTTAGTTAATCGCGGAATTTGTAATAATTTGATGAGATTGAATAAGTTGATGTTTACTAATAAAATGAATATTATACTTCATAATAAGTACATTATCCACTCTGCGTAATGTTATCTTCTCGATTTTTCTATAAATATGAAAATTTTAAGAACTTTTCTGAAAATCTATATTTGATAGATAACTTTATTGTTCAACAAAATTAGTAAAATTATTCCAGAAAAATAATTCTGCATAACGTGGAGCAATATGGATAAGAGAGGGCGGAAACGCGATTCTTTAAAGATATTAATGGGGCTGTAACAACGGCTCAGCGAAGTAGCATTTTTCACAGATAAGGAAATTCCTTTCCTTTGAGACATCACAATAGGGCAGGGATGGCGAACCTTTTTGAGTATGCCTGCCAAAAATTTCAAAATTATTATGTACCAACATTCTAACGTGCCAGAAACATTTTAATATAGATAAAATCCAATAATTAATTTTTATAGAATTTTTACTTAAATATTTTTACACTTATACTAAATTCGATTCCTAACTTATTTATTATGCTGTATTTACTCAACAATATAGCCATGTATCGAATTTCGTATTAATAATCTATAAATGAGATTTTCTTTTATTGTAATCTTCCAAATCAGATCCTTTTCAGTTCTTGAGGTAGAAGCACGTTCAATAGATACATAATTATGATATTTACACAGACAATTAAAGTTCAATTTTCAAAATTAAAACCCAATTATAATAAAACCTGAAATAACTTAAAACCCTAAACCTAAATAAAATAAAACCTAATCTAAAGTAGAAAGCATGTCAATTTATATATTAATATGCAAATTATCCCTTAATATTCAATTTTCAAAAATAAAACCTTTGAAATTTGGTAAGAAGCAAAATGATGTGTAAAACTCTGTATGTTGAAATGTTTGGCGAGAAAATAACGCTACAGGACTCTTTCATTGAAATTTATGATACCTTAGAAAGTCATATACCTGTTACACAAAACTATGCTTTTTTGTAACAATAAATGAATAATAAATAAAAACATAAAATGGATTGTTCTCCATAAACTGAATATAATCCATAACTTTTTTCGCGTGCCAGAGAAGTTTTCTTATGTGCCAAGTTTGGCACGCGTGCCATAGGTTCGCCATCCCTGCAATAGGGCCTAGTTGCACCCCATAAAGATAAGCCATGGAATGCCGATCGAGAATATAAGTTTGGTCAAGACCCCTGTAGGGTGAAACTGGCAGATCAGTCAGTGATTGGTACAGTTAGGAGCATGTCGTTCCCTTGGGAGCTCTGTATGCGCAGAGATAGATTTTGCTGTAAGCACCTGGCAAATGCGAATTATATGAAACAACCAGAATTTTGGCTTGCGGAGTTCTGGTGTAGAGAACTGATGTGATTACTTTCATTGTAGTCCAAGTGAAAGCCGGGTGAACAGTGACTTGTGATGAGCACTAGGCTTGACTATCAAAATTTTAGTGAGCTATGTGGCCCCCCTTTTTAATTCTTAGGATTTTAGCGTTACACTGTAAAAAAACCGCTGTAAATTTGCCAGCACAACTCGATCACAGTTGAATGTACTGTATCTTTCTTTGGTTTCCTGACTATTTAAACATGAAAAATACAGTAGTTGCGTAAAATTAACAGTACAATGTACTGGCAATTTTGGACGCATTTGGACCACAGCACAAACTACTGGCGTCCAAATTGCCAGTACATTGTGCTGTTAATTTTACGCAACTACTGTATTTTCCATGTTTAAATAGTCAGGAAACGAAAGAAAGATACAGTACATTCAACTGTGATCGAGTTTGTGCGCGAGATGAACAGTACTTTGTACTGTAAAAATGTCGTTTTTTTTTTTTTTTTACAGTGCAGTTAGGGTTTCTTATTTTCCTGGATGTCAGACTCCTGGCGTCACCTCCCTCTTCATTCTCCCTTTTTGCCGGGTCAGATATTCGGTCTATCAACGAAATGTAGAGTACCCAAGTTATTTTGGAGGCTCTATGTGCCATTTTATTTTAAGGCTGAATTGTGCCTCAGGTGCTTCAAAACGCTAGAATGTCCTTAAGGCTGTTCTCAACAGCTCTGCTCAACAAGCACAAAATGTTGTGACACATTCACAAATTCCTTTTTTTAACGGAAAGATATAAAGTTGGAAGGCCCGACTATGGAAGCGATTTGGAATAGAACTGTGTTTTCTATTTTTTGATAAATAAATTACCTATTGAGTTATAAGCGATTTTGATCGCATGACAAAGACGTTTACCGTCCTTTGTTGAGTGATTATTCATCTTTTGCTCAGAAATTCGGTTCAGAATGCCCACTTTGACGCTATTTTCTAAAAGATCTATTGCGTTTGCAAAAAAAAAAAAAAAAAAAAAAAAAAAAAAAACGGAAAAAATAGTTTGATTACATAGTTTCTTAACAACAACACCTGCTAGTTTAATGCATTTTCGAAGGAAAAAAAATAAAACTTGTGTCAAAAAGTTGCCCTTTTGGATTTGAGAACAGCCTTAAAGGGTTCTTGACCAAGGTTATCAAAATTCTTAGTTGTTTCTAAACCGTTTTTTCTAAATTTTAAAGTTATGTCCATTTTCAATTTTGTTGGTGTTTCACGTGGCAGTAATAAGATCCACGTCGGTACTCCTTAAGCACCGCGTTGACTTGACTTGACTTTCATTGCACATATAATACTCTTGTTTTTTCATCAAATTTGTTATGTTTTTCTATTGATTTGTGTGTTAATTCGATTGTTTACTAGCTGTTGCGAATTTCTTTTTGTGTGGCAATATGATAGTGCTTTCTTCAATATTTATCACCCACAAGACGCTACTAAAGACAAGTTTTTTTTCTTTTCGAAACTATTAAAATTTATCAAAACATGTATCACATAATATAAATCTTTTTGGTAAAATTTTAAACAATTTTATTAATTTGACTTCAAATATTTCTTTTATTCTTATTGTATGAGAAATTATATTTTTCCATTTTCTTTTACCACGAACAAAGTCCTTGATGTCATTTACTAATTAATTTCCAAAAATCGAATAAATATTCAATATGCAAAAATTTACATTAAATTCATAACAATCCAATTAAATACCATATTAGATTAATTTTAACACAATTATTCTAATTGGTAAACAAATCATATTCATCAACAAATCATTTACATCTAATATGATTTGTTTACCAATTAGAATAATTGTGTTAAAATTAATCTAGTGTAATTTCGTATCCAGCGATTTCTGGAGTTCCATTACCTGAGATTTATTCTGTTGAGCTGAACCAGGTTTCAGACCAGATGCTGTAATCATCAAGGTTAGCTGGGTGAAAAAAGTTCGACCAGAATCGTCCGGGATAGCTCAAACGGCAGAGCACTGGCGGCTTCAGCCAGGGAGGTCCCGGGTTCGAATCCTGGTCCGGACATTTTTCGCCCAGTTGGATATTTACATCTAAATACCATATTACTTGGAAATGAAAAGTTAAAAAATTTCTTTATATAACTCATCCTTTCTCACTGAGGCAAAAAGATTTAAATGCGAAATAAACTTGACTAATTAGCGAAGTTTCAAATCTTATATAATTTTGTGAAATCTGTATTTGAGACAATGACACACTACAATGAAATATAAAAAAATATAATATGCCATCTAATCTTCGCTAATTAGCGAATTTCTACAATTTTTGGAAATATGGAATTCAAACAAAGAATAAATTTATTAATATTCAAATGGAAAACAATAATATGTGATATAATCTTTATTAATTAGCCGAGTTTTGTTTCTTATCTAATTTTCCGGAAGTGTATAACTGAAAAAATGTTTAAATTGATTTGAAACTAAGATGAAAAAAATAACTTTCGATATAATAGATTTCTATCGTCGTCTCAAAAGATATTTATTTAAAATGAGTTATTTTGTTAATATTTGCTAGTAAAATATCTGTAACATTTAAACACCATCTATCAGTAAAATTTCAAACTAATCATTTTTATTGCATATTTCGTTTCCGCATACTGTAAAAAGTATAAATGCCAAAGCTTTTAAAAATATTTCAAATACACTGCTCAAAACAATTAAAGTATATTGTATGTCTTATATAAAATACGGGTGTAAGCGAAGTCTTTTTTTTTGCAGAAAATTGAAGAAGATAATAACAAATGCAAATTTTTCTCATTTTCAAACTTCGGAGTATGCAAATTTTAAGTTGCATACTAAAGTAAATTTTAAGTTAATTAATGAATGCAAACGACGCTTTAGCGGCAGCGAATGAAATTTGGCTTTCAACTTAGAAAGACAAAGCGGAAAACAATGATCGACATTTAGTAAGTGCTTCGTTTCGAAGAGTGCAATGTCTCAACGAAGCATTTAACCAAATCAGATGCTTGGACAGCTATTGGTCGGTTAGAGGGGGGGGGGGAAGGAACACAAGCCAAAGTAGCAGAAGCCACTGGAGTTTCACAAAGTGTGATATCCATGATCTGAAACCGTATTCTGAAGACTGGACATGCAGGCCAAAGACCAGGACAAGGTTGCAGACGTGTAATGAAGATCAACATTTAACACTAACGGTTCGGAGACACCGAAATGTGAATAACACTCTTCTTCAACAACACCTTCGCTCAGCTACTGCCACCACAGTTTCGACTTAAATTGTCCGAAATCGGCTCCATGCTTTTGGTCTGTATGCTCGCAGACCAATAGTATGTGTTACATTAACAGCAAGGCACCGTGGCACCTGTAGGGAATGGGCAGCAGAACATGTAAACTGGAGGAGAAATGAATGGTAGAAAATTATCTTCTCTTACGAGTCCCGTTTTTCTGTTTATCCTGATAATAGGAGTATTTTCATCTGGAGAGAACGTGGCACTAGGAACAATCCTGCGTTTGTGCAAGGAAGTTTCAGATTTGGCGGTGGGGGAGTGATGGCCTATGCTGGCATCTCCAATAATTGGCGCATCGACCTACGCATCACTCGAAATGGAGCTCTGACCGGTCAGCGGTATAGGGGTGAGATATTCAGACTCTATTGCTCCTATCAGGCTCCTACTGTAGTCCTTTACGCTGCTGCAATTGGATATGACTTCATGTTAATGGGCGACAATCACAGGCCATCGTGATCACTTGGTGGATGATTTCCTTTTCGAGAAAGAAATCATATGATTGGAATGGTCAGCGTGTTCTCCGTACATGAACCCAATAGATCGTTTTCGGGGCATTCTAGGCAGACGTGTTGCTGGCCGTCAACCACCTTCACAGACTCTTCAAGAACTGGAAAGAGGGAGCACTCCTCACTTCAGGAGGAGAGGGACAGAATATCCTAGCTCCTCATTTATAGCCTCATTAACACCATGCCTCAAAGTTGTTCAATGTTGCTGGCCGTCCGGGGAAACCATACCCCCAACTAAAATCGATTTTCTTTTAAGGAAAAACCCTTTTTATTCGTTTTTTCTCATATGCACAAATTGTGTTTATTTCCTTTTGTACACAAATGCTCGATACAATGTATTTTTCTCTACCAAACAGTATAATTTTTTTTTCTCATATAGCCTACCCCATCTGTCGATCATGTATCAATCATATAAACAATTCTCCGGCCTCAAGTTCCATCTACAACCGCAATATCCTTTAATTGTTTTGAGAAATGTAATTGAATATGTAGAGACCTTCAAACACTACTTTAATTATGGCCACCTGCTTTCTACACATATTTTGGAAACGCATTGATGCATTCCTTAGTTTACCGAAATCAATAAAAATGTTTAAGAAAAAATGACACCTTCTACATTAAATGGGGTGAAACAGATAGGATAAAAGAATGAACTTAAGCTGCAATATCTTTCTCCCCAGTTCCTTCAGGATATTAAAAGAGCGTTCTTCGATATTTACGACCCCCAAGGGGCTACTAAAAGCACTACTTTTTCGTTTAACCATTTTTTCTTTGTTTTAAAATCAGTTTCCTTTCTTAAGTCATTTGGATACCTGGAAATATTTTTCATATTCACCAGATTTGTTTTGACAAACATTTTCAAACAGAACAATTTTAGATATGTCTGATTTGTACAATATCTCATTAGCTACTTTTTCTTTTTCTTGATTTCAATTTGATTGAGACAGAAATTTTATGTGAATCTTCTAATATTTTCTTTTTTTATAATAGATAATACTACATTATATATCGATACCAGCTGGCCGGCTCAGCGAGAATTTTTTGCAAAGAGTAACTATTCAGATTTTTGAAAACTAAATGCAGATTTAGAAATGGGAATGGATTTAGAAATATAATTTATTTTTTTCATAGGTATATCAGAATCACTGTTAGAGAAAGGTTGCAGGAATTATAAAAATCGCAAAACGATGTACAAAAAATAATTATTTTCATAGTTAATGTAAATATTTTTTAAAACTGTAAGCAGCGTTTCGAAGAGCAGCATAATGTCTTTAATTTGATATATCATCACTTTTTCCTTATTTGCTTTAGTTTCGCAGATGCAAAATTCGTAAAATGGGAAAAATAAAAAATAGGAATTCGATGCTTCGTAATGGTATTTTTTGAAAAAGTTAATGTTAATACTGTTTCGAACAAATTCAGGCGTTCAAAACGTAAATGTATAAAATTTAAGAATATCGCCTTCGTTTTTCCGTATTTTGTATGATTTGGTCATATAGCGTTAACATAAATGGCATAGAAAAAAAGCCAATCTCTCACTTTGCGTTTTCTCTGCTATGGTTTACGGAAAACTCCGAACTGAGCATGCGCGGACGTGATTGTCGATTTTCAGATGAGTTTTTAATTAACAACCCAGATAATTATCATAAAATTAAAATTTTGAGTCTCGGGTGCATTCTGACCTTCCTTGGACTGTCCTCACACAAATTTTCAGACTTCTATACATGCGGTAGATTTCGCTAGCCATCGCCGACAGAAGCGCACACAGGCAGAGCGAAACTTTTTTTTTTATTAGTATAGGTTATTTTATGATAATATGCCATGAATATTAGGAATGCATTTAATTTGACATCCAAAAATGTACGTACAGTCGAGGGGGAAAAAAGTAAACACCCCTACTAACTCTGCAACAAATTATTGTTCCAAATGATTGAAAAGGCAGTATATTTTTAAATGATGCCCGTAAACTTTGGTTAGGGGGCCATTTACATATCAAAACGAACCCAAACTTTGTTTTTTTTTCAACAGCAATACCCAAGTTTCGCACCATAAATAAATTCTAAATTTTTTCAATTACCCTAAAAAAATTTTCATGAAATTCGTTCAGAGAAATTAATTATATTAAAATGAGAATATGTCAAGGACTGTATCCAAATTGAAGTTCGGTACTCGATTATTGAAAAGCTACAGAATAATGATGTCACTTCTATTAATATATTATTTATTGCCAAATGACCATATCACTCGCTTAATATGTTTCGACTATTGCCAGCCCAAATGCTTCAATAAAATAAGTAAAATATATTTTTTTCAAATTATGCTTTTCTGCACATCATACACAGCCCCTTAATCCATAATTACGACGTTTTTCAACCATAGTTCGAAAACTACTTAGAGGGAAAATTTGAAATTCAGAATTCGCATAAAGCAGGACATAAAAAATATAAATCTATCAAAAAAATTGTAGGTTGCAATTCATATTTTTTTTTCGAATATTAATTTGATAATTCATATTATAAAAGCTTTAAAATTACAAATTGAATGTATTTATGTTTGGGTTTTTTTTTTTTTTTTTTTTTTTTTTTTTTTAGTATTATTACCACACAAAAAATTATCGCATTAGGATTATAATTTCAGGAGATATTAATTAAAATATGAAAATGTAATTTAACATTAAAAGCGCCAAGTTTTGAAAGCTTCTAATTCAAAAACTTATTATCCAAATGACCTGGAGTTTCGTTTCTAGGCATAGTTTGAAACGAAGAATTAAAATATCGTGCCAAAATTGAGTGTTGCGTTGCTATTGAAAACAAAGCAAAACAAAGTTTGGTCTGGTTTAGATTTGGAGATGGCTCCCTAAGCAAATTTTATACACATAAATTAAAAGTAGGCTTTATTTCCAATCGTCTGGTGCAGTAACTTTCTTTTATTATAATTAGTTGCAGAGTTAGTAGGATTGTTTACTTTTTTTTCCCACGAGGCCACGACTGTACATTTGAAACGAGTTCTGTCACTTTTTCTTGAGGCAGAGACCGAAAAATTTTGCGCCATCAGAGTACGCAGTAGAAAATTGTTAAAAATATTTATAAATTCTTTCAAGATTAATTTCTCATTTAAAAATATTTTTTTATATAGAAATAAGCATAGATCCAAAATACTACATCCTGACAATGTTTCGTAATTTTTGAGTTCCTGAAAATTTGTTGATCTTGTAGATTTGTCATTTATACACAATCACTGGCAAAAATCTGTAAATGTCGCAATTCTTATTTTTTTTATATATATCATTGTACAAGCATGATATAAATACATGCGTTCTGTTTTCCAATAATTCGGGCAAAGCGACTTCAAACTAGTGTTCCCGAGGCGATACGTATTTCAGTTATATAGTCACCGATGACTGACACTGAAATTTCCATTTAGAACGAGTCATTTACCGATGACTGACGGTCTAAAATATGATATAAAACTAAAAAAAATATATATTGATGCAAGTAATTATTGAAAATTTAATTAAAATTTACTTACCTTTTATTTATTACAGGATTATACTTTCTTAAAAATTACTTTAAACATTGTAAATTTTTTAGCTTCAGTGTAAATATTTAGCTTCAGTTTTAGCTTTATTTTCAGTTTTAGCTTTTCTTATTTTATATTCAGTTTTAGCTTTATTTAGCTTCAGTATCGTGGCACTTAACGTGTTAACCTATATACGTATAATATGTTAATATGAAATACGTATACCTTAAACAATACGTTTAAACGTATCCAGATATAATAAAGCGTATATCGCGTATATACACTGTAAAAAAAATTCCGCAACGTTCCTGGGAAAAAATGGGCAGCTGAGTTGCCCATTATTTCCAAGAAACATTTCTTGAAAATGACTGGTACTTTACTGTATATGTTAAAAACTTTCTACAGAAATGCCAGTAAGTTTCCTGCGAAATACCAGGAATATTTCTGTTGACAGCAAAACATTACTGACATATTCAAGGCTGGAGTAGCACAAGAGCGAAAAATGTCCAGACCAGGGATCGAACCTGGATACTTGGCGTGCCGTGCCAATGCCTTACCTGTTAGGCTATCCGGACCGATACCTGGCTGACATAATTCACTCTGGATGTTCGTTCCCTTCATTATGACATTACTGACATTTCACAACATGCGGGATCCGCAGACGATTTTTACATTTCCAGTTGACAATTTTCGCTTTATTATCATTATTTGTTAGAATGAAAAAATATTTTGAAACTGACATCAAAATTATTATTTATAATTTACACGAAAAAATAAATTTTCAGTTAAAATTCAATAAAGTAAATATATATGTGATATATTGTTTCTGAACTTTGCTTAAAATATAAAAATATATAAATGTAAATAATAATTAGAAAAAAAAATCTAGACATAAAATATTTTGGATTTTCGTCAGTGATTATGTTAGTTTACAAGTTAGATAAAATACATATAAATTTTCATGAAAAAAAAAACCTAAACGTAATTGTATATTTTTTCCGAAAAAAAAAAATCAAATTTGCAGCAATTCAAAGTGTCAAATATATGTCAAATTTAAATCAAATTGTAATAAAGTGTTAAAATATAAAATTAATTAAAAAAGAAAAAAAAAAGTCAAGAGGTAGCATCGAACCCGGGCCGTACGGGTGGCGTGCAAGCTTTCTGCGCCCAAACCACGAAAGACACGTTGAGAGCTGCAAACTAATGGGTATTTGAAACGTATGCTAAAACTCGGCATCTAATTTCTGAAAATCTAAGGCCCATTTGAAGAAATCCTTTCACAAGAATAATTAGAGATAAGAACTCTAAAACATACTTTAAATTAATCAAAATAGGTGAGAATCATATTTGATTGTCCCCTGGTTAATGCAGATCGAAGTAATAGGTGTATTTTTTTTACACAGTCTGCTCGTTAAAGATTTCACAGACAAGTACGAGAGATAATTTCTTAGTGATGTCACAGAGGTATTGTATTTTCATCTGAATTATCTTGATAATAGAGACGTAAAGGATTATGTCGTCTATTGATTTATTTGCATTCCATATTGATTTTTTTACATTCATTTAAGGAATTCGTTTTCGACACTCGCGTGCGAGCAACGGATTATAGGAAAAAAAATAATAAATGGCGGCCGCAGCGTTTTGCTGTTTCCAACTTTTGTTCAGGAACGTTTCAGATAAGAAAACCAGAATTTCACAGGAAAGAGCTAAATTATTCTGAAAACCTGATAAAATGCGAAACGTTCCTGGATTTTACATGGAAAGTTACCATTTTTTTTTACAGTGTAGCATGTAAGCATATGTCGATTAAATTATAATTTAAGTATACGTATATTTCAAGTATATGTATTTACTTTTAATAACAATGGGCCTCATGAGTATTACGTCACTGAACGGAGAACCACCACACTCTGAATGCTAGGCCTGAACGCTGACACAAAAATTGCTGCTGTCGAAGGCGGATAATTTATGTTACTTCTAATGTTCATTGAATAAAGTGATAAAATTTTACATAAATTTGCCGGAACAGTTTAAATTGTGTTATATATATTTTTAATTTGCCATTGCGATTATTATATGCCATTATGAATGCAGGACGCTTTCGCGTGTTTCTCAATGTCTCTGATCCGCAGGCCAGCAGGTGAAACGATTCTACGATTTTTTTTTTCCAACTCTATGAACGAAAACAGTTTAAACGTTTGTACGTTTAACCATTGCGCTAAGTTCCATATATGAGGCATTCTCACAATCTTTTTACTTTGATGTCCCTGAATAATAATTTTTTATTTAATACACTTTTTTGTGTTTTTTTTTTTTTTTTCATATACTGGGGAATATCCCATTGCATGATTGCATAACAATATTAACGAGATAAATAAGTTTTGGATGATGTTGGGGGGTACAAATACCAGGAAAACTCATCTACCGTCCCGTGTCCCTGATGCTGATTTTTGAGTTTGGGGATGTCTGTATAAAATTGTTTCAATAAAAGTAATTCGATGTAATTTTTTTCCGAAACTGGGACAATTTTTTTATATAAATATGTAGCCAAAAATTAACCTGCACACATTTTTATGGTTGATATTATTTTTTGAACTCTGTCCCTGGGTTTTTCATCCTTACCGTCCCTCTTGCTAAACTTATACAGAAAATCACTTCAGATGCAGCCACAGAATTTTTTTCAGGTTTTTTCTCGTGCAGAAGTATGTTAGAGAAATAATGTCTAAAGTTCTTTGACAGGAAATTTACTGCAGAATTTAAATCAGCATTTAAATATCAATTTCAAGATCGTGCCTTTATTGGTAGTCTTACCGTCCCCAAGGTTTATTCCTGCACTTTTCGAAGTAAATTTAAAAAAAAAAAAATAATTTAATCCAATGTTAACAACTGTTTCTAAAAATCAATGAACATTGTGGCTATCACTTAGTCTTAACTTGGTTTTCCTAAAAATAGGTGGTAATTTTATTTACCGTTCCATCCTTACCGTCCTTTTTTTTATCATTTCGTCCCTTTTTTTCCTATATCCTCCCCCTCTTTTTTACCTTGCCATCCCTTCTTTAAAACCAATTTAAGACAATGTTATACAAAAATTCTGTATTAAAAGTACTACATTTTTATTATTTTTTATTTGAATGTCCTGTGGGTACTATGCAAATTCATTATAAGTAAAAATTTAGAAGAAAATAAAAAGTTTTAGGGGTAAAACGGTAAGGAAAATTAAACTCGCAAGTTTAACTTAAACCTCAGTTAAATAAGAAATTTTTCGCTGCTGACCCTTTTTTCTTTATTTTGAATCATTAAGGCATTCCTCTATCAGATTAAAATGCTATTTTAGCAAGTTTAATTTCGCCAGATTTTTTTTCCCAAAAGTCAAAAGATTGTGAGAATGCCCCATATATGCTTCACCTTATATGCTGTTACGTATAATACGTATAGCCGCA
The DNA here is from genome assembly GCA_963932465.1 of Maratus speciosus. Lineage (NCBI taxonomy): Eukaryota > Metazoa > Arthropoda > Arachnida > Araneae > Salticidae > Maratus > Maratus speciosus. Next base: position 90,511,263 of record OZ010799.1, on the reverse strand, counting down.
TTGGCCGTATCATACATATCATAATGTGTACCTGTATGATATATATTATACGTATAGTCGTACAAACGTTGAATAAGGAGCACTACTTCAAACAGAAAGCGAGGATACACAAGGGATATAAAAATAAATAAAATTTTCTCCTTCAGCCCGAATCTGTAAAATATTATAGTTAATTATGATCTATTCTATAAAATTATATTTTAGAATCAAAAGATCAATACACTTTTTTATAAATTTATTATTGTTATTATTTATTAACATGCATAAGATACAAATGAATGTAAATACATTGCTTACAGGTGTCAAGTATAATAAAATCCTTTAAAAACACATTAAAGTCATTTAAAGTTCAAAACATCCGACACTTACTGGGTCATCTTCAGTGAAAAACTTTAGTTTTTCACTGAAGATGACCGAGTAAGTGTCGGTTGAAAACGTTTTGGATTTTAAATGACTTTAATGTGTTTTTAAAGGATCTTGTTATACTTGACACATGTAAGCAATGTATTTACATTTATTTGTATCTTATGTATGTTAATTAGTAATTAAGATGAATTTTGCATTAAATTTCAACTTTCTATTGAATTATTATTATTATTATTATTATTATTATTTTAACATTTACAATGAAAAGTTAATAGGTAATTTTACCATGACTCATTAATTTAAATTTAATTTTAAACAAATATCTATAAACAAGTTATTGATAGATAATTCTAATGTGTGCGAAAATTAATTATGGAAAATATCAGAAATGTACAACACACCATTTTCATAACAACTTGAAACGAAGGAGATAGGAAAAACGAATGATCTTAAGGTGCAATATCTATCTCCTTAATTCCTTTACGATATTAAAAGAGCATCTTTCAATATTTATGACCCACAAGGGGCTACTAAAAGTACTACCTTTCCGCTTAACCGTTTTTTGAGATCAATTTCCTCTTCTAAATCATTTGGTTACCTGAAAATATTTTTTATACTGTCTAAATTTATTTTGATAACCATTTTTCACATAAAAGCGTCTCAGATCTTTCTGTTTCTGTATTGGATCTGTTTATTAGTATTTTTCTTTTCTTTATTTCTTTATTTTTCTTTGAGAAATTGAATTTTATGGGAACCTATAAGTAGATTTCTTCTTTTTTCAATAGAGTCTCTATTTTCTATAATGATATTTTTCTCGTCAACAGGTAACTTATGTGCATAATCCGAACAATTTAGTTCTCCAATGCCCAAAGGTAAACTTATACAGGGTGATTTAAAAAAAAATTACAAAATGACATGGCAAATCAGGCATTCAACAAGGATAAAAAATCACACAGGGATAGGGAGATAGGGTCAGAAACCACTTATTTATTCAAAATAAAACATTGTAGTGAAAAAGCAACGATATGTACCTTGTTGTTGTGTGAAATGTGATAACATCATAAAAAGATCTGGAAAAACATGTTGCTCAATCAATCGATCATTATGAATTGATAATCACAGTCCAAAATGTGGGGCGTCAAGTGCATACTGCTGGTGCGTAAAATACAAACATCTACAATTTTTGAGTGGTGTTATCACATTTACAATAAAGGTGAGAATGTCGATTAAATATTTTATTATAATATACTTCAGTTTTCTGAAAATTATTACTGTCAACACAAACTTATTTAGAATAAAACACCCTGTATTTGTGACTAAAGAAATGGTTTGCGACCCTATGTTCCTATGTGATTTTTTATTCTTGTTATATGCCTGATTTTCCATCTCATTTTGTAAACTTTTTTTAATTCCTCCTGTATATACAGGGTCATCGGAAAAGGTGTACCTCATTTCGAATTAAAAAACTAAGGCTGTAATAAAGATAAACCATTTATTTTTACTCTATTAGATTGGAAAAGTCTGTGCGGGTTTCTTTTTTTTTTTTCTTTTTCTTTTCTTTTTCTTTCTTTTTTCTTTTCTTTCTTTTTTTTTTTTTTTTTTTTTTTTTTTACATTATTTATAAAACTCCAATATGAGTTTGGCCTATTGCTCGGCAAAATATTAAAATGCAACAGGTCTACCAAGTCATATCTTGCTGAAAACCATCCGCAGACCCGATTTTAATGATTAATCGGTAAGTTTAACATTGCGTTTTCCTGCACCTAAAGTTATGAAAACATGGAGGATTAGGAGCAGGAAAACACAATAGTAAACGTACTAGTCAAACACTAAAGTCAGGTTTGCAGGTGTTTTCCACCGAAGTACGACGTGGCAGATAAGTTGCATTCTAATATGCAAATCGAGTTTTAAATTATCCTGGAATTTCAGCCGTCAACTCGACGAGGTTATGGTTAGTACAGTCGCCTCCTGGTTTATAAACCATTAATCTGCAACTACATGAAGAAGATAACATATGATGTTATATCAATTAGATAAACAAATTGACTACTTTGTGGTGAATGAAAAGTTTTATGGTAATTCATATGTAACTGATACATAAATATATTGTTAACCGATATAATTGAAAGTTAATGTAATATTAGTTATGTTTGTTTTTTTACCCGACTGTAAAGAAGGCTTATGTGTTTCATGCGTATCTGTGTATGTGGATTTCTTTATACCCTCGAAACATCCCAACGGCTGGATGGATTTTAATGAATGAGGTCTCTATCAATTCGTCCTAACGGCCCGATGGTTATAGGCTAGGTTTTGTCTTTATAAATTCAAAATGGCGGTAGAGACGAACAAACAAATTTACGCACCCTATTGAGTGGCCAATCATTGGATAGGTCTTTCAAAATGAAGACGATGTTTCATTGACTATTTTACAGTCAGAAGCTCCGTTAAAATATTATACGACCTGGAAGTTGTGTAGGTAGGATCTCTAGTTTTACTGCAACTCTAACCATCATAGACATCTATAGACCTCATCAAAACGGTGTTTATAGATAGAAACTAACAATTAAACACAACTTAAAAGTCATCAATACAAGTAAATAAAAAAAATAGGTATATGTAATATAAACAAGTAATATAATTAAAAAAAATTAAGTCAATTTCTACTTAGGTTAATAAGAGAATTTTTTTCTCCCATTCTTCTTTCCTCTTGAGTGGCGCTTAAAATGCCTTGATCAAGAAGAGGGCTCTCTCGATTATTGAAAATTAATTAATTTAATTTAATTAATGAATTAATATTTGAAAAAAAAACTGAATTAGCAGAAGTGTCATCCACTACAAGTTTTAAAATATTTATTTGAGCTTGTTTGGATGAATAATAAGTATTTTATTAAAGATTGAAAATTTGAACAAGATATATTTAGCGAAAGTATGAGCTAATAGTAGGAATTGAAAAAATAGTTTCACATTGATGAGAAATAATTAATTAGTTCTCTTTTTGCGCAGTCGGGTTTTTTGATTTTTTAAATTTAATTGTTTATTAATATTTTTAAATATGAACAGCTGAGATTGTACAATTTATTTTTATTTTACTTGTTAAAGATTATGCATAGGTGGAAATTTATAAAAGGATTATTTGGTATTAATCAGGACTGAAACAAATAACTTATTTAACTATTTATTGTAATGAAAACTATTGTCACTAATGGTATAAAATATATTTTAATATAAATTATAAAATAATAAATTGTGTATTGAAATATGATTCATTGACAATCTATTACTATCAAAATTAATAAAACTGTTCAAGAAAAAAATTAAAAACTTATGATTTATCTCTTTCTACATAACATTGAATAATATAAATCGGAAAATGTAATGACCTTAAGCTGCAATATCTATCTCCTAAATTTCTTCTAGATATTAAGACAGGATTTGCTTTTTCTCGGTTGTAAAAATCGAATTTTTCTTTTTCATTTTTCTATTCCCTATAATCTGTAGATTACCGCTGTAAAACGATTTTGCCGAATTCGAAGTCATTTCTTAGTTGTTTGGTGCTTTAGTGCAACGCGTCCATAGGCTGCCACTGTTTCGAAGCACTTTAAAAGCATTTTACGCAAAAATGACTTTTCTCAAACTGGGCGGGATCATTAACCCTTCACTGCACGATTTTTTCTATTTTGATGAAAAAAATTATTTGAACTCTATATATCGGTCTAATAATGGGAAAAATAGTAAAAAAAAATTAAATTTCAAATTTTCAGCTAAAATTTAATATTTTATGGCGTGTACCCTATGTATACGATTAGGGTTTTAAAATATTGTATTGCTATATTTTACAACTAAATAAGCTTAAATTAATTAATTTTATCTGCTTAACACTCAATAACTTTTTTACATTAATATTTTTAAGTATTCACTAAAAATAATGAAAGTAAATTTTACCTTAATAGCTTGATCGAATTTTTTTTTTTTTGCTTCCGAAGAACAAATTCTAATTTTCTGTCAAATGCAGCCATCTGACATGGACAAAATAAGTGTTATTCCATTCTTTGGAGTGTTCTTGATCAGAGATAGAGATCATATTGGCCAAATTCATGGCACATAGTAAGAAATACAGTGTTTTTAGGTATGTGCCAGATGTGGCACGTCGTGCAGTGAAGGATTAAGCAAAAGCTATTAAACCGATCTTGATAATTTCTTTCTTGAATTAATAACAATATAATTCATTTGAGCTTACACCACTTTCAGCAATTTTTATGAAAAATAAATATTTTTAGAAACACGCCAATTTCGAAAAAAAATGGTCAGAAATAGATCTTTTTTAAAATAGCTGCCACATTGTCGATTTTCAATTTTTTTTACGTCAAAGTGCTTGAAGCTCCAGACAATATTATCTACCTTCATAATCTTAAAGGAGAATTGATTGCAAACGACTCTGGCGATCTATCGGATCCTGCCTGTGCACGACTAGGACAACCACCATCTCAACTCGAGCCATATCATCAATTACACTGGTCGGAAAAAAAAAATCCTCCCTGCAAACTAAATATTTAAAGTGTACAGACCTAAAATTTATAATTCTAAATATGCTATCCAAATGGCTTTAGCGCATACCCTTTTACCCAGAAACACTTTTATAATAACAATCAGTGAAGGATTATTATAGTCGGACCTCGTTATCCCGACACCCGGTTTTTACGTCACTCCGCTTATTACATCAGTTTTTCAAAGTCCCGATTTTCTGTATATGATTTTAATGTAAATAAGCTGCGGATTTTGCGTTGTTGAATAATTTTCAACTCCTGATATCTCAATAGTGTAGGAAAATTGGCCATTTTTCATAATCCAACTTGTAAGCAAGGAAATTAAGCGGTAAGAAATGTCTTAGCCAAACGTTTTGCAAAAGTGTCTAAAATACCCATTGAGATAAATGAGAAATTTTACTTCAATACTTTATCTCAATAAATAAACCTACACACTATGAATAGCTCCAGATAGACGTGACAGTCTACTCGAGGTCTTTTTGTTCTGGACAGGCGGCGGTTTCTTGAGGTTACACGGCATTTTTCATCCGACTAAAACTGAATCATTGCATTGCATTGAAACGTTCGGAAATTATCTAACACCTATTTCTGAAACAGCGAATATTGATTACAATTCATTGTATAATACTGAAAAAAGAAATATATGCAGCACATCTAGGGATAAGCAAACCTTAATTCCTCAATATTTCATGTAACAATAAAAAAACACGTCATCCTCATAATAAATCTGATTTTAATTCTTTTCAATTTTGTTTTTGAGTTTATTTTGTTTAATAATAATGTTTTATTTCTTAAAGCTGCAAGACCAGTTATGATTTTAAAATAGTATTAAATTAATTAAAAATACAGCTTTTTATAAACATATTTTTATCCAACTCCGGTCACCGCGAAACTCCGCTTATGACTACACTTTTTTTTTTTTTTTTTGTCATAAGAGTGTCGGGTTAACAAGGTTCGACTGTATATTAATTTGCAATGCTAGATAAAATTGAAATCATGAAAAAAGTTCTTTCACTGGTTTCTAAAATTGGTAAAATATAGCATGAAAATCTACTTTGTTGATACTTGTATGGTGCATTTTTCTTTTTACGCCCCCTCCCTCACCCTTTTCGTATCCGAATTTGCTACTTGATATCCAGTAATATATTTCCATTCCTTATTTCGCTGTAACTCGGGTAAAGCTATTTATACATTTATTTACATGTAATTTACATATTATTATCTACATTTTATGGTTTACAAAATTTCCACTTATGTTTTAGCAAGATATAAAGTACCTTAATTTTAAAAGCAAACCCTCCTACCAAAAGCAGGACGTGATACAGCAATTTCGTTACTATATATTTATTTAGCAGATTGAAATCTATAGGAATCAAATATTATTTTTACAGGGAGGATTTTGGTGCCGGCCAGTGTCATTTAACAAACAGTTTTTGAAATGTTCTTCAAATAATAATAAATAAATTGCAAAACCCGGAGCTAAAATCTGTATTCCTATTACAGAAAAAAATTGCTAACATGCCCTTTATTGGCCTTCTAGAAAGAAATCTCTCCTTAATAGAGAATTAATGAGAACAAAATGCAAAATATCGAAACTGGGTAATTTATGATTGTGACAAAGGTTATTGAAAATGAGTTTTGGAAATATCCGTCGGCAATTAGCCGAGATATTAACCTTTAAAGACACGGATGGTTTGGACATACATAACGCAGGAGCGGCGTGTTCTATGTTCCATCGGCTTTTAAAGCCTAACAACTTTTAATGGTACATTTGTGTAATACAATGTCCAGTAGCAGTATCAAAGAAATAAACGTCAAATTGTTAAAAACAGCCAAATTTAATTAGAATTAATTACATAAATACTATGGGATTTGCGACTAGTTTGCATTGAGTGGATCTCTCAATGCGCCTCCCGTGTCTTTAAAAGATAATTAAAAACCTATCTGGAAAAATGCGGCACGCACCAAGGCGGCGTTGCAACTTTGCGACCTCCTTTCGAAGCGTGCTTAGCACAATGCGAAGTTTAAACTTTGAACAAGAGTTTTGTTTTAGCTACACTGTACAAAGAAAAGATTATTGCTACGCTGAATTTAGTTTTATGAAATGCCAAATGAAGTTTAAATGTGCACTATTTTGATTGTCATTACCGAATTAAGTTCATCAGAAATAGATTAGGTTGAGATTAAAAAATAGTTATATAGAATAGACCTAATTGATATTATTTAGGCCTCATATCTCTGTGAACATTTATGGTATAACAATTCATACTTTTCTAGTATATACAGCTATACCCAACCCTACGTTTTATAGTTTTTACGAACTTTCATTATTCTATAATACATACTGGACAATTGCACCATAAAATATAATAAATAAAGACACAATATTGCTTAATGGTACACAAAATAAGAACTTTAATAAGCTAATAGTTGATTTCTACGTTTCGAGCTGTTTCTACAGCCGTCTTCAGGAAAATATGATACACTATATTCGAAAAGATAAAAAAGATCATACAGAAATATAATATAAAGTTGGTCGCTATTCCATCTCCTTACCTCATTGATATCGTCAGTAACAAAATCGATAGGATCCCAATGGATCAGAAATCTGGTATATATGAAATCCCTATAACTTTATCTAATAATTTTGAAAAAGTCTACATCGGCATGACAAAACGTAAGTTATCAGTAAGGATTATGGAACATCACAGAGGCATTAAACAGCGTAAACAGAATACAGCTCTTTCTAGGTTCTACTTGGCTAATGAAGTCTGCCATATTAACTTTGATGAATTAAAAATTATAGTTCCGTGCAATAATCCCTTTGAGAGTAAAATTAGAGAATCAGTTGAAATCATTGCACGTGAAGATAAACCTTGTAACGATAATTTATCCTATAATATCCCAAAAATCTGGCATAATATTATAAAGTCATAGTTCTCCATCCATTTACAATATTTCAGCTTAAACTTGTATTATGTTGCCAAAACGTGAATGAAAACTCAGTTGAACGTGGTTTTGTCCCTCATGTCTAGATAGCGGCACGCGTGGTTTCTTTAATCGACCTTTTCGATTCATTTGATGTCAGTTCATTAATAATTATTTATTTTCACTAGATGACAACACTACATTTTTGGTATTCAAATCATTGGTCAAGTTTCGACTAATTATTTCTTGCACAGGAAGCTTTCATCTCTGAACTTTGAGCCTTTTTACCATCATATTTTCCTGAAGACAGCTGTAGAAACAGCTCGAAACGTAGAAATCAACTATTAGCGTTCGTATTTTGTGTACCATTAAGCAATATTGTGTCTTTATTTATTTTATTATTCTTTTAGCAATTGCTTTTTTTAAATAATACAGTTAATAATTTATGTATTTATTGTACGGAACCCCCTGAGCACGAGTAATACTCGCACTTGACCGTTTTTTTAAAATAAAAGCTGTTTATTGGTAGATATACCCGCACTAGCTATTTTTTAAAATAATCGCATTTTTAGATTTTAATTTCAAAAGGTTTTTGTGAAATTTCACAAAAATGGTGACAATCTTTTTACTTCCATTTTTGCAGTAAAAAGAGAAATAATAGGATTTCTTTTATTTTTATTATTATATCTTTATTGATGTCATTTTCTCATTATAATAAAAAGAAAAAAAATCCCTGCCGGCTCGGGCCTACAGGCGGAGGGAGATTTCGATGTTAAGTACTAAATTCTCCAACAAAACTTAAATCAAGATTAGAGATAAAACCCAGTTTCTTCACAAAGAGCAAGCTGTAGGGAGCTAAACTTTTTGTGAAAATTGTAATATACACGAATACACACACACATATATATGGAATAGGTTTAAAAAATGGCTACAAAAAATTCAGAGAACCTTAAAGTGTTAAAATATGTTAATATTTCCATAGTCGGGTTTTTATCATGTTTTAATACGTTTCTTCAAACTTACATGGCGTTACATATTCACCTGCTGAGGTCCATTATATTTCCAATATGACGCAATATACATATCTTTTTAATTCGTCAAACTATTTATTTTGAGTTTTCATGCTGAAATCTTGCTCTAGGAAACTTATGACGTAATATTCAATTTGTTTTCAATTTGTCAAACTATTTAATTTTACACGTGAAAATTTTGCAAAAGAAAAGTAATTGTTGTGGTGAGAATTTTATTATTTGTTTTTTTTTAATTGTTGGCAACTGCTATAACGAAACACTTTTATTTTTTTCCTGCCATTGTTGTGTAAGAGCTGGTTTTATCAGAATCATGTTAAGACAGTATTCAAAATTTTGAACCCTCCCCATTTCCACCCTCTTGGACCGATTTCGCCCATTTTCAATCCCCGCCGAGATATTAGCCATCTCAAAGTTGTTGGCGAGTTTGAAGATGATTCGTGCATAATTGCGACTTTTATCGTGCGGACAAAATTTAGTACATACATACATACATACATATATATATATATATATATATATATATATATATATATATAAACTTTTTAGGTAGGGGTGGTTTTGGGTTCCTGGGGTCCTATAATGAAAAGTTATGAAGGAATTTTTCAAAAGTCGCACCATGGCAACGACTGCAATAGGTAGTATTTCTTACGAAATCTACCTAAAATGTTTTACATTTGAGTATATATTGCTGTCAAGGAGCTTCGTGAGCTTAAAATTGAAATCACGTCATTTTTTTTTTTTTAATTCGTAAACTGATTCACCTGTATTAATTAATTAAAAGGTAAAATTTTCTTTTAATCGCTTGAAAATCACATCATTTTCTAAACTGTTACATTCCATCATTCATAAATAATATTATTATAGTAGATCTATAAATTAACACTTCAAATGAACAAATATTTTTATCCTGCGAAAGTGACGTCATTTTTAAAAATAAATTCGACTGGAACCTGCATTTTAACTCCGAAAACTGCCATAATTTATTACGATAAGAAATATTTTAAAATAAATTTATTCCGGGTCACTTACAATTTAAACTATTGGCCAACTATAAAAAAGGACACCCTGCATAGTTTTTAAACTAACTGATAAGGATGTATAATTTATAATTCTTCAAATTTTAAAAATCATAAACTCTGTGAAGGAGGCAGAAAATTATAAAGCATATTTTACGAAATAGCCTGCAAAGAAAATGGCAGGAAACAGAAAACGAATAATAAAAAATACCTATCCTTTTAATTTTTCCTTTATATTAAAAGGGCGGTCTTCTATATTTACGACATTCTAGGACCTACCTAAGAACTTACTTTATCAGCGAACGATTTTTCATGAATCAATCTTTTTGTATGTTCTAAGAAGTATTTCACATGTTTTAAAACGCTTTATAAAATTATTTTCAAAACTGGAAAGAATTCTATTTTCTTTTGTTAGGAGTACTATCAATGTTAAGAAGAGACACACCGCATATTTTATAGACAAACTGATAAGGATGTGTAATGTACAATTCTTCAAATTGTAAAAAATCCCAAAACTCATTGAAGGATGGTGAAATTTATAAAACATATTTCCCGAAATAACCTAAAGATGGGAAACAGAAAGCGAATAACCAACAATACATATCCTCTTAGTTCTTCCTTTATATTAAAAGGTCGGTCTTCAATATTTACGACACTCTAGGGCCTACCTAAGAACTTTCTTTATCAGTGAACGATTTTTCATGAATCAGTCATTCAGGTATTCCTCATGCTTAAAACGATTTGTAAAGTAATTTTCAAACTAGAAAGAATTCTATTTTCTTTTGTTAGGAGTTCTGGGCAATGATAAGAAGCGACACCCTGCATATTTTATGGACAAACTGATAAGGATGCGCAATTTATAATTCTTCAAATTATAAAAATCATAAAACTCATTGAAGGATGCAGAAATTTATAAAATGTATTTTCGAAAATAACCTGCAAAGAAAAAGACAGGAAAAAGAAAACGATAACCAACAATACATATCCTCTTAGTTCTTCCTTTATATTAAAAGGGCGGTCTTCAATATTTAGAACATTTTAGGACCTACCGAAGAACTTACTTTATCAGTGAACGATTTTTCATGAATCAGTCTTTTTGTATGTTCTAAGAAGTATTTCTCGTATTTTAGAACGCTTTGTAAAATCATTTTCAAACCTGGAAAGAAATCTATTTTCCTTTGTTAGGAGTACAGATCAGTGATAAAAAGGGACACCTTGTATATTTTATAGAAAAACTGATAATGATGTGGAACTTATAATTCTTCAAATTGTAAAAATATCAAAATTCATTGAAGGATGGAAAAATTTATAAAACATATTTTTCAAAATAACCTGCAAAAAAAAAAAAAAAAAAAGAAAAAGACAGGGAACAGAAAACGAATAACCAACAATAGATATCATCTTAGTTCTTCTTTTTTATTAAAAGGGCGGTCTTTAATATTTACGACACTCGAGGACAGGGTTGGCGAAAATTTTTGTTGACGCGTGCCAAATTTGAACAAAAAGTAATTTACAGGACCATGACGTGCCAGCCAAAAAAAAAAAAAAAAAAATAGTAGGTAAAAAAATAATGGTCTAAAATTTTCTATTAATATTTGAAAAAGATGAGGAACATACATGTAGGTATTACACTATAATAATTATGGAAACAAATATATTTTAGAAAAAAAAAATAATGCAATGTAATTTGATTTCTGTTGTTGCATCTTAATATCATGTTAATTTTAATACAAACTGATCCGGATTTATCTGACAAGTACTTTATGTTATAGTTTTGATATTATTCATTTGTGAAAACAGTGAGTTGTTCGAAAGCATAGATAGGCAGAAAAACTGTTAAAATAACAAACTCCAGTTTCTTTGGATAGCACTGAAAAAAATTCAAAGTTGCCACAACTTTACCATCGGAATTTAATAATCTTTAACAGCCAATTGTTATAGATAGTTTTCAAATATCGTGTTTTTTTTTTAAAAAACAAAATTGATACCATAATTAATTAGATTGGAATATTATATGCCGCAATTAAAATCATTTGATCGAATTTAGGAAAGATCAATCGCGACTTTGCGTCATCCCACTTTGTTTTGATTTAGAGTCTCAGAAATGCCGTGCCAAAATTATTCTTCGCGTACCAAAAGTGGCACATGTGCCATAGGTTCGCCGTCTCTGCTCTAGGTCCTACCTAAGAACTTACTTTAAGGGGTCTCAGGACTCTTAAAGTTGGAAAAAATGAAAAAAAGGACCATTTTCAACATT
>OZ010799.1:89737297-89898921 GCA_963932465.1 Maratus speciosus | reverse complement strand
GATTTCACTGCCAAAAATAAATAATTCTCAACAAATCATTAATACCCTGTGTTAAAATATACAATTTATCATAATATAAATATTAAATAGAAATCTGAGTTTTTAATTTTAATAGATATTGAAAAAAAAAGGAACATAAACATGAAAAATCTAAGTTTTAAGAAAAAGTCAGATTTAAATGGCCATTAAGCTGTGAAGTATTTTTAGAAAAAATTATTAATTTGAATACTTATTTCTTTTATATATAAATATGTGTGACACAACGTTGGAAAGATAAAAGTTTGAACTATTTAATGATATAAAAAAGTAAAAATCGATTTTTTAGTTGAATTTTGCTTTACCTGTCCTCTTAAGTAGCAGTAAGTTTTTTTTTTTCCAATTTAGTACAATTGTAAACATTTTTCACACAGTGTTGTAGTCGTAAAAAAATTAGAGGGTATACGCTAGAGGCAGAGGGTATAGGCTAAAGTCATGTATAGAGTTTTCGTTGCAGTTTTATTTGAGAAACAGGGTATACGGAGTATTTTTTAAAAATCCAGAAGGAATACGGCGTATACCTCCACATCCCTGTTACACATTTTCTTTCTAGAAATTTATTTGAATATGTGGTATTTTAAGTTCAGTTTTTCTTTTCTACCAGAGGAATTGTTAGAGTGCAAATGAGGACCTCTCCCCCCCCCCCCCCCCCCCCCCCGCCAGAAGCCAAGGGATGCACGCCATAAAATAAAGGTTTTAAGTAAATTGGGTTATAAGTTGAACATCAGTAGTAATGTACTGATTTAAAATATGAAACTGCAGCTTATTTAATAGTGGTCTTTGAACTGTTATTAAAAGGAAAGTGGACTACAATTTTTTTTAAATTTAAATAGAGATTATAGAGGTTACGAATTAAGTAGTTTACAGGGTTTAATTAGTTGACTTCTAGAATGCAGTACATAATTAGAAAATCCTTTTCTTTTTACCAGCAAACGAATAAAATTGTTTCCAGATAAACTACTTTGACACCAATAGATGGCGGCACTATTCATCTTAAAATTGAATGTTTAATTTCTAATCCAAAGAAAGATTCTTGTGGGATGAAATATTTAATGTTTTGGAAATGTATAAATTTTTATTCATTTTTGTTTGTGGTCGAAATGATGAATAAATTACCTATCGAATTATAAGCTATCCTCTTTAAACAGGTTTTTATAACGGTAAGTTATTATGCAATCAAACTTAAGACAGAATCGTATGGGACTGGGCAAAATTTCACTTTCAGCATGGTTATACCGTATTTTTTTAAATGGACTACAGAACATTATTTGCTAAATGAAACTCAATAAACAGTAAATAAAACTGAAGTAAACCTCTGTATAACGGAAACTTGGCTAAAATGAAAAATTTCATGGTTTCTGCGAAATCACGCATTCTAAGGTTAGAACAAGCTTTTATTGAAACTTCCGTACTTAAATTTGACATTTTCTACACAGCAGCTCGCCTCTTGGATACGAAACTGGTTTGAATATAAATAAATAAATCATGTCTAATTAATATACGTGGTTTTTGAAAGTGGGGAATGAATTATATGGGTTTATCCTTGAAAAGTTACATATTATCTTTTAAATGGAACTTTTTAAATACAGAAATATGCAAAAAAATGGAAATTTTTCTGGAATTTACGGGGAAAAAAATTACATTAAAATACGTAAATGGCTGAATAGCCAGTACAACTTCCATATTTTAACGGATATTTTTTACAACGTATAAAGCTTTAAAAAAAAAAAAAAAAAAAAAAAAAAAAAAAAAAAGACAGTTGCCTATTGCCGAACATGCAGGTTGACCAAAGATGGATGCGATTCAGACGTTTGAAATGTCTTAAATTCAGATGCATACACGTGTCTTAAAAATTAAGACACTTTAAAATGTCTGAAAATTGAACACTCCATTTTCAGACACTTAAGTGTCTGAATTTCAGACATTTCAGTTTACAGTGTTTATACCATGATCATAGTAAGACACTTAAGTGTCTTAATTTCAGACTTCTATGGTGTCTGAAACTTCATATTCAGACACTTAAGTGTCTGAATTACTTTTTCAGTCACATATGTGTCTGAATTTTAGACGCCTTTATTTGCAGTGTACATAAATTTGTTAAACATCGAAAAAAATACATATCTGAAGTCGCCTTGATCGCCAATTTTTTGTTATATGAATACTATGTTTATATCAGTAGTAAAATACACATAAGAAAATTTAATAAATGAATAACCTACATAAGAAATTTACATATACCTTCTGAAAGTAAACTGCTTATTAATGCGAGATCGAAGTTCGTTGAAATAAGTAATATACACACATACAATATAGCAATAGAAGAAAAAAAAAATCGGCTTGTAGGGGAGACCGGGGCTAATAGGCGCAGTTTTTAGTTATTGATTTTTATTAATTTTTTGTTTAAATTTTTTATGAAACTTTAACTGTACTTTTAAAGAACAGGCATTGCACTATAAATACTTTTGAGTTTGAGACTTTTGAGTTTGTATCTTTTGTAGTTTATGTTTAACGGAAGCCTAAAGTAAAAGGAAAATTGTGCGCCAACCTGCCCCGTCACGGGACAAGTTGCCTGTACCTATGGGGTAAGTTGGCAGACGCTTTATAAAAATTTAAATGAAACTCAAATAAGACACGCAGTTAAGAGAAATCAATTTCATTATTACCAGTATGTTTAAACAAAGGCGTTATCGCCGTACAATGTAAATTCTAAATTATATAAACATAAAAATAATGAATAAAACATTAACATTGAGTAACTTCTATCCTACTCGATATCATCATCAAAGTTACAGTTGTCACAAATAAAAAATCGAGCGTCTCCGTTTGGGCAAGCCTCGTGTGCCCAAAATCTTGCATTGCAACCACTTTTCTCGGTGTTTCCTGATTTTCAAGCTACCAGCACACACCAGACACCGAGCCAACTTGCCCCGTGTTCAATGCGCCTACTTGCCCCATAATACATTTCTTCACAAAAGGGACACGTAACCATCTAAGCATAAATAATCCAAGTAAATCACATATGGGTTAGGTACTGTTAATCATTCACTAAGAAAAACTGCACACGTTAAATCGCAATTATTAATATAAGTATTAGAAATTAGAAAAAGAGTGAAGCAAGAAAAAATTACTTATGAGTGCAAAAAAGAGAAAAATCGGAATAAATGTCCATTGCACGTAGGTAACGCTGCAAAACTACAATGAGGATTGTACAAAGCAAGAAGAAAGGTACTCTGTGACTGGTTGCGCAATCTATCCACAAACAGGCGATTTATGAGGACTGCACCTACTTACCCCTGTAGCCAACTAGCCCCGGCCTCCCCTACGAAAGGTCAACTCAACATCTACCGAATATTAGTTCCATTTTTCTAAAAATTATAATCCAAATTACATGCAAAACGCTGTCGAAGCAATAACAGAGCAAACGCCATGGAGCCGGGGTACTGACACATCAAGAAAGAGGAAAGAGGGAGGTGGGATTGAGCTGATTTTTGATTTCACATGCTGTAATTTTTATTTCATTTCACGTACCAGTATCAGGCATTCACGTATCAGTAAACAGAGCTTCACGTATCAGTACTAGTACTCGTACAATAGTTTGAAAACCCCTGCTATAGAGTAAATATTAAGCAAAAATGTCAGCGCGGTTTTCAAACACGGAAATGAAACTAATTACCAGTATATACCGAAATTCGGTTGCAATGATTACTATATTACTAACTTATTTTAAGGGGTTTTTTCTTCTTTTCAACTTCACAAATTTGATAAACTACATCATAAAAAATATTCTCCATTAATTTAGTTTCATTATTTTTTCTGTATTAAACATGTAATGTATTCAACTGAATCTGTTGCATCTGTTATCAATGGCGGATCGTGACTGTTTTTTTTTTTTTTTTTTTTTTTTTTTTTTTTTTTTTTTTTTTTTTGGGGGGGGGGGGGTGGCACTAAATGCATGGCTTTATTCTTCTTCTTGTAATTTATTCTTCTTGTACCAATATTTTGTTAAAAGAAATAACTAACTTATTTTCTGGCAGAATTCTCTACCATTAAAGAGAGCAAATACTGCTTTTAAAATATAATGGTAAGAAAAGAATAAAATTGTCCGTCATGCATTTAGTCCCCCAAAATATGACAATCCCGAGCTGCTACAATCTGTAACTAAAGTGAATCTGATACTGTAACCCTTTATGTACTGAATTATGAATTCATGAAAATTTTATCATCTAAGGCATTTTTCATGAATTGTTTAAACTACATTAGAAGATTTACATAATCATTTAATAAATTTTAGAAGGATTGAAGGATTTAGAAGGACTAATTAAATTTGAATTTATAGGGATTTTGTGCAATATTTATAACCCTACTCAAATCTTTTATTTTAAATATTTTTCTTACTATTTTCTTGAATTGGGAAATGTACAAATATAATATTCTTACAATACAAATATAGGAATATGTCTGAATTGGAAAATTCCACCCCCCCCCCTCCAACGCTAAGAATGTTGAAACGATGCAAAGGCAAAATAAATCATCCTTTTAAAAATATTTTTGTTTTGTGTAACCCATAATGCTTTTGGAACAAGATAAAGTAATATATTTATAACTAATTCTAAACTGTATTACAACCAATCCATTTATTAAATGAATTTTATAACAAGTAATTTTAATGGTACTTATAAGTACCGTCAGTAGATAAAGGGTTAAAGTGGCTTTCATTAAGAACATGTGTTCAAAATAAGGCCATAATTTTCTAAATGCATGGAATAACTATAATTAACAGATATTTTCCAGGTATTACTCTAAAATAGAACAAAATAAAGAGTTCTCATGTAAAGATGTTAGGTTTACATAATATGCTGTCAGACCTATCGAGATGCACACGCGCTCATTTTCAAGGGGAAGAAGATTGTGACTATTCATAATCTTCTTCCCCTTCAAATGTAACACCTTTATATGTGTTTTTAATATTTTATAACTTTTTAAGTAAATAAATGTATTTTTTAAACTTTCATATCAGTCAAGGTGTGAAAGTTTCTTCACAACACTGTTTTATTATAGTGGTTTGGTTTTATTAAAGAGTTCTCCTTGTTAGCCCCCGATATGCTATTTTTTTCGGCCAGCAATTAAAATGTCGTCTCTAAAAAATAACGTTCCGTTGTATAGGGCAGCCGTAAAACAAAGTAGCTGTATCATTGTACGGTTAAATACTCTACATCAATTTTTTTTAACTTCTAAGCATCGCCCATTTTCAGTTTTTATACCGTCGTATTGGGGGGGGGGGGGAGTACATTTAAATGCTATTTGTTTGGATACTGCATTTCAATTTATTTTTGAGATGTTAATTTTTTTGTAGCTTTTAGCGCCATTTGTTTAATGTAGGTAACTCACGTACTCCATTCCTGTAGAAAGTAAAGGGAAAATAGCTGGAAAATAGTAATTATATCTTTTTGTTGCCATTTTCCCATAACAACTGAAGAAAAAAATTAATTAAAATACGTGTTACTTTGAAAAAAAAAATACATAAATGAATGATATCTGATAAAATATGGAGCTATTATAGACTATATTTAATTTTAAGTATCTATATTAATGCTACAAAAAAATGAAGGGATATGAATTATTAGCCAATTTTTTTTGGAGGGTTTTTTTTTTTTTTGGATTCTTTTCAATGACGACATCTTTTTTGTTGGATTTTTGTATTATTCAGCGCATGTGACGTCATAAGCGTACTTTACTGTAGAAGTTTCTTTAAGACTGGATCGTAAATGAGGTATTCTTCAGCGGATGCGGATGATGTCATTTTATATAAAATAAAAGCGTGTGTTTTAAATCTTAAAATGAAATATGTTTTGTACTATCTATATTTATATAATACATACATATATTTTTTTCATCAGGGGCGACACTAAATTCTGAAAAAGCAGAATTCCTTTTTTCTAGTTATACAATATTCTGTGTCTGCTCTATTTACAGGGATGCCTTTTCGAACAGCCAAAACTGCCGATTCCTTTTACTCTTCACTCTATTTCGCTATCTTTATCACCGTTTTGTTAGATTCCATAGTTTTCTTCAAATATTGACACAGAAAGAGCTTATAATTAGCTCTGGCAATGATAATATACGATGAAAATGAAGTCTTTCGCGAAATGATCAAACTTTATATACTGCCTGGCCTTATTAGAGGATTTCTGATTTTCACATAGTTTATTTTCAAACACAAACATAATTAAATATACAGAATAGTTCAATATACAGGGTGTCCAACAATTTGATAGATTCCATGGTTTTCTACAAATATTGACACAGAAAGAGCTTAATCAGCTCTGCCAATAATAATATATAGGATGACAATGAAGTGTTTCTTGAAATGATCAAACTTTATACTGCCTGGCCTTATTGGAGGTTTTCTGATTTTTACATATTTTACTTTCAAACACAAACAAATTAAAGATACAGATTAGTTCAATATACAGGGTGTCCAATGATTTGATAGATTCCATGGTTTTCTACAAATATTGACACAGAAAGAGCTTAATCAGCTCTGCCAATAATAATATATAGGATGACAATGAAGTGTTTCTTGAAATGATCAAACTTTATACTGCCTGGCCTTATTGGAGGTTTTCTGATTTTTACATATTTTACTTTCAAACACAAACAAATTAAAGATACAGATTAGTTCAATATACAGGGTGTCCAATGATTTGATAGATTCCATGGTTTTCTACAAATATTGACACAGAAAGAGCTTAATTAGCTCTGGCAATGATAATATACGATGACAATGAAGTGTTTCTTGAAATGACCAAACCGTACACTGCCTGGCCTTATTAGAGGATTTCTATTTTTCATATGTCTTACTTTCAAACACAAACGTAATTAACGAAACAGAATATTTCAATACAAAGTGAGTCCACAATTGAAATATACAACTTCAATATTCCGTTAAATGAAATTTAGTTAAAACAATTCCGTATTTTACTTGTCATAATAGGGGCAACATGTTAAATTTTGTAATCGTAATGGTTGAGGGCGCTGAGTGTCTCATACGATGAGAAATATCATTACATATGGAAAGTAGCAGCAATGGCTACGTAACAGAACAAAGCAGCGTGTGCTTTTTGATTAGGAGAATGTAAATCTTTAACAACCGTTCAACGTTAATTCCGAACACTGCACAAGAAGAAGGCACCGACAAGAAAAAGCATCTATACCGGACGTTGGATTGGTTGTGGACGCCCAACGCTGTAGCCACCCTGTT
Source organism: Maratus speciosus (assembly GCA_963932465.1). Taxonomy (NCBI): domain Eukaryota; kingdom Metazoa; phylum Arthropoda; class Arachnida; order Araneae; family Salticidae; genus Maratus; species Maratus speciosus. The sequence continues at coordinate 89,891,624 of OZ010799.1, read as the reverse complement.
CTCTTGATATGAAACATTGTGATTTTTTTATTTGGGTGTTCATTTAGAATATCGTTTATAAGACAAAAGTAATATCTGTGTGTGGGTTTAAACGCATTAGCGAAGCCTTTCCTTTTATTACACCGGATATTTTGAACCATACGTTGCTTGAATTGGGCTATCGTTTTGATATCCTGCAAGCAAATAAAGAAGCACATGTCGAAATCTACTAATGTCTTTACAAAATTTTTGATGCTATATATTTTTTGTTTTAACAATAAAAGTAAGCTCTTATTTCTTGTATTTTAGTTTCAATACGATGCCAAATTTGTATATTTCATTTGTGGACACTATACATTCTAAAAGATCGTTTTTCTACATTGTGTATTCTATTAAATCAACGAGAGAAAAAAATAAAGAAATAATATTTTATTGCAACACTATCATGAAAATCAAACTTCACAACTCATTTCCAACTGATGACTTTTCTGCGATAAAAGCATAAAATATACGCGAAAACAAATTTTCACATAGCGGACACACGACTTAATTTTCTCAAATGTTTAACGACAGTTTTTAATAAACTCTGCAACACATTAACTGGGTCCGTAATAGCTGCAATGGTTTTGATGTCATACCTTTCACTCATATTAAATATTTGATGTAGTACTAATCTCCTGCGGACGAGATAAACTTGAAAACTTAAGGAGGTGCACTTTGCTAAGCGACAAATAAGAGATTAATTGAGCCCCAACCAAAGGTTCATATTGTAAAATGGATTAAAACTCGAAGTAATTTGTTAGCGACTAAAATAAAAAGAAACTAATAAAGCTAATTACGTTTTAAAATTAGCTTTATGAGATATGCACTATTCACAATTAGCTTGTGGCTATTAGTATGGTATTTGAATTTGATAAAAATATATATATATATATATTTTAAAACTCTCAGATACCTGCAAAACTCAAAACTTCAATGTGTGAACTTATAAAGCATAAAAGTTAAACAAAGTGTGTTGTAAATTTTTAAATTCAGGAATCAAATTTATTTGTCATTATGCATCTATGATCAAGATTTCCCATATATATTTGCAATGTTTTTCCAAACAGATTACTAAAAGTCTTCGAGTATCTTAGGCCGAGAAGGGAAGATTGAATCATTTTGACTTTTTACAACATTTTATTTAACTTGAATTCTGTGTCCGCCTGACTCAAATATTGCAACCCAATTTTAAAACGCTTCCTGTACTACAATTCCCTTAATTTTTGGTAGTGTGACGCATTACCGGTGACGATACAATATAATGTAAAAACAATATTTGAAATTTCCCCCCACCACACTTCACTAGGAAACCCCACCCCGCCTTAGTATAATAATGAAAAAAATGTAACTAAGCAGCGAAACGAAAAGGCATAGTGAAACGTGTTTTTTGATTCATAAATCATTTGCCTTCATCTGCACGTTATCGAGGTATAAAGCCTTAAAATTTGCTAATTCATTTATTTAATTTGGGCGAGAAAAGTCATGGTTCTGATTCAGGTATAATAATCAGATTACTTAAAATACAAAACATACTTACAGGGCGTCCTAAAAAGGACTGACTGATTTTAAAATTCAATAACTTGCAAACGGTGACAGATATTTAAAAATTTCTTGCAGGAGGGTTATGCATACGGTCAAAAGTTTTTTTACAGTGATTTTCAATTTTAGTTCGAATTACAAACAATAGATGGCGCTATAAGCAATAGTCACTAAATACAGGCTCGATTTTTGGTCCTTTCTCTTGTTTCATGCGAAAAAAGGAGATGGAAATGTATTAAGCGGGCCACGAAGTACCAAAAATTGAGCCTGAATTTAGCGTCTATTGATCGCAGCGCCATCTATTGTTTGTAATTCGAACTAAAATCGAAAATCGCTGTAAAAAAACTTTTGACCTTATGCATAACCCTCCTGCAAGATTTTTTTAAATATCTGTCACCGTTTACAAGTTATTGAATTTTAAAATCAGTCAGTTCTTTTTAGGACACCCGGTATATTATATCTACCCTATAAATATAAAATCCTAATGAAACGAATTTATGAAACGAATATATGAAAGGCCTGAAATGTAACGATTCTTTGAATCGACTGATTAAACAACTGATTACGTTTCACGGTGATTTCTCCTTAAAAAAGGAATAGTTTGCAATGAAATTAACACCAAAAATCAATACTGATCCGCAGATTTCAAAACTGGTATTAGAATTTTTAAATTCGAATTAGTTTTCGAAATATTATTTTTTTTCTAATTTTATATACATTTTTCTAATGATGGCAACTCAAATTTTAATCAAACAGATATATTTTTTTCAGATTTTAGAAAAGGTTACTATTTTAAAACTAATTTGGCGAGAAGTCTGGCCTCCCTTAAATGGATGCTAAGAAATGTATTATGTTACTTTTATTCATAATTCAATTTGTATTTCATTATCATTTTATTTAATACACGCAGAAACATTTAAAATAAATGGCTTTCACTTCTTTATTTTTTTTAAACGAAATGAAAAGAAAAATATTAGGCACAGATGTCATATACGCACCGGGGTACCTAATTGGCGCCAAAATAGCATTATTTTGGTTGACATGGTAACCCGGGTATTGTTGTTTATTTAATAATAAGAGTTTATTTACTTTATTTACTCTTTTTTAAATTACATAAATTGTTTTGTGTTATAGTTTATTATTTTTTTGTTATTTTCCTTTAATAATAAAAAATAATAGAAAATAATTAAAAAATACGGTACTACTTAGTTATTCCATCGACCCATTTCGCCAAATTATATAAATCGCCACATTATACAAATTGACATAATTTTTATTTTAAATAACGAAAGAACAAAGAAAATAGTATAACATTTATAAATATACAAATAAAACGTCGAAATAAAAATCACTTGATGACGTAAAGACGTGTAACTTGCTTAAAGTCAAGTGAATGTGACATTTATCAACTGTTATTGGCATTTAATCTTATAGTTTGGTGATAGATTTTTGTTCGATGGGATAACTAAGTCGTACCAAAAATACATACGTAACTGGTATTCGAAAACGAGGATTTCGCCAAATTTTCGTAAAAAAAATCACGCCAAACCGGGTGCGTATATGGCATCTGGCCAAATATTAAATTATGTAACAAACGATGACATTTAATTCCAACTTCAAAGCAATGTTATAATTTACCACTCGAAAAAAAAAAATGCTAACTGGCGAGTTGAAAAATAGTTATTGGCGAGATTTGCACCCGGCTAGCGTAACAGTACCAAGAATTCTTTGCAACAATGTTTTTATGTAGTATTATTCGAAAAATAAAATTATTTTTTTAATCGAAATGGAAAACTTTCGGCACAGATGCCACATGCGGTCCCATATTGGCGCAATTTTTTTGACGCCAATGTCATATACGCAACGGGTACTTAACCGGCGCCATAGTATCGTTATTTTGCTTGATTTGATAAGCCGGATGTTGTTGTGTATGCTGTTGATCTTTTCCCCAAATTAGCGCCGGAAAAAAATCGCGCCAATATGGGCCGTATATGATATCTGGGCCAAACTTTCATATGAAAAGCGAAGGGATCAAAGCGTATTTATTTATGGCAGTTACATGACTTTAACTATTATAATATAGATGAAATGATGGCAAGAGAATAATATTTGGCGACTTATCACCTGTACCTGACTAATATTAAAGTACCAAAATGGCACCAGGAATATAAAAAGCGAAATGGTTCGCCCGGAACTCTTGATGATAAGCACATGACTTAGGCTATTGTTATAGAAATTGTTTTAAAATACCGGGAGACAAAGACTCTGTACGCTTAATTGCTTTTATTTTTAGTTTCTTTTCAAACGTTTAACTGATCCTCTTTAATCAAACACGAAAACAACATTGGATGTCTTAACAGCAACTTATTCGGCCTTAAATTTTTGAAATCAAAGGAAATTGAATGGAAACCCGTTTACAGGGAGCACAGCTGCACACTGCACAGGTCTGCACAGCTTTTTTCCGTATAATTCAATCTTCTATAATATTTTTTAAACCGATCAGATTAGCGTGTTTTTAGATTCTGCGGTGTCTGAACGGGGGTTGGTGAGCGTAACTTGCAGGGGGCTGAGCCCCCTAGTAGTAATATAAAAATAAAAAATGCCTACCGAAAAAAAAAAAGGTCGGAAATTGTACGTCAAACGTGGTAAATGAGGTGCGTTCGTACTATAACTATTTTTATAAATATTCAGGCACTCTTATGCAAAAATGCATGAATACAAAATTTATTACAATTCTATATATTGAATTCAGTATTACGGAAATAATAGGACTCCATCTTAAATAGGATGCCATCACCACATAAACCTAGAATTAGTATCTATCGTGGGATATCATTAAATTAATTACGTATTATAGGATTTAATATAATGAAGAAAACCTTTATTAATAACTTATAAGTTTTGATTCGATTTTCAAAAAAATTGAAATGACTGAATAAAATTCTGAAACTATTATATATATATCAAATTACAAACTATTCGGTTTGCTAGTTTTTGCTCTGTTAAATGCGCAGAGACAGACGGGCTGATCAAACGACGACTATAGATGCTGAATATTTATATAATTACGAATATATAACAATATTTGAAATTTGCCTCCACCGTACCCCAGGATGCAAAAACATTTGCCTAGTAAGGCTACGTAAATGTCATCAAGTATGTGAACACGTAAGTGCCGTTGATTGCTTCAGAAATCTATATAATAAAAGCTCAAGTCATGTGGACTGTCATCAACAGTTCCGGATTGACCCCTTCGTTTTTTGTATGCCAGGTGGCCAATTTGGCAATTTAATATTAGCAGGTGATAAATCGCCAAATATTGTTCCATCGCCATCATGTCATCAGTATTATAATAGTCCATTTCATGCGGCTGTCACAAACAACTTTTCGCGCGGTAAATTAAAACAAAGCTTTGATGTGGAAATTAAATGTCATGGTTTATGGTATCATTTATTATTACTTTTCTTTTCTTTTCTTTTAAAGCAATAATTGAGAGTCATAAATTTTAAATATTTCAGTTTTAAATTAAAGTTATGCATTTTAAATAAAATGAGTGAAAGTACTATATTTTAAATGAAATTAATGAAATACGAAAAAATACGACGGGAACAATATTTGGCCATTTATCACCTGTGCCCGGCAAACATAAAAATGCCGAGTTAATGATTTCTGTATCAGGATCTTCAGATTCGGCGAAAGATTGAGCAAGTAAATTAAATTATGTATAAAATTAACGTGATACAATGCTTAGCATATATCTAAGGGAGACCAAACTGGTCGCCAAGGGCAGCTAGTAAACTAATGTTCTTCAATTGAACTGTGCATGGTTGGGGAATGCACTATCTTTCAGCTCCATGCACGACGTGAATGGAAATCTGTTCAAACCTCACGAAGACGTTGATCTTTTTTTTTTTTTTTTTTTTTTTTTTCTAGCCAGGAATATTGATATAAAATAGTACCTCCATTTTATTTTATTTTTTAAATAATGTGATGAAAAGAAAATCACTCTTAATTTATTTTATTTATTTTAAAAAAGGTAATTATTTCAATCAATTGTCCTTCAACATTTTTTTCCTTTTTAATATATTATTACAACTAAGCCTGTCTTCAAAATATTTTTATTTACTTATGATTTATTGTCTGGCTAAGTTAGTTTTTCTGACAGTGTATTCCTCTAAACTGAGGAGAGAAAAGTTTAGGAAATAATATCTCATTAGCACACCATCATTAGCATCTCACTTTACATCTCATTTCCAATTGATGATTTGTCTGCGACAAAAACATAGAATACTAATTATCTAAAACACCTAACGCTTTTGTTAATGAGCTTTAAGACATGTTAGCTGCGGTCACTTAACGGCGTCATGTTTTTCGATGTCACGCCCTCCACTAATACTAAATGTTTGAGGCAGTGGCAACCCCCTTCACATAACAGAAACGAGAAAACAGGAGAAGATGCATTGTGATCATCCAGAAATAATAGGCTAATTGTGCCCCACCCAAGGATGCATTTTACAAAATCAGTTTTACTCTTGAAGGAACTTGTTGCGTTTGACGGAGACTTTTTAGTATGTAAGAGAAAAATAAAGCATTAAAGTCAAATCGTCTTCCACTCTGCCATGATATGTGTATTAAAGGACTGTACAGTCGTTGAAAAGAAAAGTAAACACCCCCTACTAACTCCTCAACAAATTATCGTAGAAAAAAGTTATTGGTACCGAACGATTGGGAATAAAGTCTACTTTTAAATAATGTATATAAAATTTGCTTAGGGCATCTGTATATTAAAACAAACCCAAACTTCCTTTTTTTTTCAATGGCAATACACAATTTTAATAATTTATTTCAAATCTTCAGTTCAAACTATGCCTAGACACCAAATTTCAAGTCATTTGAATGATAAGTTTTTGAATTATAAACATTCAAAATTTAGGGCTTCTAATGTTAAATTACATCTTCATATTTTCATTAATATCTCCTATAATTATACTCCTAAGGTACTAATTTTTTGTGTAGCAATAATAATAAAATATCCAAACATAAATACGTTGAATTTGCAATTTTTATAATTTTATGATATAAATTATGAAATTAATATTCGAAAAAAATTATCAATTGTAACCTACAATTTTTTTGACGGATTTAGATTTATAAAGTCCTGCTTTATTGAAATCTAAAATTTCACATTTTTCTTCCAAGTAGTTTTAAAATTATGCTTAAAAAACGGCAAAATGATGGTTTAAGGGGTCGTCTAAGATAGAAGTGACTAGACATTTTGAAAATTCTTATGCTATCCTGTAATCTAGCAGTCTTCAATGACAGCTTGTATGGCGCTTAAGATGCATTGATCAAGAAGGGAGCGCTTTCGGTCAACAAACAGTACCGAACTTCAATTTGAATACAGCCACTAAAATACGCTCGTTTTAAAATAATTAATTTCTCGGAAACTTATCGTACGAATTGCGTAAAAATTTGTTTTTAGGCAAATTGAAGGGCGTAGAGTTCATTTATGCTGTCAAAATTGTGTACTGTTATTGAAAAAAAACAAAGTTATGGTTCGTTTTAATATTTATATGGCCCCTAAGTAAATTTTATGTACAACATTTAAAAGTAGACTTTATTACCAATCATGTGGTACCAGTAACTTTCTTCTACGGTAATTTTTGTGCAGTGTTAGTAAGGGGTTTTTACTTTTTTTTTTTCCCACGACTGTACATAAAAAACGATATCAACTTTTTTGAAATTTTGAACCCCCCCTAGCGATATCATACGTTATCATTCCTCGAACCCCTTCCGCCCTCTCCTAATGATATCGTTATCAGTGTCTAAAAATTCTTTTTATTTTTACAATTTTTTTTCATTCTTTTTCCTTTTGTACGTTTGCAATAATATACGAGATATGGTTATACATTTATTATTCGCATGCTTTACTGATTTAAATGAGCAGAACAAGTTAATAAAACATCACTATATTATGTAAAATAACTTTATATCAAAAACACCCCCCCCCCCCTTATGATATCCTACATTAACATTCCTCGAAGCCCTTCCCTGCCCCCTCCTCCAATGATATTGTTATTAGTGCCTTAAAATTCTTTTTATTTTTACAATTTTTTTTCCTGTCTAATAATATATAGTTACAGTTGTACATTTATTATCTACTAAAAAACAACTTTTCAAAAGTAAAAAAAAAAAAAGGCAAGAAAAAAAATAAAGAAAAGAAAAGAAAAAGGGGAAAGTTGTGGCTAAAAAACAGTGTGATATCAAATTTCCAAGCTTATATTATGGTTTTTATTTAACATTTTTTATTAAAAATTTACCATACGCAAGTCGAGTACCTAAGTATGCGTTGATAGAAAGGCTTTTCTCCTTTACTAAATACATCATAACGTGTTTCTGAAAATTAATTTTTTTTTAATTATGCATGATGGGCTTGGCGGCCATCTTTCCATATTTTACACAAATTTCTAAGCACACAAGTACATTGTTAAGATCGGAAATTCGAAATTGTTGCTAAAGCAAACATTTTATGCTTTTAATTTATGGAAATGAGTGCCTAGAAATTTGTGTCTTAAAATAAAGTTGAAGTAACTTCAGGTTTCATCTTATGATTCTTTTTCTCGGGGTGGGGGGGTAATTAATTAGTTAAAGCAGTAAAAATCAATTTTTTTTTCAAAATAAAAGACTTTCTTATTTTATCTGTCTGTAACCAAAACTAGACAACATACTGCAAAACTAGACTGCAAACATATTACGAGCTTGTCTGCTTAGAAATTTGTGTAAAATATGGAAAGATGGCCGCCAAGCCCATCATGCATAATTAAAAAAAATTAATTTTCAGAAACACGTTATGATGTATTTAGTAAAGGAGAAAAGGCTTTCTATCAACGCATACTTAGGTACTCGACTTGCGTATGGTAAATTTTTAATAAAAAATGTTAAATAAAAACCATAATATAAGCTTGGAAATTTGATATCACACTGTTTTTTAGCCACAACTTTCCCCTTTTTCTTTTCTTTTCTTTATTTTTTTTTCTTGGCTTTTTTTTTTTTTACTTTTGAAAAGTTGTTTTTTAGTAGATATCAGTTCTTTTTTTTAAACAGATTATATATAATTGAAATAATTCTATTCGCTAAAATTAGTCCTTGTATAGCCTTTATAAGTAGGGAACAAACACAATAGTATATATTTTGTTTATCTATCATTCATCTTTTAGAGTAATTAATAATTTAAAAGTAAGGAAAGTCAATTTCTTCTTTCAAAGTATCAGTCTTTCTCAATTTATATCTCCTTAAAATTTTCTATGAAGGATGAAAATTTAATAAAAATCAAATAGAGTGAAAATAAAATATATATTTACAGTTAGTCTGTCAGTTAATTGTTTGTTCTAACTTTTTTTTGCTGACGGTTTTGCAAAATAAATTTACCTTTACAAATACCTACGGATAATCCGAGAATGAAGCCCCGCAGGCATCTAAAGAATCGAAGATCTGTCTACAGAAGAAATCTAGCAATTCTAGACATGATGATGAAACATTTTTGATAAAAAAATCTAAAAATTTAAAGATATAAACTGTACATATAACTTCATCTTCATTTAGATCATGTTATAGAGAAGAAAGAATAATGTGAGATTGCATAAATGTGAGAATATAATTTCGTATAAAAATTCCCGTAAATTGATTATCTTTAATAGTCTATTATTAAAGCCGCATAAACATTAGAATTAAATTTTTTCCAGTTAAAAATTGCCTGAAATCTATAGTCTTATCGTTAGTCAAATTTGTTTTATGTTTTTTTTTAATACCCAGACACCTTTTCTAAACTCTGTCAAAAGATCACAGAAATACTGAAGTTATCCAAATAGTTATATCTTTCTATCGTATTTCTTTTTTTGAGGGGAGGGGGAAGGGGTGAGGAAGAGCGCTTAAGAACTTAGTTTTGTTCTTAGAATTCTGAATTAATCATTGAAAAGATCTACCTACATAAGTCTTGTTGGAGAATTTTCATTAGCTAAGAGTCGCATCAACTTATACATCATGAGAATATATTAAATTACTTTTGTAAAATACTAGATGGGAGCCATTGATATTTTCAGAGCATTTACCTACATTTTAAACTTAAGTCATTTACAACTATTCATTAATTTTCTATACGAATTAAAGAAGTCGTTGTTTCCATGGCAACTGTACCTTTTACTATTGCTTGTTTGTTTGTTTGTTTGTTTTATTGAACACATATATATCAGATCACGTGGGGATCACGGCGGGATTCGAACCCGCCCCACCTACGCTCTCAAGCGATTAGCGGCATGGTGTCTTATCCACTCAGCCACGGTGGGCCACTATTGCTTTCTCTAATACCCAGATACTGAAATTTAACCAACTGCACTTAGAATCATGGTCATAACAGAGAACATTTATATGTTACAGCAGTGTTGCCAGTGGGCTACTTTTTTTAAATTCAGATTTCTTGATTGCCACCACTTATTATAAACAGTAAAATTCCCTTTGTTTTCGCCTTAATTATTATGTCATTAAATAAGGCGCATTTTACAATTTCAAAAAAGTGGTGCCAATCAAGTATCTGAATTAAAAAAAGTAGCCCATCTGGCAACACTGTGTTAGAGTGGTGACATATGCACAAGTTGTGTACTCATATTCAATTTTTTGTCCAAAGTACAGTAACTCAGTTTTCAGTAAAAGACGTCGAAGATTTCGATTAAACTAACCAGAAAAGTTAAAAAACATTGGCTTTCTGATTTGATTTTTTCAAAATCGTCTTAACCAACCAAAGTTAATGTCCGGGATCCAGATAAATTTTTCTCTGTTAATAAAATTAGATTGACCAATCAGTAACCTCCATCCCTGCAGGCCTTTCGGTGTTTACTGCAAACATAAAAAAGTTTTCAAAAATGCAGGCTTCTGATTGAACAATCTCATCTCGCTAATAGCGTAAAATTTATCTTGATCTCGGCCTATTCAACGCCCTTTAAATATTCGAGAAAGCCTTGACACGCGTCAGGAAAATATCACACAAAGCAGGCAAAACAAAGAAGAAAAATCATTCTTTGGCTCGTTCATATCCACGAGCCAATGAATGATTTTGTTCCTTTGCTTTGCTTGCTTTGTGTGATGTTTTCGTGACGCGTGTCAAGACTTTCTCAAATATCTAGGGGGCGTTGGTTTATTTCACCATCATGAAGCTATGAAAGGAGAGGAGCAGACATCTTCTCGTGTGAAAAACTACATAAAAAAAAAACGAGTTCTTTCCCCCTCTTCTGCCCTTTTCTCTCTTGATTTTGACCGATAGCAGCCCATTTAGCAGTCTCCAGTGCAAGATGCCGCTATATATGGTGGACGCAAGGGGGAGAGTGTTAGCGTGACCAATGACATAATAGGCTAGTTCATGACGTTTAAAAGTCACACGGAGTTGGATCATCTTTACACGATGATTAGTACAAAGGGGTGCGCCGATTTTTTTTTGTGTCCATTGCCGTGTACAGATACTCAACTCCGTGTAACATGATGAGCTGGCCACACTTTAGGAACAGCTTCAAATGACGTTATCTATATCTACTTCGAGTCAAACGAAAAAGACAGGCTACCGCGGTGCTACAGCGTCTAGAATATATAGTGTGGAAATTCAATCAGTCGATCACAGCGATATCTGGAGGATATTTCCCAAAACTCCAAGACAATTTGGTCTAGACGCTGTAACATTTTTTTAAACATACATCTGACCTGTGTGCTTGGCGTCAAACCCACTGTAATAATACGATGTTTACTTTGAAATTTGAAAATATATCGCAGATGTCGCTACGATCATCTCCCTGGATTTCAGCGTCAGTGCACATTTAAGGGATACACTTTTTAGCGGTTCTTGGATAGCAAATTTCCACATTATGTATTCTAGACGCTGTAGCGGTGCATTACACATGTCTCATTCTTCTTTAAAAAATATCCTGCAGATGTCGATGCAAATGACTGTTTGGAATTCGACATCGTTGTACATTTAAAGGATTCAATACTTCCGCGCTTGTTTAAGTATTGCTGGGATAGTCGATTTCTACAACATATAATCTAGACACTATAACGGAGCTATAGTTTCTAGAAGATATAGTTTAAAAATCGGCTTATTAAAAAGGTGCTAAAAAATTGTGTCTCATAAATGTTGAACGAGGCTGAACGACGAATGCCGATTACAGCAACATATGGTAATTCCAACGTAACTATTTCAAAAGAAAACATTTCGCTCAGAGAAGATCTAGAAAATGTTGCTCCTATCGACATTTGTCATTCAGTATTTTTCAATATTTATGGAATTCAATTTCTAGCACTTTTTAAAGCATTACTGGAATAGCCGGTTTCCACACTATGACCGTGGTCTAGGTAGATTTTTCTCTGTTATCGTAACGAGATTGGCCAATCAGAAGCCAGAATTTTTGCTAACTTTTCACTGTTTGCAAAAATGTACCTGGATCCCGGCCTATATTTCTAGACGCTATAACTGAGCTCAGGAATAGTACAGAAAGCAAACTCCGTATTTTGATACATTAAGGCCGGGATTTAATGGAGGATATTCCATCTCCGTTTTGATCAGGTGGTGAAGGTAAAATCTTCCAACGTAAAGAAGGGGAGGTTCCATAGACGTGTAATGTAAATCCCCGCTAGCCAATGAAACAGTTCATGAGGCAAAGCAATAGTATCTTCCCTTCTTATCAGTTAGAAGTTCCTTGTGTAAATTACCGGTATCACGTGACTTTTTCCAGCCTCGAACCCATATTTGGAATATCCTCCATTAGGAACAAGTGTGTCTCTGTAACGAAGTAGCGACATACGGCCAATAAATGTTTATTGTTAAAAGTGATAAAAACAAATCGTTAAAGTTTTTTGCGAGCATACCATTATCGTCAGGCTAATGCATGCTGAATTATTTCCCTAGTCTAATAGAGATCGTCCATGCGCGTATCTTCTAATGGAGGATATTTCAAATATGGGTTCGAGGCTGAAAAAGTCACGTGGTACCGGTAATTTACCCAAAGAATTTCTAACTGATAAGAAGGGAAACAGGAAACTAGACTGTTAAAAATATTGTGAAAAATTAACTCTGTTCTTAAAGGTTCCCTATTTTCTGACCAATGAGAACGCTACATAAACGCCTATGAAGCGTTCTCATTGGTCAGAATACAGATAGCCTTTAAAAACAGAGGTAATTTTTCACGATATTTTTAACAGTGTACTACTGCTTTCTCCCATGAACTGTTTCATTGGCTAGCGGGGATTTACATTACGTAGACGGAGCCTTCCCTACTTTACGCTAGACGTTTTTGCCTTGACCATGTGATCATAACATTGATTGAATATCCTCTATTCAAGAAAGCGGATTGCCGTACTTTCGACAAAAATTTGAAATGAGCATGCCTCCTGTGCATATATCACCACTCTTATGTATAAAGGCTCTCTGTTATGGTGTTGTTTCTGATACAGCGCCTAGAATACCTAGTGTGGAAATATGCTATCCAAACAGTTCTAAAAATTTGTATCCCTTAAATGTGCGACGATACTGCTAAAATTTCAAGTGTCGATCGCAGCGACATCTGCGGGATTTTCGTATTACTATTATTACATTGTATAGACTAGTAATTTCTTACAGTTGTATAACATATCCTGCAGATGTCCTTGCGATCTGCATATTGCAGTAGTATCATTGCACATTTAAGGGATACAATATTTTAGCGCTTTTTTAAGTATTACAGGGTTAGCTGATTTCAACACTATATATTCTAGGCGCTATAGTTTCTGAGCGCTGTTGGTTAAAGTTCGATATTTGTGTTTTAGAGTGAGCAATAGAGAAAAGAACTAAAACTATTGAAACAACAACTTCTTTGATATTGAAATGTATAGCAAAGGAGCTTAGAATCAAAGCCTTAAATAGTTTCGAATATGCACTGTTGTTATGACATCAATACTTTTCCTGGATGTGGAAATGCAAAATTGTGTTCAACATAATTGGCCGGAATCTAGATAGATTTTTCGCTGTTAGCGAAACGAGATTCATCAATCAGAAGCTTGCACTTTTGCGAACTTTTCGCTGTTTACAGCAATGCAGGCTATTGATTGATGAATCTCGTTTCGCTAACAGCGAAAAATCTATCTGGATCTCAGCCTATATTTCTGTAAACATTGCACTTCATCCATGGCACTAAGAAAATGACTCAAAACTTTTATGACATAGGTCGGGATCCAGAAACAGCAAAAATTCTCAAACATTCTGGCTTCTGATTGGTCAAACTCATTTCGCTAACAGCGAAAAATCTATCTGGATCTCGGCGATAGTTTTCTTCGATGAAATCAATGCAAAAGGATAATATAAAAGAATAGTATAAGACTTCTAAAATGGTTTGGCGGGTTTATCGCTGTTTGGCATAATTTATAAACTTTGGAATAAATTAACAGTTTTTCGCTAATTAAGAATAGAAAATTTGTGTTTTTAAAGCTGAATTTTATAAAAGCACGTAGATTGAGTAAATATCTGTCCAAAAATTCAATCCTTACATTTTTCTGTTCATTATTTAAGTCTCTACCTCGATTGAAACATAAGGTGTGACGAATAAAAAAAATCTGTCATTTTCAGTATCTCGACGTTATTTAAAAAAATCTATATCTCTGTTTATAATTAATTTATGAGGATGCATTTGGTCTCAAATTGAAGATCTTTTCCATTAGGTCCTCCTGGTTTTGGTTTTAATTTTCTGCGATGATTGGTTCTTTTGATATGGGAAATTTTAGTTTGGCATGTTTGGTCGATTTAACATGGAGAAGCTGTCTTCAGTATAATAAGCAGTTACGGTCTCTTGCGTTTTAATCTTGGCGTTTGTTTGTTTGGCGAGGTTAGCATTTTTTTTTCACCTTGGCTTGGCAGAACGACCGTCCTGCTTGATTCGCATTCTTTACCGATCTAAATGAAGTAAAGAAGTTAATAAAATATATATATAATATAAAAAAGAACTTGATATCTAATAACACTTTAAAGAAATACTTACTATTTAAGAGTATTTAATAATATTTTTTTGTTACATAATACATTCAACATTAATATTGTCTTCTTGCACTTGCCCCCTGAACGGGGGTAAGTAGAAATTCCTGTAAACAAAACAAGTGGGCAACATTCTTCCCCATTTTTAGGTGCGTTAGTAATTATATAAGTATTTAGCACCTATAATCGTCTTTCAGTCCGTCTGTCCGTCATTCTATCTGTCTGTCCTTCCGTCCGTCCGCATATAACAGACCAAAAACTACCCAACCTAATGGTTTGAAATTTTAAATACATAATTGTTGCTAAAGTTTGTCGAGTTATTTCAAATTTTATGAAAATCGGATTTATAGTTTAATGACAGGGAGAGTCAAAAGTTTTCCGTTACATGACGGCCAATGGGAAAAAAATTATTTCAAGTACATTTTAAAGATGTTACAGCCTTTCGAACAGAATGAAATGGATATGCACTTATGAAGTACGCTAAAATATACATTCGGTAGAATATGCTGTGCAAAAAATATTTATAAAACTAGTTATAGTACGAACGCACCTCATTTGCCACGTTTGACGTGCAATTTCCATTTTGTTCACTCGTAAATATGACAAGTATCCTTTCAAAGCTGGATTCTCTAACAACGAATTATAAGCGCATATGGTAGAAGAATAGACATGGAGAGTTTTGGGATGTTAAAATTTTGGAATGACATGACTGTATAATCATTTAATGGTTTTAATAATAACTTTGTATTTTCATGAAAATAGATAACAGGATAATAATAATTAAAACAATTACAATTTTTTTATTTGGGTTGAATAAAAAATGTTAACTTTATCAAAAGATAAACCCTCCTACCCCCGGAGATATTTTACGATATGCAAGTGACAACCCTTCCCCCACCCCCTAAAATCATAATGTTACTTGTGTACACCTGCTAAAACCATAACGTTATATCAAAGCCTTTAATTGTTTAAAAAGGTATAAAGTGTTCCATAATTTTTATACTCTTCAGGTACGATCAGACAGCATTCTGCGATGGCGGCTCGTTTTTCGGCTTCTTTGATGTGGTAAGTCTTCTGTCGATTATAAAAGAGAGGGACGTGCCACAAAGGGGACTCCCTCACATGTTATCACAAACCTTTTGTGTTGTTGGCTGTTGAGACTCCTTTTTCTTTTCTTGAATCACCCACCTTTTTTTTTTTTTTTTTTTTTTTTTTTGCCGACAGCAGAATCTTTGGAAAAAAAGGCAGGTGAAATCTATATATATATTACGCTAACGTACGTGGCACAGAAATCGCGATTATTTATTATTGTCTAATGGCAACGCCCGAGAAACGCATCTCATTGGTTATTGTGAAAAGTCCTTTGGCAGGATTTAGGGCGATCGGGTTTATTTACATAACGCCGTAGAGGAAAATTTTCCATGATGTTTCCCTCTTTCGCTGCAATTATAGAGCTTCAAAATATCATTTGAAATGCCCATAAAAGATCTCGGTGAATACTTGAAAGTGAAGAAGAAGCCGAATTAAGAACAGAAAATTGAAATAGATTGAATCAGGAATAAAGTTAAACACAGAGCATAAGCGATCGCTAAAATAGGCTTAATAACCGCAGAGTGCACGCGTTACTTCTGAAATCCTCATTATTGATTTAAACGTTCCGGGGGACACAACTGTGGAACTTTGAGTAAAACGTGCAATTTCTGCAAAGCACTATATTGGAAATGCGAATTAATCAGCAGCAAGAAATTTAAAAATGTTGTCATGACGTCAAGTAATTTTATTTACTTCCCTATGTACGGATCTGCGATTCAAATTTCAGGTTCATTTAAGAATATTATTATGGGCCCACCAGAAGTAAGATACAATAAAACCTGCTTAGACGGAAACGACCAGTGATAAATTCCGTTTTATGCAGTTTTTTTAAATTGAACAAAGCATAATAACATTTTTGGGGAGAGAGGGAAGCTGTAACTTTTTTTTTGTTGTTTATTGCAGGATTCCATTAGAAACAGGCTTTACTCTATTAGAAAATAAATTTGCTGGATGGTACTTTTTAAAACATTCTATATAGTAATATTTGCTTACAATTTTACTATTTATTTTTCAATTAGTTTATGTTGCATTTGTAATTGCTTTTTCATCTAAAGATTTTAAATAAAAAATTAAATTATTGAAAATATAATTAAATTTTAATTGAATTCATCAATAACTTTGGAATAAAAAGAGCATGAGACATATAAAAATGAAAAAACTTAACCTGTGAATTTACACAACTTTGGAACTGAACAAGAGTCGGGCCCTGGTAATTTGCAGTCTCCACCAGTGTTGAATTCAGGCACTTTTCTCCGGGAGCGATTTCTGTGGCTCCGGGGCGGGGGGGGGGGGAAATTGCCCTTTTTGACCATTGAAAACACTAAATCTCAAATCTTCCGGGGGGGAACGTCCCCCTCGGTTCACCCCCCGAATTCAACACTGGTCTCCACTCCCACTCCCCTCTGTATGCACCTGCGATAAAAATTTCAGATTCATTTACGAATATTATTAAGGCCCGGGCAACGCCGGGCGGGTCAGCTAGTAATTTATGATTTCTCGTCGCAGAATTTTAAATTGTAGTCCGAACGCAGCTTTAGAATTTCTACACAACCCAGAACTTTGCTACATGTGCTTATGAAGTTTAATATTAATCAAAAATGTCTGCTGCAGTTTCCAACCGTAAGAATTAAAATATTTATCAGTATACACTGGCGGTCTATCTTGTATGCACTGGTGAATGCTATAAAAATAATTAGTTTTTGTTTTTTAACTTAGTTAACTTGTTAAAGGGTCTCAGAAGTCTTGAAGTTTCCAAATTTTCGAAATTTTGACTTTTTTAGATGCTAAACTCCTATCTTTTCTGAACATTTTTCTATAATTGTTTCCTTGAAATTCCCATTAGAACAGAAGCTGTGGGTTTTAGAATTACACCCGCTCAATAGCCAAATCCGCGTTTTCGAAACTTTGAAGTCATTTTTCTTCAAATAAAGTTTTTGGGCATAACGCGCCGGATATCTCAAAAATGTCTAAGTATTTTTTCATGAAATTTTCAAAACATGTGATTCATGTTAGTCTGTATTAACTGAACCTAAAATTTCCTTTTTATTGCTCAAAAAAAAAAAAAAAAAAAAAAAAAAAAAAAAAAAAAAAATTAGGTGATTATATTGTTGAAATTTTCTAAATTTTGCATTAGGTGAATAAAAATATTGTATTAAAAATATGAAAATGCTTTAAATACAAATTTATTTAGGTTTAAGATAATTATTACAATCTGAAGTATAAGAAGACACAAAAATTTCCATTCTAGTTGCAGTGTTTATTTTGTAGTCCTCCGCGTAAGCTGTTATACAAATTTTCTGTTCGTCAAATCTTTGACACTTTGGAGCCCCCTTATAAATGCTAATTCAGCATCTTGCAATTTTTTAAACACAGGAAATGAAAGATATACCTTTCATCCCAATAAAAATTGTGTTTTAAAATTACATACGCGTTAAGATATTCAATGTTGAAAATGGTCTTTTTTTTTTTCAATTTTAAGAGTCTGATACCCTTTAAACTACCACTGCTCTATACCCTGTACTAAATTCAATTTAATATATTTTCTGTATTTAAAAAGCAATATGTTCAACTGCATATTACACCTTAATATAATATTTCTGATTGATAAAATCCATTAAACATATGAGCGAAAAATTGAAGAAATAGTATCTCATTACCAAAACGTCCTCTTCCACATTAAGTTGATGAGTTGTCTACGATAACAGCGTAAAATATACAACTGGAACACTGTTTCAAATGGTGGACACGCGACTCAATTTTCTAAAACACCTAACAACTGTTATTAATGTGCTTTACAACATATTAACAGCGCTCGGTGAATGGCGTCATAGTTTTCGATGTCACACCCTTCACGTATTTTAAATATTTGAGGTGGGTAAACTGACTGCCCATGAGAGAAACTCAAAAACATAAGGAATGCATTGTGATAAGCGACAACGAATAGATTAATTCTGCCCCTCCCAAAAATGCATTCTTGCTTTAACTTAAGGGGCTTGTTATACTTTAACAAGATGCGGATAAGATAAAATTAAATTAATAAAGTCATTAAAATAAATAATCATTGTTTAACGTCTAATATACGATTTAAAAATAAAAAATATATTACAATTCATCAGACATACAAGTAAAAATTACATAAATACATTTAATACAATTAAAAAGCAAACGTTTCGAGCTAAATTTTAGCCCCTCATCAGTGCAATAAATAACATTCAAATGTCAGAAACATGGGGAGTTCCAATTTTAACTGCTAATAATTATTAGCTGTAAACATGATATATAATTTTCTGGTCATTTGAATGTTATTTATTGCACTGATGAGGGGCTAAAATTTAGCTGGAAACGCTTGCTTTTTAATTGTATGAAATATATTTATGTAATTTTTACTTGTATGTCTGATGAAATGTAATACATTTTTTATTTTTAATAAAGTCATGTTTAAACTCCATTTTTTTCTGCTGTGTGAGCTAAATTTCCGACTGTGCAATCAAAATAACTTAAAAAATTATATAATTTATTTATTAGATATTTCAAATCGCTGTGTATTGGAGAGTTAAAATATTACTCTCAAAGGTGTACAATAGCTAATTCCTAGACCGTTAGACATAGACATGTAATTCTAATTACAAAAAGCTTTTAAATGAGGTAAAGAAGTATTATAGAACCGATTTGGGTCAATAAAAACATTTCTGAAAATTTTACGAAATTTAATTTTTTATACGGTCTCCCGTTCCTATAAGTGATATTTAGTAAAAATGTCCTATTACACTGACATATAAGACGAAAAATGTCCCATTCATCTAACACTAAAATTAAACGAGTTAAGAAACGTTTAATTTGCATGACTTATTCCAATTTTATGCATCTGAAAACAGATGAGTTAGGCCATGCTCCTGGGGATCGTACACAAAGTGTTTAAAGCAAAGTGCAGATCCTAATACCTACAGCGTTGCTTCAAATTCAAGCAGGATTTATTTTCCGTGTACATTAGCTGAAAGAAGTAACTTCGAGCAAGTTTTAAGAAAAAATTAATTTTTATCAATTAAGTTCTAGATTAGATAATCTAATAGTATTTTAAGCATGTATTTTTAAGTACAGTAAAGCAGCGTTTATACGTTTCTTATTTATACCTCTTTTACATTTATTATACCTCTTTTACGTTGTTTCAGTGCGGCTCCGATTCTTCTCTATGTATTTTAATGATGTAATGTTTCGTTTATACGGCTTATAGCGTCGGTTATACGTCGTTTCTTTCATGTCCTAATAGATTTTGTCAGAACTTTTTCACCCAGCGTCGTACTTTTTTTCTTTTCTGCTAGCAATATGTGCGGAAAAATGAAAGACAAATAACATGTCTGACTGCTAAATGGGTTATTTCAAGTTTGTAGAACTTGTGCAGAAGGTGGAAAAGAATGGAAAGTGGGACAGAATTGTCATTGACACACAGAGAAACATTTTTGTATTTTACAATACTAGCGAGAAAACTTTCCAGTCCAAACATTATACTTTGCTAAATCTAACAGTAACAGGCAACGATTAAAGATTAGTTTCATTAAAATATGTTTGTACGCTCGATAACGGAATAAACAAGGTGCAATTTAAGGTGTGCAATTGATATAAGGTTTGATAATTCTCACTTTTATTTTTCAATTTTAGAAATGATTATTTAGTCATATGTTTGAATGTTTTAACTTTTTTTTCGCTACATAGTGCATCTTTAAGAACCGAAAGTGGTAGCCAAATTAAATTTGTATGATTGCAGCATTACATTACAGTCAAAGATTTTACACCTTAAGCGACTACAATTTCGAATGTACGTGTTTCTCAATTGTACGTCGTTTTCGAACGGTCCCCTGAAAGTCGTATAATCGATGCTTTACTGTATATATCATTTTGTAAAGAATTGAGACAATTGCTTTTCATCATTTCATTTAAAAAAAATCTGGTATTTTTTCACTTGTATTTTTAAATACAATTTGTATATTTTGATTTAATATGTCAGAATGACAATAGATCAAATTTATAATGTAATGTTAATTTTACTCTCAACTATTATTTTTTTTATGTCTGACGATTAGTTTTTATTTCTAGAAGATTTTTGTATGACCCCTGTTTTGCCGCAAAAAAAGATTCTTCGACTTTAAAACGCTAATTACTTGGTCAATTTTAATCGTAGAAGAATGGAATTTTTTTTTTGTCTTCTCAGTGTAATAGGATATTTTATAAATATAACTTATAGGAGCAGAGAACCATATAAGAAAGTAAATTTCGTAATTTTTTAAGAATTTTTTTTTTTGGCGCATATCACTTTTAAAATACTTCTTTACCTCATTTAAAACATTTTGTAATTGGAACTACATGTCTATGACTAACGGTATAGGCCTTTGGACATCATTAAGAATGGACACCCAGTATAGTAAATTTTTCTTGATTCTTTTTTATTAAAGACTTAGATTATGATAAAACATCAGCATAAAAATCAATTTCACATTCGACTAGGTAAAAACCATGTACTGAGAGTGAATTTAATTATTATTATTATTATTATTATTATTTTGGTATTCCAATTTATTGTGTAACATGTACATGTTAATATGAAACATATTTTGCGGTGAAAATATTCTTCTCTTTTTTTGTGAGAAATCCTATAAAAATTAATTTTCGCTATCGAAAACTTTCATCAGCGTCAAAATCCGATATATCATTAGTAATGAACATCCAATAATTAGTGGAACCTTTTTTTCCCAAAATTTTTCTGTGGATAATAGGAGAAATAGGAAAGTGGAGGGACTCTGGGTAAAAAAAAAGTTAGTTAATTGTACTAAAATTTAATCGACAATCACGATATATTGGCTGTTCTCAGATCA
Source organism: Maratus speciosus (assembly GCA_963932465.1). NCBI lineage: Eukaryota > Metazoa > Arthropoda > Arachnida > Araneae > Salticidae > Maratus > Maratus speciosus. The sequence continues at coordinate 89,870,066 of OZ010799.1, read as the reverse complement.
AAGAGGCCAACTTTCTGACATAAGTTTTAATTGATTTTTGTTGGGAACTGCATGAAACTAGCAAGTGTTGTTGTCTAGAAACTATGAAATCTAGTTATTTTTCAGTTTTTCTTTTTTCTTTTTTTTTTTGCAAACGCAATAGATCTTTCAGGAAATAGTGTCAAAGTGGACGTTTTGAACCTAATTTCTGCGCGAAAGTAGAATAACGATTCAAAAAAGTGTTTCTCACTTGATCAAAAATCGCTTATAACACGATAGGTAATTTATTTATCAATTAATGGAAAGCCCAGTTCGATTCCGAATCGCTTCCATGATCAGGTTTTCGAATTTTATATCTTTCCGTTAAAAAAATGAATTTGTGAATGTGTCAAAACATTTTGCGCTTGTTTAGCCTGCTGAGAACAGCCTTAATCAAAAACGTAGCTAATAGCAAAATAATGCAGAAAAAGCATAATCGATCATGTAAACCGTGAAAAAACGCGATGCGATATTAAATAAGGAAAATATGCGTGTCCGTAGAAATCATGGGATACGCAGTTAAAGGGTTACAAAACTTGAAATGTTCGGAATATTTGATTGTTTGAAACAGTCGGTTATACGTACAAAACTTATAATTTTCTGTATAATCTTATGACCCACATAGCAAATACAGGGTGTCCATAAAAGAATGTCCCAGTTTCGATGGTATATTATAACAGTTTAAATTAGACTACTTATAACAAATCATACATAAAATTGAAGGTAAACTAACCTAGTTTTCCTTACAAATGTTCAATATATGCACCTTAAGTTATACGGCACGCATCGAACTTAAAGACAAATTCTTCCCACACTTCGGGTAACAAGTTCGGAGTCATGGAAGCAATTGCTTCTTCAATTCTGCGTCTCAACTCTGGCAAAGTATCAGGTAGCGTGGGAGCGTAGACACGATCTTTTATAAAGACCCAAAGAAAAAAATCTCATGGCTCTAGTGGATTTTAAATCTTCAGCCCAGGAATAAAGCTTTACGCTCAGGAGTCGCTATTTTGCGTATGTGGCACTGAAAGTGAGTCAATTAGAAAGCCGTACTCGCGCATGCGCTTATCTAAAACTTTTGGAGTTATTCTTCATTTGTGACATTAAACCAACACTCTACAACGCTTACAGTTGATATACTACTAAAATTTATAGAAGGAACATTCCTGTATGAACACCCTGTATTTTTTCAGTTGCTGTGTTATGTTCTTATTTTTCCCTTGGAAAACCAAGGCACATCCTGTATATAAATACTGCAATTTTTCGCCCATGAAAATCGATAAATAAACAAATCGGATGCTGTAATCCCAAAACTTTCTTCTATCTCACACTTGTTAATACGTCCTGAAAAAATGCAAATAGTACTGCCAGCGGCTAGGGGATTTACACCAAAATCTAATCAGCAACAACTTATTTCAACTTATAACCAAATTTGGTGAAAATACGTGCATTAGTTTTTGAGATAGGGCTATTGCGGAGCTCGTAAAAAATTCTGCATAGCTGTGGTCACCGGTTTGGTAATTTACACCAAAAACTAATCAATACAAATTTATGTCAGGGTCTAACTGAATCTGAAGTGTGATGAAAATTCATAGATTAGTTCTTGAGATAGAGCTATTGTGGAAATCGTGCAAAATGCAGCATAGCAGCGCCACCTGTTGTTCAATTTACACCAAACAATAAATAGCACTAATTTTTATCAGAGACTAACTGAATCTAAAGTTTGATGAAAATTCATGCATTAGTTCTTAAGATAGAGATATCGCGATAATCATAAATAATATAGCATAGCAACGCCATATGTTGGGCGATTTGCACCAAACAGTAATCACCACCAAACTATAACAAGGACTTACTGAATCTGAAGTTTTATGAAAATCCGTAGATTAGTTCTTGAGATACAGCTATTGCGGAAATAATAAAAAATGCAGTATAGCAGCGCCACCTGCTAGGAGATTTACACCAAAAAGTAATCAGCACAAATTTATATCGGGGACTAACTGTATCTAAAGTTTTATTAAATTGCACTCGTTAGTTCTTGATATAGAGCGCCCACAACATTTGTGTCACATACAGACTCACAGAGTAACAGATTCAGACAGATATTTTGCAAAAATATGTTTTTCGGGATCTCTGACCCCCTAAAACGTGTAAATTCGTCGACAATCGGAATTCGAAAATTTTCACGTGTCCAATACTTTCTCCTTGTAAAGGTAGAAGAAAGTAAAAATATTTGAAAACAAAATAAAGCCATTAAAAATGCAGTTAGACAGGATATCTCTTTTATATAAAAGAGCGATTTTAAACAACAAAAAAATTAATTTTCAGTTTACAAATCCTTAAAAATAGCATGTCTATTATTATAAACAAATTTCATTTATGAAGATATTCAAATTTTCACTCTTAAAAAAAAAAAAAAAAAAAAAAAAAAGATGTATAATGATTCTACTTTAATTATATTATATTCGTCTCATATTACATTATTCATTACAATCTCTGCAAAATTAAATAAAAATTCAGATCTCATACACATAGCATAGAAACGCCCTTTCTTTATGAAAGGTCCTTCATTACTGAAATCATAGTATGTTTCTCTTGGGACACTTAGAGTATGTTTGATTACTGCGAGGTAAAAAAAAAAATACATAGCAACATGGCGTGTTAAATAGAGTTATTCCTTTTATCTTCTTGTTCCAACTTTTTTTTCCGCCTGTTGGTTACATGAACGACGACAAGGTTTTGATGTAAAGTAATAAAGGAAATTGTAGATAATGCGTTGGATCGTTATATGTTACTTATCAACAAGATATGGAACTTTTTTTAATCATCGAATGCTATTTTCATTTCACTTACAGAATGTGCCTGCACTGTAAAAAAAATTCCGCAACGTTCCTGGGAAAAAATGGGCAGCTGAGTTGCCCATTATTTCCAAGAAACATTTCTTGAAAATGACTGGTACTTTACTGTATATGTTAAAAACTTTCTACAGAAATGCCAGTAAGTTTCCTGCGAAATACCAGGAATATTTCTGTTGACAGTAAAACATTACTGACATATTCAAGGCTGGAGTAGCACATGAGCGAAAAATGTCCAAACCAGGGATCGAACCTGGATACTTGGCGTGCCGTGCCAATGCCTTACCTGTTAGGCTATCCGGACCGATACCTCGCTGACATAATTCACTCTGGATGTTCGCTCCCTTCATTATGACATTACTGACATTTTACAGCATGCGGGATCCGCAGACGATTTTTACATTTCCAGTTGACAATTTTCGCTTTATTATCATTATTTGTTAGAATGAAAAAATATTTTGAAATTGACATCAAAATTATTATTTATAATTTACACGAAAAAATAAATTTTCAGTTAAAATTCAATAAAGTAAATATATATGTGATATATTGTTTCTGAACTTTGCTTAAAATATAAAAATATATAAATGTAAATAATAATTAGAAAAAAAATCTAGACATAAAATATTTTGGATTTTTGTCAGTGATTATGTTAGTTTACAAGTTAGATAAAATACATATAAATTTTCATGAAAAAAAAACCTAAACGTAATTGTATATTTTTTCCGAAAAAAAAAAAAATTCAAATTTGCAGCAATTCAAAGTGTCAAATATATGTCAAATTTAAATCAAATTATAATAAAGTGTTAAAATATAAAATTAATTAAAAAAGAAAAAAAAAGTCAAGAGGTAGCATCGAACCCGGGCCGTACGGGTGGCGTGCAAGCTTTCTGCGTCCACACCACGAAAGACACGTTGAGAGCTGCAAACTAATGGGTATTTGAAACGTATGCTAAAACTCGGCATCTAATTTCTGAAAATCTAAGGCCCATTTGAAGAAATCCTTTCACAAGAATAATTAGAGATAAGAACTCTAAAACATACTTTAAATTAATCAAAGTAGGTGAGAATCATATTTGATTGTCCCCTGGTTAATGCAGATCCAAATAATAGGTGTATTTTTTTTTACACAGTCTGCTCGTTAAAGATTTCACAGACAAGTACGAGAGATAATCTCTTAGTGATGTCACAGAGGTATTATATTTTCATCTGAATTATCTTGACAATAGAGACGTAAAGGATTATGTCGCTTATTGATTTATTTGCATTCCATATTGATTTTTTTTACATTCATTTAAGGAATTCGTTTTCGACACTCGCGCGCGAGCAACGGATTATAGGGAAAAAAAAATAATAAATGGCGGCCGCGCGTTTTGCTGTTTCCAACTTTTGTTCAGGAACGTTTCAGATAAGAAAACCAGAATTTCACAGGAAAGAGCGAAATTATTCTGAAAACCTGATAAAAGGCGAAACGTTCCTGGATTTTACATGGAAAGTTACCATTTTTTTTTACAGTGTACAACTGAAATAAAAAGCTGAGGAATAAAAATATATAATTTTATTATAAAATTAAATTAAAAGCAAAAAAAACAAGACATCTTTATGTACATTTAATTTGCTACTACTGAAAAAAAGGCTGAGGAATAAAAATATAAAATTTTATTATAAAATTAAATTAAAAGCAAAAAACCAAACGTCTTTATGTACATTTAATTTACTACTACTGACAAAAAAAGAAAGCAGTTGATTTTCTAAAAATATTGTCTCTAGGGACACCAATGAATTCCTCTTTGTTTTGCGAAATAAAGCTGTACTTAATTGTCAAATAATATATTTGACTGATAAAATAAGCCAAATTTCATGAAAAATACAGTTATATTTTGTAAATTTTCTTAGGTCATTTAGGATAACAGTACTTTAAAAAAAAAAAATCCGTGTACTTTAATTATGCTTTAAATAATCATTAAGAAACATTCGTACTATTATTAACATTTATAATTTATAATCATATGCAAAACAAATTCTAAAAACAACAAAAAAACCAAAGAGTAAATAAAAAGTTCATAGAGTTTAATTATATTATTCAATTTTATTATTTACACGACACATAAGTCTTGAACGGAATTCTCTCAAAATTTCTTTCAATAGTTATTATTCACAAATTTTGTCGTCTCATAATTTGTGTATCTTATTTTTTTTTTCATTTTAATTAGTTTGGATCTAAAGCTCATTGAGCTTCTAGAATTTGCTTTCAAGTCCAATCTATGAATGCATTTAAAATTTGTTGCTTTTAATTAATCTCAATGCGATTTCATTCACAGTTTTCATCATCACCATTTGAAAGGTGTTACTAATTATACATTAAGGGGAAATAAGAGAATCTGGGTAATTTTTGAAGCTTTCATTAGCGAACATTTTAATTTCCATTGCCAATTAAACTGAAAAAAAGTTTGAATTAAATTTCGATTTTTAAATTTGAATAAGTGACCATTATGAATTGAAAAGTTTTAGCTTTCTGTTTTGTTTATTTTATAGGTATCATATACTTCGAATCCGAAAAGATGTATTTATAAATGTAGCAACTAATTTACGAGAAAAGATTAAAATATTATAGGTGTGCGATAATTTATAAATAATTTAATATAATAAACTTGCGGAATCCAACTCTTAAACGCCGTATCAGAATTATTCATACAAGGGGATAAACTCGAACTCCCCGGGTTAGAGTATAACTAATTTTTCTTTTTACAAGTGAAAACTCTAACATAATTTACACATTTAACATATTTTTCCAGATACACCTCTAACTATACCAAAAGTCATATTTGTATGAAAAATTGCAATTATATGCCTACAAATAAAGTTTTGAAATTTATTAAAAGCTGTATTTAAGCGTTGGCCTCGCGCCATAGGTTATCAGTCGAAAAATCACCAAATATCACAATTTACAATCAGCTTTTTTATTCTGATTTACATGTTTCAAATTTGTATTTTCTTTATATTTTATTGTTTTATGTATTGATTGATGAAGCTTTTAATATCTGTACACTCTAAAATTGGGAGGAGTGAAAAGCTCACTCTTTGAAAGAGTGACAGGCATTTTTACTCTTTTTGGAGTGAATTTTATAAAAATACACTCCTTAAAGAGTGGAATTTTCCACTCTCTAGAAAGGAGGGAAATGTCTGACTCCTGAAAGAGTGACTTACGTGTGCATTGCTTATTAACCAATCAGAGTAGCAAAGCGACAACACCCTTAAAAGATAAGAAAAATGATCACTTTTTTGCCCGCCATCTTAGGATTAACAGATTAGGATATCATTACAATTATTCTTTATCGAATACATAAAATAAAGGTAAGTCTTATTTAATTTTAAGCATTTATCCGTGTAGATATGTGGAAAGTTAAGATTATTAGCTAAATAGTGTATGTTGTATGCAAAAAGATTGATCGTTAGAGTGTTCAAAAGTGATTGTCTGTTATATTTCTTCATGTAGCGGCTTGCAATATAATTCTTTTAACAATTGAATACGCACTAGAGATCTTCACGGGCCGGCTCGGGCTCGGGCCGATTTTCACTCACGGAACTCGGGCTGGGTCCGGGCCACACTTTTTTCTGAAGCCTTGGGCCTGACCGGGCCTAACTTATTTTTTCTGTACAAAGCCGGGACTGATTCATTGCGAGTCACGGCTCAAAATTTTCAGTCCTAATTTTGACCCAGCCCGTATAAAAATCATTGTCTCAGCGTGGCCTGATCCATTCAAAGGTCAGTACAATTAGGCCTGGCCCAAAAATTTTTGCAAAAGTGCATACATTTTCAAATGGCCATTATTCTACACTTAAACATTAAAATTTATTATTTTTAAAGAACATTAGATTTCTGCGCTTATTAAAATATAGCTAAATTAAAAATAATAAAACGTGTGAAAAAGAACCTCCCTATGACGGAACCCAGTTTTAAACTCACTAACGTGTTGATCCATGCATAATTAATATATAAATACATAAGAATAGAATATATAATACATTTACAGTCGCTAAGAAGGGAACTTGTCTATAACGATTTTTTTGTTCTTTTCTATGCAATTTCGTCTTACAGTATAGCATTTTTCAGATTTTTAATACTTCAAAAAAAGAACAAAAAAAAAAAATCAATGATTTGTTGAAATTCACTCAGGCCGTGCCGGGCTCGAGCCGAGATTTTAACTTTTTTTCCGTGCCTGGCCGGGCTCGGGCCAAACTTTTAAGTTTTTTACCGGACTGGGTCGGGTCAATTTTTTTTCCTACGGGCCGGGCCGAGCCGAATTTTCTTTCTATGAGTCGGTCGGACCCGGGCTTGGAAATTTCAGCCCGTGCAGACCTCTAATACGCAGAATGCTTAGCAAATCATTAGTTCGGGAAATGTGAATAAAAATAAATGAGTGTAAATATTCCCTTTCAATGCTGTGTTGCAATTTTTTTTTGGCCAACGATCAAAGTAAAAAGTTTTATCTCTTTCGTTTGAAAGGGTTACTGACTCATAAGAGAAGAAGACATCTGGAAGTTTTAATTTCGTGACACATTCGAAACATAAATTTGCCATTACATGAGATTTTTTTTTCTTTTTGCTTCTTACTGATTTCGGATTATATACAGTTAAGAGTATTTATTATTGTTTCGGAGTTAAATATGATATTTGATGTTTATGATATTACGAAAAGGTTGGTACAGTGGAACCTCACTGTGCAACCAACTCCATTAGGCGACCACCTCCCTGAACGACCATTTTTTCATGGAACGAAATTTATTCCCATAGGCTCAATACTAATTTTACCTCCATTCAGAGACCATTCCAGTTTAACTCCCTCCATGAGAGATCGATTTCTTTGAACAAAAATGAAATAAATTCCGTTTTTTCCTGGTCGCTTGAAGAAGGTTTCATTAAAAAAATAATTCCGGCGAGTGCATTATTCATCAAACTTTTAAACTAAGTTTAGATTTTTTTTTTTTTATCCCGGTAACTTTTAAGTGTTTTTAAGAGTCTTTAAGTCCCTTTGTGCCTTTTTAGGCAATGAATTTAACTCTGATTACAAATTAAGAATGACGGTCAATAAACTTATCTGCCCTATTCTGTCGGAAAACTCTCAAAGAAATAGATAAAGTAATGAAATCGTCATTATTTGTTCCCGTCCACAAAAAAAAAAAAAAAAAATAAAATAAAATAAAAAATGTATTTATTTACTGAACTTTGAAAGGACTTGGAGATAAAAATTATAAAATATAAAACTGTAAAATTAAAGCAAAGTTCAATGTATTCATTTTTAAAACTCTGCAGTAATTAACTTATGTAATTAACTTTTATTTTGATACTTAAATTTTTATATTTTTTTCCAAATGTGAAAAATAAATTTTAGTAACATTGTTACCATTTTTATACAATTAAAATCGAGATTTAAACATGACCTCCATCAAAAGACCAGCTCTCGGAATGACACAATTTTATTGAACGGTACGTGGTCGTCTTAGGGAGGTCACATTTGTATATTATTTTTTTAAATTGTATGTAAACCTTTTTCTGCGGGTTATAATTTTAAAATTTCGAGACTGAGCAATATAAAAAAATTTAAATATTGATATTCTGTATCAGTTATGAAATTTACTTCTATTATAAAAACAGTTTCTACGTTTTTGGATTTACGTAATTTTTGGCGCTAAACAATAAACCATGATATTTAAGCATTGGAATAAAATGTTTTTTGTATGCCTGTTTTGAAGTTTATGGATAAGACTGCTTTAGTATATTTTTTAAAATGGTCATATCGACTTACATAATACAGGACTGAATATATATTTTTTAAGAGATTAATAACCACTTTTTTACACTAAAATGTTTTAAAAACAATAAGAATATTTCTAATGCAGTCATTTACTTTATTTTTAAGTTTCCTTTTTTTCTATTTCCGAGGTCAATCTTTTCCTATAAAACATATGAAATCTATTTTGCTCATAATCACAAAATACAATATCTACGCGAATAAAAAAAATTAAATTAAATATGGCTTATCGTGGCTTATGGCAATAATGGACGAAAATTAAAAATCATGATTAAGTTAAGGAATATTTTTAAAAGAAAAAAATATACATATTCCAGAGAACTCAAAATTTAGACGCCATGTTCATATTAATTTAAAAAAATCCCTGCCGGCCCGGCCTACAGGCAGAGGTAGATGTCGAAGTTAAGTATACTAATTTCACCAACAAAAACTAAATCATTATTAGATATAAATCCACTTTAACAGTTTTATCTGTCTGCTCTTGACGAATTTTTATTTCCTTTTTATAAAATAGCTGTTTTTATCAGAATCATGTTAAGGCGATATTAAAAAAAATATTTTTCCATGCTCAACAACTCGAAATTTTCTGGCACATTTTCAGATTCATTTTTAATAAAAAAAAAATATGAAACATGCTGACGTGATTTTTGAAAAGATTTATAAGCGACCTGTGTTTTTATTTTCCTTTCAATTAATTAAAACTTGATTAATAAACAATTATTTTCTCAGTAGGGCAATATTTTTCGTTTCTAACACAATCGCGTCGGGAAATTCTGTTCAAAATGCCCACTTTGACTTCATTTTTTGAAATATATTCTGCCTCTATCAAAAAATCGATCATTACTGCACATTATATAGTTTCTGAATAAGAGAATCTAGAAATTGGATGCGTTTGAGAGCAAAAATGAATTTAAAAATGAGTAAGAAAATAGACTGTTTGGATATGAATGCACCCTTAATAAGATGACTTTTTTCTTCAACCGCTATGTATTTTTAATTTGTTTTTGCTGTAAGAATTTTCCCTATCAAAAACTTGTCTATATAAATGTTGAAGACAATAGTAAGAAGATATATGATAAATTCATGGAGATTTTATATCTTGAGAATTGACGGAGTTATGAAAATTTTTCTTCTTCAAACCCTTTTTTTGTTTTCGTTTATAATTTTTTTTTTTTCGGTACGAATTGGTCCTATCAAAAACTTGTGAATATAAAAGTTGTAGATAACATTAAGGAGATGTATAATAAAATAAATTGGATTCGATATCTTGAGAATTGACGAAGTAAGGAATTTTTTTCTCCCAAAAACCCTATTTTTGTGCCCTTTGAGCCTATTTTTAAATTTACAAAAATCTGTGATGCATGAATTTTTGGCGCTATTTTTAGAAGTAATAAAAACTTTAATCTGATTTGATATGTACAAAAATTAAGAAGATATGGGGTTTTTTCGGTTTTCACAAAACCTTTCCCTATTTCCATCCCTTGCTCCGCTTTTGCCCATTAACGAACTTAACCGAGATTTTATGTCCCTTGATTTTATGTATCAGTTTGGAAGAGATTTGTGTAGAATTGCGGAAGTTATCATGTCCAGAAGAAAGTGATAACACAACTGTTTCGGGAAATTCCGTTCAAAATGCCCACTTTGACATATTTTTTTGAAATATATTCTGCCTCTATCAAAAAACCGATCATTGCGGTACATTATATAGTTTCTGAATAAGTGAATCTACCAATTAAATGCGTTTGAGAGGAAAAATGAATTTAAAAATGAGTCAGAAAATAAGCAGATTGGATTTGAGTGCATCCTTAATTCAATGATTTTTCCAACACAATCCGCATCGGGAAATTCGGTTCAAAATGCCCACTTTAACAGCATTTTTTAAAAATATATTCTGCCTCTATCAATAAATTGACCATTACGGTACATTATATAATTTCTGAGTAAGAAAACGTACCAATTGGAAGCCTCTGAGAGCAAAAATGAATTATAAAATGAGTCAGAAAATAAGCAGTTTGGATTTGAATACACCCTTACGATGATTTTTTTCTTCAACCGCTATGTATTTTTAATTTGTTTTTGCTGTAAGAATTGGTCCTATCCATAACTTGTCTATATAGATGTTGTAGACAATATTAAGAAGATATATGATAAATTCATGGGGATTTTATATCTTTTGAATTGACGGAGTTAAGGATTTTTTACTTCTTCAAACCCCTTTTTGATTTCGTTTTTAATTTTTTTTGCGATACGAATTGGTCCTATCAAAAACTTGTGAATATGAAAGTTGTAGATAATATTAAGGAGATTTATAATAAAATTAATTGAAATGGATATCTTTAGAATTGACGAAGTTATGAATTTTTTTCTCCCGAAAACCCTATTTTTTGCGTCCCTTGAGCCCATTTTTAACTTTATCAAAAATCTGTGATACATAAAATTTTGGCCCTATTTTTAGAAGTAATAAAAACTTTAAACTGATTTGATATGTACAAATATTAAGAAGTTATAGGGGGTTTTCGGTTTTCACATACCCCTCCCTATTTCCACCCCCTTGGTCCGATTTTGCCCATTAACGAACTTAACCGAGATTTTATGCCCATTGATTTTATGTATCAGTCTGGAAGAGATTGGTGCAGAATTACGAACGTTATCGTGTCCAGAAGAAAGTGATATATATAGATAGGCAGATAGATAGATAGATAGATAGATAGATAGATAGATAAAGTTTTTTACTGAGGGTGGTTTGGGGTTCTAAGGGTCATGATCGGTGTAGATCTGCAAAAATTTTTCAGAAATTCCAACATAGGAACGATCCCAATAGGTAGTATTTCATACGAAATCTACCTACAAAAAAGCAAATCACAGCGGATAAAAAAAATTACACATTCTTAACATTTAAATCATGCTTAGAACTTATTTTTAAAAAAAGTGAGTTTATAAGCATTGTATTTAAATGGAAAGATTAAAAATATTTTAGAACAATAGCACTTTGCAAAAATAGCAATAATTTAAGGAAAAACTACGGTTTTATATTTAAAACAAAAATTAAAATGAGATCAAACATTGTTAAACATATAACATCCACCTATTAAAATGTTATTAATAAAACTTTAAAAGTAATATCTTTATAGGGCATGCAATAAAAGCAAACACAAAGGATAAGATTGGAATAAAATATTTTAGTTTATTTCTGTCAGTAATCTAATTTAAATTCGTATGTAACTTTAACTGAATTTTTCCTTAAAAGTTCAATTAGTGTTACAAACTATGAATTAAATAAATATTGCTAATAAAGTATTTTATTCCAATCTTTACCACGCTTGTATCTATTTCCATTGCATGCAGTAAAAGATGCGATTCTTTTAAAATGACCATAAAATCAAAATAAAAAAACAACCCACTACAAAAAAAATGAACATTCTCTCGTATGAAAGAGTGACTATTAACTCCTACCAGGGGTGAAAAACTGCACTCCTTTAGCAAGAGTGAATAGTCACTCCTCCGAAAGAGTGATTATCCACCCCTATTTAGAATGGATATTTACTTTCAAGGAGTGACTATTCACTCTTTCAGAGAGTCAAAAACTTCACTTTGGCTCAGAGTGAATAGTCACTCTAAAGAGGTTGGGCATATTTTGACTTTGCGATAGAGTGACTATTCACTCCGGAGGAGTGAATAGTCACTCTTTTTTATTTAGAGTGTATAGAATAAGATAATAATAATAGATAGAAAAAAAATGCTGAACGGATTTATCTTTCATGATCGTCTGCACGCGATACAGATAGATAAAAATATCATGTTTGAAAATATTTTAAAAGCAATAAAAACGGAGTAAATTGATTGATAGTTTTTAAATCATTTGCCTTTTAAAGTATATTCTTCCCCTAATACAATGTGTAAAAATTGGAAATGCGCGATATCTACCAGGTTAAAAAAATGCAGTAAAAGTTAAATTAATTAATAGTCTGGTGTTGCAACCGTCAAAATGACGTCAGTGTTACGCACGGACATGTTTGTCCTTTATAATATAGATAGATACCAATGGACCCGTGCGTGGCTTTCGCAATACAGTCTTTGAAATTTTTGGCCGATACTTTTTTATTACTTTTTCACTAAAATCAGTTTTTTTTTTTTTTAAATCAAAAAACGTGTTTTAACGGAATTACGGGTTGCATATAATAAAAGGAAAAAATTCGTCAAAAACATAAAAAAAAATCTATTTAAAATTTTCGAATTTTCCCCCAATCGTTCATGGTTCCTATACCAGCAACCCGCGTGCCAAATTTCGTAGCTCTGCGCCCTATGTTTTCCGAGTTTTTGAGATTACATAAATACGTGCACGGATTTTAATAGGGTAGATATTGAAAATGAAGTTTATAGCATTTTCAGTTCATTTACAGGGGCACTTAAAAGAATTCCTTTACATTGCGATCTAAGGGGGAAAATCTTTCGCAATTTTACACTATTTCAAACATATTGAAATTAATATAAATAATTGAATAGTACTACAAGATGCTTCAAATATAATATGGTGTTAGTAGCATTTATAGTTCATTTACAGAAGACACTCTAAAGAAATCCGTCATATAATGGTGTATGGAGAAAAATCATTTTCATGGAAGCCAGGGTCGCAATCTACTAATTAACCATTTATCTACTGACGGTACTTATAAGTTCCATTAAAATAACGTGTTATAAAATTCATTTAATACATCGATTAGCTGTAATACAGTTTAGAATGAGTTATAGATACATTACTTCATCTTGTTCCAAAATCATTATTGGTTACACAAAACAAAAATATCTTTAAAAGGATGATTTATTTTGCCTTTGCATCTATTCAGCTTTCTTGGCTTTGGAGAAGGTGGGGGGGGGGGGGATTTTTCAATTCGGAAATATTTCTATGTTTCTATTGTAAGAACATTATATTTGTACATTTCCTAATTCTACAAAATACTTAGAAAGATATTTAAAAAGATTTGAGTGGGATTATAAACATTGCACAAAATCCCTATAAATTCAAATTTAATTAATCCTTATAAAACCTTCAATCCTTCTAAAATCTTCTAAAAATTTATGAAATGATTCTGTAAATCTTCTAATATAGTTTCAAAAATTCACTAAAAAGGTTTTAGAAGATAAAATTTTCTTGAATTCATAATTCAGTACATAAAGGGTTAAATGATAGTATCATTGCTTCGGGATAAACAGGAGACAGGGAAAAATAAATTGAATACATATAAATTACAATTTAATTTAATAAAACAAAGCATAGCTTTTAGGCTACATGTGAGATATTGTTGATTCGGTCGATCGATGCTTTTAAACATGTCAATTTCAATTTTACTTTTTAATAATAAATATAAAACAAACCAGTGGAGAGACATCATACTTTATCTTTTTTATACTATTTTTTTCTATAATCATTAGCGTGCATGATATAATGCGTACTTTATTTTTGAGACAATATTTATTTGAAAAAAACCTATCATTTCATTTATGAAAACAATGCTGATTTAATTTTTAATGAACTGCAATTTTAATTAACCCTTTATCTACTGACTCATTTAATACATCGATTAGTAGTAATACAGTTTAGAATGAGTTATAGATGCATTACTTTATAATGTTCCAAAAGCATTATTGGTTACACAAAACAAAAATATTTTTAAATTTCCATTGCATCTTTTTAGCTTTCTTGGCTTTAGGAGGGGGGGGGGAGGGGGAGGGGGTTCAATTCGAAAGTATTTCTATTGTAAGAACATTATATTTGAACATTTCCTAATTCTACAAAATACTAAGAAAAATATTTAAAATAAGAGTTTTGAGTGGGGTTGTAAATATTGCACAAAATCCCTATGAATATCAAATTTAATTAATCCTTCTAAATGCTTCAATCCTTCTAAAATCCTTTTAAAATTTATTAAATGATTATGTAAATCTTTTGTGTAGAAAAATGCACTAGAAGAGAAAATTTTCACGAATTCATAATTCAGTACATAAATGGTTAAGCTAATATAACAAAGCATAGCTTTTAGGTTACAGGTGAAATATTGTTGATTCGGTCGATCGATGTTATCTATACTTTTAAACATGTCAATTTCAATTTTACTTTTTTATCATAAATAAAAAATAAATCCGTGGAGAGACATCATACTTTATCTTTTTATACTATTTTTTTCTATAATCATTAGCGATACAATGCGGTACTTTATTTTTGAGGTAATATTGTTTTAAGAAAGTCTATCATTTCATTTATGAAAACAATGCTGATTTAATTTTTAATGAACTGCAATTTTTAATTAAAGTATATTTTGAAAAACTGTGAGTGTACAGGTTTAAATTTTAAAGAAAAATGAAAGGATAAAAATACTTGCAAAGAACATTATTCAAGCCAGAATATCATCTCATTTATTCCATCAAAGTTGCAATAAAAATGATCGAATACAGCAGCAAGCACGAGCCAGAAAAAATTAACAATCCTATTTTAACTATATTAAAGGATGATATCATAGCTTCGCTATAAACACGAGATAAAGAAAAATAAATTGAAAACGTATAAAATACAATTTAACCCTTTATCTACTAAGGGTACTTATAAGTACCATCAAAATAACGTGTTATAAAATTAATTTAATACATCGATTAGTTATAATATAGTTTATAATGACTTATAGATACACTGTTTTATCTTGTTCCAAAAGCATTATTGGTTACACAAAACAAAAGCATTTTTAAAAGGGTGATTTCTCTTGCCTTTGTACCTTTTTAGCTTTCTTGGCGTTGGGGGGGGGGGGATTTTTCAATTCCGAAATATGTCTCTATTTCTATTGTAAGAATATTATACTTGTACATTTCCTAATTCTAAAAAATACTAAGAAAAATATTTAAAATAAAAGATTTGAGTGGGGTTATAAATATTGCACAAATCCCTATATATTCAAATTTAATTAATCCTTCTAAAATTTATTAAATGATTATGTAAATCTTCTAATGTAGTTTCGAAAATTCACGAAAAATGCTTTAGAAGATAAAATTTTCATAAATTCATAATTCAGTACATAAAGGGTCAAAGTATATTTTTACAAAATGTGAGTATACTATGTCAAAAACATTTCGAGTGGTACTTAACTGATTTTTCTGCGTTTCGTAGATACATAGAAAAAGGATGTTGGCTGTAGAAATAATATATATGATATTGATATATATATCTAAATAAACAGATGTAACCATTTAAAACATTGCCTTATTGGAGGTATTATTTATGCAGTTGATTAGCTAAGATTAATAAGCAGGTTAATTTTTATGTTACATGATTTATTTTTTACTTTGGTGCATAAATAAAATTTACTGATGAGGTAGGTTCTTAATGTTCTAAATTAAGTATAAAAAAAAATTAATAAAAAACTCCTCAAATTATTCCAAACAAAAAATTTAAACATAAATATAAATTTTCCATAAATTATTGGGCCAACTCTTCCGTAATACTTGTAAATAAATCCAAATTTAAAGCTGATGTGCAAATAAACCTGAATATACAAATTTCTCTGCTTACAATTATATTGACACTTATATTTATTCACATAAAAAAAAAAATTAGCAAATTTAAATTCCTTTCAATAGTTATTATTTGCTGGTTTCATCTTCCCATAATTTGTATAACTTATTTTTTCGCCCTTAATTAGTTTGGGACTCAAAGCTAATCAACTTCTAGCAATTACTTTTAAAGACCAATCTATGAATACATTCAAAATTTTGTGCACCTAATTAATCCAATACAATAGCTTCAACTTTTTTTTATCACCAATATTCGAAATATGCCGATAATGATACATTTTGGGAGAAAATAAATGAATCTCTGTAATTTTTAAAGCTTTTATTAGCGAAAACTTTATTCCCATTCCCAATTAAATTTAAGAAAATGGTAGAATTTAATTTCGACGTTTAAATGAAGATAAGTAATCTTTAGGTGTGGCGAAATTTGCAGCTTTTTATACTTTTATAGGAACTACAGAACAAAATTTAAAAAAATTGCATTTTCTTCCAATTTCTTCCTCAGCTCTCAGAAAAGAAAGAGTTTTTCCAAATGGGTTAGTTTTCAGGAATGTTTTTTTAATGAGTTAATTTTGAGGATATATAAAGTATGATGGGCTCTATAAAAGAAATCTAATTTTTTTTTCTTGAAAATATAATTTTTTCTTAGTGTTATGTTGCTAAAGGACTGAAAATTTAATATAAGCAAGATACAATATTGTTTATAAAACATAAAAAGGTTATAAATAAACGATTTTTTTATGTTCAGTGTAAGCAGAAGATTTTCAAGTGTAATTATAGATACCTTTTATTTTTTTAAAATATAGAACTTTTTCTGTAATGTTGCGCATATTCTGTGATTTCAATTTTCTGCTCGACAAGTTCAAAAACCCTATAAAATACAAATTTCCTCATTTTGGTCTGAAAAAGAAAAACTCTAAATGGAAGATGAAACATGTATTTATTATTGCCTTTAAAATTTGTGTTTTTGTTATGTATAGTTTTTAAGATATAAAATGAAAAAATTGTTAATTTTTATAAATTTCTGATATTTTAGGAGTTTTAATGCACATTATATTATTTTTTTTTCTATGATTTTTGACAACATCATATATTGTTCATTCGCGTATTTATATAAATATTTTAACCATGATTGATTTCATTTAATCATACTACGTAAAGACGAAACATGTATCTATTATTGCATTTAAAAACTTCTTTTTGTTCTGCATGTTTTTAAGATATAAAATGATTTTTTTTTTTTTTCCGACATTTTAGGATTCTTACATTTTATAATTTACCTCATTTTCTTTGATTTTTCGCAACTTCATGTATTGTTGATTCACGTATATTTATATAAATTTTTTAACAATGTAAACATTTATTTAATCATACTCATTATCTCTTAAGAACCTTTTTACAATAACTGTGTTTCGCTGTTCCAATGGTCACTTATTCAAATTTAAAAATCGAAATTTAATTCAACCTTTTTCTCGCATTTAATTGGCAATGGAAATTAAAATGTTCGCTAATGAAAGGTTTAAAAATTACATATATTCGCTTATTTTCCCCTTAATGCATAATTAGTAACACCTTTCAAATTGTGATGATAAAAACTGTGAAGGAAATCGCATTGAGATTAATTAAAAGCAACAAATTTTGAAGCAAATTCTAGAAGCTCATTAGCTTGAGATACAAACTAATTAAAACGAAAAAAAAAATAAGATACACAAATTATGAGAAGACGAAAATTGGGAATAATAACTATTGAAAGAAATTTTGAGAGAATCCCATTCAAGATTTATTCATTGTGTAAATAATAAAATTGAATAATATAATTAAACTTTAGGAACTCTTCATTTACTCTTTCGTTTTTTTTTTCTTTTAGAATTTGTTTCGCATATGATTAAAAAATATAAATGTTAATAACAGAACGAATTTTTTTAATGTCTAATTAAAGCATAATTAAAGCACACTGAATTTTTCTTAAAAAGTACTGGTATCCTAAATCACCTAAAAAAAATTACAAAATTTAACTGTATTTTTCATGAAATTTGGCTTATTTCAACAGTCAAATACGTTATTTGACAATTACGTACAGTTTTATTTCGCAAAACAAAGAGGAATTCATTGGTGTACTGACAGACAATATTTTTAGAATATCAACAGCTTTTTTTTTTCTTTTCTTTTTTTTTTTTTCAGTAGTAGCAAATTAAATGTACAGAAAGACGTCTTGTTTTTTGCTTATAATTTAATTTTATAATAAAATTTCATATTTTTATTCCTCTATGATCGTAATATGTAAAATGTAGACTTTTTGTGATTGAGAGTATAAATCTTTATGAAATAGTACAATAATAACTTAAAATAATACTTAGAGTTTTCAATTATAACTAGTATGTTGTGGCCATCACAAAACTTTTTTCTACATAAATTACCTAAACAGACCTAATTGATATCAAGGTATACCTAATCTGACGATTGATGAAAATTCGTGCATTAGTTCTTGAGATAGAGCTATAGTGGTAATTCTGAAAAATGTAGCATAGCAGCGCAACCTGTTGAGAGATTTGCACCAAAACATAAAAAGCATTAATTCATATCAAGGTGTACCTGAATCTGAAAATCGTTGAAAATCCAAGCATTAGTTCTTGAGATAGAGCTATTGCGGAAATCGCAAAAAATGCCACCTGTTGAGCGATTTACACCAAAATGTATAAAACGTCGATTCATGTCAAGGACTAACTATATCTAAAGTTGTATGAAAATCCGTGCATTAGTTCTTGATATTGAGCTATTGTGGAAATCGGGAAAATGCTGCATAGCAGCACCACCTGTTGAGCGATTTACACAAAAAACTAATCAGTACCACATTTATATCAGGGACAACTGAATATTAATTTTATTAAATTCCGTGCATTAGTTCTTGAGATAGAGTGCCCACAATGTTTGTGTCGCAAAACAGACAGACAGACTCACAGACTCATAGACAGACATTTTGTAAATACATGTTTTTCGAAATCCCTGACCCCTAAAACATGTAAATCCATCGAAAACCGGAATTCGAAAATTTTCAAGAATCCAATACTTTCTTTTTTAAAGATAGAAGAAAGTAAAAAGAAAAAATACTTATATATTCTAACCAGGGAAGCCCAAGTTTATCGCCTTGTAATGTATAATTCTGATACTGCGTTTAAGTGTTGGATTTCGCAAGTTTGTTTTTAGTTCTTATATTATGTATATAAATTATCATATGCATATATTATTTAAATCTTTTTCTTATAAATTAATTTTCTGCATTTATAAATACATCTTTTTGCATTCGAAATACATAATACCTATAAAACAAACAAAACAGAAAGCTAAAACTTTTCAATTCATAATGGTCACTTATTCAAATTTAAAAATCGAAATTTAATTCAATCTTTTTCTTGCATTGAATTGGCAATGGAAATTAAAATGTTCGCCAATGAAAGCTTTAAAAATTACATAGATTCCCTTATTTTCTCCTTAATGTATAATTAGTAACACCTTTCAAATGGGGATGATAAAAAATGTGATGGAAATCGCATTGAGATTAATTAAAAGCAACAAATTTTGAATGCAATCATAGATTGGACTTGAAAGCAAATTTTGGAAGCTCATTAGCTTTAGATTCAAACTAATTAAAATGAAAAAAAATAAGATACACAAATTGTAAGAAGACGAAAATTATGAATAATAATTATTGAAATAAATTTTGAAAGAGAATTTCATTTTGAATTCCGTTCAATGTTTATTTGATGTGTAAATAATAAAAGTAAATAATATAATTAAACACTAGGAACTTTTTATTTAATCATTCGTTTCATCGTTGCTTTTAGAATTTTTTTCGCCTATGATTTGAAAATATAAATGTTAATAATTGTACGAAAGTTTCTTATTTACTAATTGAAAAATAATTAAAGTACACACAATTTTTTTTTTAATTTAACAAAACGCTAGTGTCCAAACTGACTGTAAACACCTTTTACTTTAGAAAAAATTTTGCTTTTTTTTTAACATTATTTGACATGCGTATATTTTGTATATATACTATTTATTGTATAATATATTGGGAATGTGTTTACGTATAAATACATTCCTATTTAAGCTAGAGACTCTGGATTCAACTATCGACCAGGACATTTCCCCCCCTCACAGATAGGAAACTTATATCTCCTCATTCGTTAATAACGTTTAATTCTATTATATTTATACTTTTGGCTCAGTGAGATGCCGATTGATTAGGGCAGATATCGCTACATCAAGATTTACTCACCAACTGAAAGTTGGATTACTGATTTAAAAAATATATATATTAATACGTAGCCACCAACTTTTTGATTATTTTTAATCGTACTTAGTTTGAATAAGAAAAAAAAAATGTAATAAAATTGTAATAATGTTGTAGCAATATATTTTCATTCATTAAAGAAAATTTCTCGTTCAGATATGCTTACATGGCTTAAAAAGTAAATAAATAAATAAATAATGGTAGGTTGGCAATTTTGATAGAATTTATTTATTTATCATATTTATTTATTTTTATTATTATTATTTATTATTATTACTATTGTGACAATGTTATTGGCTCTTACGAGTGCAGCTGTGAGCCACAGAATGGCGGTCCACACGAACACACTTATTTGCACTATCCTTTTATATATTAATGTTCTTCTAAATAAAACAAAAGTAGACACAAAATTTATCACGATGTCTTTTTAATACATATAGTAAAATTTCTGCCTAACGGACACTTCGGCAAAGAACAATTTGTCCGTTAGTCGGAAGTATCTTCTTTCAGAGGGAAAAATATGGAAGCAGTGATTGTGTTAAGTATTGAGAGTGTTTGCCAAATACAGATGTAGGCTATTCAGGGGTGTCCGAGGTTTTGCTGTACATAAATACTAGTTTTTGAAAATTTAAATTGCTGTTAGCACAATTGGAGTATGTGAAGTAACAGTGATGTCACAACATAGACCAGAATATCTAACCAGACACCTAAACTGAAAGTTTATAGGTACGCAAAGTACCAGAAATTTTGTTAAAGTAGGCTAACTGCGGGGGTTAGCTAAAGGTCTGTATGAATTTTCAATTTAAATTAAAATTCAATTTGATATTATACTGTACAGTTATTTATATCTATGTTTACGATGCAAAAAACTAATAATTTATAGAATAAAGTTTTTGACGCGAACTACACTATAATGTATTTTGCAATTTAAAATGTTAACAATGCAATTTAAAATGTTATAAATTAAACACAGTAATTAGAAAAAAATTAAATAAAATTTATTACATATTTTAGACTACACATAATAGACATTTATACTATAGGTAAGGTATAATGTAGTAAATGATGTCACAAATTATGATACCATACGAGGGCTAATCAAAAAGTTTTTGCCCTCACACAGAAATAACTGAGTAAAATTTATGAAATTGCTACATTGTATTAGTCCTTTTCTATATAGTCGCCGTGCACAGTAACACGTTTATGCAAACAGTACTTCAAAAAGATTGGGGTAGTTGTATTCCAGGAGGCGCGATAGTAGACCGAAATGGGGGCATTTTTCTAACTTTTACCGACCCCCACTTGTGACATATTGTTGGAAAGGCCTGTGACCACTTATTCATGTTATGCACATCCTGAGTTCCTTTACCCAAATTTGCCCCCTGTGTGGGGGACGGGTATGAATGATGCCCACAAAATTTAGAAAAGCGCCGCTTGGAAGGCAAATTGGGGGTAGGGGCTCCAACATTATGACACATGAGGGGATTGGTAAAATATAGAACAATGTCCCCCTTTGGGTCTACTATCGCGCATCCTGGATTACACCCTCCTCCCTCTTTTTGAAATACCGTTTGCTGAAATGTGTTACTGTGCACGGCGACTATATTGAAAAGGACTAATACAATGTAGCAATTTCATAAATTTTACTCAATTATTTCTATGTGAGGGCAAAATCCTACTGATACTCCTCGTATTAACTCTTATTATATGTAATATAATATGAGAAGTCATAATCACTACGTGCCCAAGACTTAATTTCCTTGGTAAGTCACAAAGAAAGTCAGAGGAGTCACTTTATGACTATCCTCTAACCGCCATTCGATAACTTAATATATGAAATTGCAATGCGAATTTATGATGTGATGCCATTTGTGAGCGACAATTTGAGGGTTTCACAGTAGAAGCATTGAAAAAAGTTAATAATTTAGTAAAAAAATAAAACTCACGTAGTGAATTTTTTTTTTTTTTTTTTTTTTGCCAACTTTTATTATTTTTTTAATGCATCATATTTTAATTTATAAATCAACACGAGTTAATCAATTAATGAAAAGAAATGAACACCATATACCTTAATTTATTTTTTCTCTCCATAGTTAGATGCAATCATAAGAAACAAACTTGAAATAAAACTTTCCATTTCTCAATTCTCTCTTTGACCCAATAAAAAACTCGTTATCCCCTGAAAGTTACATTATTACTCACCCAACGCAACAACACGCTCAATAACAACGTTTATCCACGATAAATTCAAACGGGCACAAATTCACTCTTCTATATCTTTCTACAAAAGTATAATTTTCAATTGGAAATTTGTATTTTCTGTATTGTTGATTTTGAATTAGTAAGATGCTAGATTTTAGCATAGTTGGACAAAAATATAATTATAACACGAATCAGAAATAACACTACATCAATAATATTATCATTAAATAAATAACAAATATATAGCAAATTAGCACCCTGTACTAATATACTAATTCTAATTCATAAAAGGAGTAAATTAAAACTTTAAAAGCAGCGAAAAAAGGTATTCGACTGTTTGCATGTTTCGACACTACCCGAGTCATTTTCTAAACAAATAAATAATAAAAAAGAAAAGTGTCCAGTTAAACTGATGGCATTGAGCTCACAGTCTATTCACACTAATTGTATGTTATACTCTGATTTCAAAGAATAATGCCTTTCGAAAAATAAATTAAGTTGGGATAACCCCTTCCCCCGTTTCACATTTTTATATATCTAACCAATTAGCCTCCAAATCTTATCAGAGAAGTACCCTATCAAAATAAGCCGGTATACCAAATTTGAAGCAAATCGGATAGAAAAACCCATTTATCTAAATTAAGTGAGGTTTTAGCCGCCGTTCCCCCCTTTATACTTAACCAATCAGCCTCTAAATCTCATCAGGGAAACGCCTTATTATAATAAACAGGTATACCAAATTTGAAGCAAATCGGATAAGAAAGCCCATTTATCTAAATTAAGGGTTGTTAACCAACCTCCCCCACGAAACCCCCTTTCTACGTAAGCAATGAACCTCCAAATCTAATCATGGAAGCGCCTTATCAGAATTAACCGGTATACCAAAATTGAAGCAAATCTGGTAATTCTGCAGGAAAAACCCATTTATCTAAATTAAGGGGTGATTAGCCCCCCGTACCCCCCCCCCCCCCACTTTATACTTAACAATTGAATCTCGAAAACTATCCAGGAAAACGCCTTATGAAAATGAACCTAGAAAAAAAAAAAATTGAAGCAAATTAGATATTTCTATAAAGAGTTACGTACGTACGTATATACATACATAAGTACATGCAAACATACAGAATCATCAAGTAAATTAGCTCTCAGGCTTTGATAGCCTGTGAGCTAAAAATCTATATATATATTACGCTATAGTATGTGGCACAGAAATCGCGATTATTTGTTAATTGTTTAATGGCAACGCTCGAGTGAAACGCATCTCATTGGTCATTGAACAGCATTTAATGCATCTCCATACCTATAAGGGGGTTACCGTAGGGGATACCCTGTTCTGTCACCAAATGCCGCCAAGTTTGTCACCAACTTGGCGATATATAGTCAAATTTGGCGATCAAAATTAGTCGCCAAAAGTGACGCCAACTTGGCGATATCGCTAATATTTCGCCAAATTACCATAGACTTCCTTTGTAAACCAATTGTGTTTACTTGCTTACAGAAAATCAATAAATTGTGATATTTTAATGCAACAAAAACTAACATTAGCTTAAGTACAGCGTCTAGAATACCTAGTGTGGAAATATGCTATCCAAACAACGCTAAAAATTTGTATCCCTTAAATGTGCGACGATACTGCTAAAATCCCAAGTTTCGATCGCAGCGACATCTGTGGGATTTTCGTATTACATTGTATAGACTAGCAATATCTTGCAGTTTTAGAAAATATGCTGCAGATGTCGCTGCGATCTGTATATTTCAGCAGCGTCGTTGCACATTTAAGGGATACAATATTTCAGCACTTTTTTAAGTATTACAGGGATAGCCGATTTCCACACTATATATTCTAGGCTCTATAGCTTAAGTTATTATATTAATTATATTTAAGAGAGTCCAAGTAAATTAAATTGTGAATAAAAGTAACATGATTCAATGCTTAGTATGCATTCCCAATCATAAATTTTAAGGGCGACCAAACTGGTCACCAAGGGCGTCTAGTATTCTAAAATTGCACGATCAATGAAACACCATCATTCAATTTTCCACGTACTCTTCCATATTATGCACATTATTATTATTATTATTTTACTTGGATGTTTATTCATGTATCTATATAATTACCGGTTTTAAGGATAGCTAATTGTTGGATTTGTCAGTCTGTATAATAATTATATCGTGGTGTTTTAAAAACTTTTAATGATTTTTAGTTCTTTATAAGCATGTTTTAACCCTCCGACTGTCTTGGAAAAGGGCAAAATTGTAATGTTGTTTTCTCTGCATTTTGTTTTAAATGCTAAAAAAAAATGATTCTTTGAACATTTTATAAAAAAACTTAATAACGAATATGAATGCAATCCTTGGAAGTGTTAATCATTGTTCAATGTATTAAAAATACATTAAATGAATAGAATTATATTACTTTAAATATTGTTTGTATTGTAGTGAAACCTGGAGCTTAGTGAACGTATTAACACGGACTTGTCAGTGAGGGGGTATGGTTTGTTAAAAGAATTACCCACTCAATAAAACATTAGATTCCTTGTTTCCTCTTTATGGTCATCCGTTGTGCTTTGAATTACACTTTCAATTGCTGAATAACCTTCTTTATATCCGGAATGATTGGAAACATATATTTAGAACTTAAGCCTAAAACATGCGATTCTTCTTGTTCTGTTTCACGATTTGATAAATTCAAGAGCTCTATGGGTTGGCAAAAATGTTTTAAATGTCTTTCTCGGGTGTAGCAGGAAATTTAAGTACAGAAAAAGGCGCATGTAGTTGATAATAAATATAATAGGAAAATCACAACCCTAGCAAGGTCATATGAAGAAAAGACCACGCAAATAATTTTCAATGAAAGTAAGATAATTTTTTCCTGCAGTATTTTCCCCTTTCCTTTCTATCCATCCTTTATGAGAGAAACCACAGTGATTGTAACACGTAAAAATTCAATATGTAATGATGCAACATCATTTACGTTACTAAAGTTATGGCTTAAACTATTTAATGCTTGCGAAAATAAAATAAACATCCAAGTAAAATAAAAAAAATAATAATGTGAATAATATGAAAGAGTAGGTTAAAAGTTAAATGATGGCGTTTCATAGACCGTGCAATTTTAGAATATTTTTATTTATTTGCTTTAAAATGACACGGTAGTGTCGAAACATGTAAATAATCGAACAAACCTGTCTTTACTGTTCTTAAAGTTGTAATTTACACCTTTTAGAAATTAGAATTAGTGCACTATTATCATTATATAAATATTATCATTACCTAAATAATTATATAAATATTAGCAGTGAGTTTCTTAAACTTTTCTTTTTATGCTTAGTATTAAATGCGGAACATTACAACAGAATTACTGATTTTAAATGCTTTTGCATCCTATACCCCTTTTAATTCATTATTTTCAAACTTATAAATCAATATGAATTAATTAATAAAAGAAGCATCGAGCTAAATTTAGAACAATGTATTTTCATTTTTTTTCATTGCCTAGCTTTGAGGCAAATGTAAGAAAAGAAATGGAAATAAAACCTTCTATTTATCAATTCTCTCTTTAACCTAATAAAACACTCGTTATCTCCTAACACAAAATGTTACTCATCCAACACAATAACACTCTCAGTAACACCGCTTACCCACGACGTATTTCAAACAGACGCTAGTTCATTCTTTGAAACTATTCTACAAAAATATAATTTTGTAAATGCTAATTTTTGTGTTCCGTATTTTTGATTTTGAATAAGTAAAATGCCAGATTTTATCTTTTTGTATAAGGATAACTGGAAGAAGTATAATTATCTTACGAATCAGAAATATCACTACATGAATACTATTATCATTATCTAAATATTATCATTACATAAACAATTTTTAATTTTGTCATAGCGTTTCTTAAACTTTTCTTTTTACACATAGCATTAAATGCGGAGTATTACAACAGAGTTTAGGAGTTTAATTGCCTTTGCTTCCTATACCCCTTTTAATTCATTCTTTTCAAACTTATAAATCAATATGAATTAATTAATAAAAGAAGCATCGAGCTAAAGTTTAGAACAATGTATTTCCATTTTTTTTCATTGCCTAGCTTTAAGGCAAACGCAAGGAGAGAAATGCAAATAAAACTTTTCATTTATCAATTCTCTCTTTAACCTAATAAAACACTCGTTATCTCCTAACACAAAATGTTACTCACCCAACACAATAACACTCTCAGTAACATCGTTTACCCCACGACGAAATTTAAACAGACAATAACTCACTCTTCCAGCCCCCTTTCCTCATCCCCTTTGACAATCATTATTCCAAAAATACGACCTCTCGAAATTTTTATGCCTTCTTCTTTTCGTTTTTAATTAGTTTGGGGCTAGAAGCTAATGAACCTCCCGCAAATTACCTCCAGACTCTCATCCGAGAACATGTTCAAAGCTTTGGAAATACTTGACCAACGACAATCAATTATCCTCGATTGTTTTTCATCGTCAATATTTGAAGTGTTTTAATGAATGGACGGTTTCTCGGAAATTGGGTATTAGGGTAATTTTTAAAGCTTTCAGGCCTGGATTTTTATTATACAAAATATCTATTTTTATATATTCTGTAATTAATGATTGCAACGATTTGTAATTCTACTTTTTTTTTCTTCAACTATAACTCCCTGTTTGTTTATTATGCAGCAACGAGTTACTGCAACAGTGAAGGAAGTCGTTGAACTTTCGTTGTTTTCAGATATATACTTACAGAGATATTAATGATTTCAAATTTTATCTTAATGTATTTAAATTACCTCCAGACTCTCATCCGAGAACATGTTCAAAGCTTTGGAAATACTTGACCAACGACAATCAATTATCCTCGATTGTTTTTCATCGTCAATATTTGAAGTGTTTTAATGAATGGACGGTTTCTCGGAAATTGGGTATTAGGGTAATTTTTAAAGCTTTCAGGCCTGGATTTTTATTATACAAGATATCTATTTTTATATATTCTGTAATTAATGATTGCAACGATTTGTAATTCTACTTTTTTTTTCTTCAACTATAACTCCCTGTTTGTTTATTATGCAGCAACGAGTTACTGCAACAGTGAAGGAAGTCGTTGAACTTTCGTTGTTTTCAGATATATACTTACAGAGATATTAATGATTTCAAATTTTATCTTAATGTATTTAAATTCCGTATACAGAACAAAATTACATAAAAACTGATTTCTTATATATCAATGTAAAAATTATGACTTTTGTATAGTATTACACAATAACTGATAGGAGATATCCTTACGGAATATTGAACAAGTTCTTTCTTTTGCTTTTATCAATAAAGTAGAGAGCCAATTATCCGAACAAGTTGGGACC
Source organism: Maratus speciosus (assembly GCA_963932465.1). Taxonomy (NCBI): domain Eukaryota; kingdom Metazoa; phylum Arthropoda; class Arachnida; order Araneae; family Salticidae; genus Maratus; species Maratus speciosus. The sequence goes on along the minus strand of OZ010799.1, from coordinate 89,841,977 downwards.
GACTCTAGTTCAGATAAGCAAAAGTTCGGATAAGTGGACAGACAATTTAAGGGATGTTCCTGACTGTACTAAAACCTTCACACTTTATCCAGACTTAGGGCTGGCAGCACCAGTTAGTACTAGCGTGTTTAAAAACTTTTTTTTTGTGTGTGTGTGTTGTTTTGTTGTTTACTTTTTTATCATTAAAAATTTTCTTTTTCTCTTTTTCTCATTTTCTGAACGCCAGAGATTATAATTTAAGCAAAAAAGCTTTCGATTGTTGCTTCCTTCAAAGAAGACGTTCCTTCCAATGCTTACATATCTCGAATTCTCCTTCAATACGTTAGTTGAATAGGGTCAGAGGTCTTCTGCCGTTCGAGCCATTTCATAGCTGTTTCCAAACGTTCAAAGGCTTTGTTATGTGATGGACCTGGTCATTTTCAGAGCATTCTTTTTCATTTCTTCTATTTCTTTCTCATCTTAAATCTCATCTGCAATCTCATCATAATTAAAAAAAAAAAAAAAAATGAGAGAAATAGGCAGCTATTGAAAGTGTATAAATGTAAAATCCATAACTTCAGTTCTAATAGGAATTTCAAGGAAACAATTATATCAAAATGTTCAGAAAAGATAGGAGTTTAACATCTAAAAAAATTAAAATTTCGAAAATTTTAAAGCTTTAAGAGACAAGTGATAGTCAAGTCCAAATTATTATATGAAAATATCATAAAATTGTACCTCTCAAAAATATATGTATTGGTATTTTTCCACTTTAATTGTCTTGGGGCTAGAATCTAATAACATTCTTGAAAATTACTTCTAGTCTCTCATCTGAGAACATGTTCAAGGCTGTGGAAATACTTGACCAACGACAATCAATTATCGTCGATTGTTTCACAATTCCGTTTTCCAAACTGTGGATTTGTATAGAATTACAGACAGACAGACAAATTTTCATTTTTATATATTAGATTGTGATTTAATAACCGAAATTTTTTGTCCAACGTACGCTTTTGAGACAGACTGTTTCATTTCGTTTTATTTGAAATAAAGCATAAGTTTAAACAGCATACGGCTCATAACCACAAAAGAGTTTGTCGATATTATATAAAGCTAATTTCACTACATATGGAAAATTTAAATTTTCTTCTCCGTATCTTGAAAGATTAATACGCTTCGCCATAAATAGCATTCATGGAAAAAAAATCAATCGAAACAGTCCAACCTTTAAGGCAATGAATTCAATAGAATTAGTATTTAAGTGGTTAGGGATTTCTCAGTATGGCATTTTCATGTAACCAAAACAGGAAAAAACGACATACTGAGTTCTTATCAAATTGCTCACTGAAGTACCCCGCCGGAACTTGAAATATCGGTAATGTCATTAAAGATGTTTCACGAGAACATATCTTAATCACTCAACCCGTCAGATCAAGGAATAGCGTAGTTTCATAATATTACCATAGCTGCCAACCTTTCACTAATCTTCCGTAATATCTGGATTAATTTGACCCAGGTTAACCACTTTCGAACCAGAAAATTTATTTCATTAATCTTCCTTTATTTAATTCAAGGTTTCTACGTGGAACATATTTACTTTCATTTCTTAAAAAAAATTCTGGTTCGAAGGGTATTAAACCAGGGTCAAATTAACGCACGTATTACGGGAGATTAGTCTGAGGTTGTCACCTATGTATTACCCAGTCAGTAGACATTATTTCAGCGTATAATTTAGTGTTGGGCAGGATCTGCTATATCTTAGCCTATAATTGTAAATAATGTTTTTTTTTATGTAAATGATTTGGGTTTTTTTATGTAAATAATTTGCAATTGATGTAAATAAATTATTCTTTAATATTAACTGTAGAATTAAGTATTTTATTATTATCCTTTTCACATTGTGTCCGATATCACTCATTTTTATCGTTGGTGTTAGCCTATCAACAAAACAACGGTTATTCAAAGTTTTTATGAATGGTGGACTGGAGTTTGCGTGATAATCATCATCGTATCGACAACGAAAAAGCGCAATATATATAGTTTTGTTTTATTTTGTATTGAGATTTAATAAACGACATTTTTTGTTATATATGAGCTTTTGAGACAGACTGTTTATCATTTATTTTTATTTGAAATAAAGCACAAGTTTAAACAACATACGGCTGATAATTACAAAAGAGTTCTTCGGTATTATATTAAGCTAAATTTACTACTTCTGGAAAATTTAATTTTCCTTCTCCGTATCTTCAAAGATTAATATGCTTCACCATAAATAGCATTCGTGGAAAAAAAATTCAATCGAAGCATTCCAACCTTCAAAGCGATGAATTCAATGGAATTAGTATTTAAGTGGCTAGGGATTTCTCAGTATGGCATTTTCATGTAACCAAAACATGAAAAAACAACATACTGAGTTGGTATCAAATTGCTTACTAAAGTACCCCGAACTTTAAATACCAGTAATGCCATTAAAGATGTTTCACGATGGTCTCAGCCCGCCAGATCATTAAATAGCTACCCAACAGAGAAGGAGGAAAAACGAAAAAACTGCAATTTGAGATCAATGATTGTCCGTGAAAAGAGTTCGCATCATTTTATTAACTCCATGAAAAGTAGGAGAAGAAGCAGTAGATGAGGGTTGATACATTTGGCGAGTAAATGTAAAATCAGAAACAAAAGTGAGTTGTGAGAAAATTGAATATAAAAAAGTTTTTAATATTTTAATTTGAAATATATTTTCAAACTTAAAACATTTCACAAATGGCAACATTTCGTCTTTGAATACAATTAAGCCAAGAATAACAGACATATTACTGAAGTTCTTATATACGAATGTGAGTTACATTTGTTTTACCAAATGAACCTTGAATAAAACAAGTCGGAAATTCCACGTGAAACATGGCAAATGATGTGCGTTAGTACTATAACTACAGTGCGTGTAAAAACTTTAAGGACAGCAAAAAATTGTAAAAATTTTGATAAATTGAAAATGCAACAAGTGAAATGGTAATTTAATGTTGATCATAAAGTCAAAATACTAATATAAAAGTCAACAGAATGTATCTGTGTCTTTTTATTGCGAAAAAATCATAATTATGCAAAACAACTCTATCTTTAACTGTGTAAAAACTTTAGGGACACCAGTACACCAGTATTTTTTTTATAGAAATTTCATATATAATTATTATTAAGGATCGATTGAAACACGTTTTTAATGCCGAAACCGAAACTGAATTTCGGAGATCTTCCTATTTTCGGCCGAAAACGAAAACGAATATGTCCAAAACCTTTTTAAAAGTAATTAAATTCTATGTATTAAAGCAATTAATACATACAGAAATATATTATTAATTAATTATACATATTTCTTAAATATGCATGGTAATTAATTAATTATGCGTATTTATTAAATATACATATTAATTAATTATACATTTGGACCAAATTGTCTCTCTGTGCCTTAGATCCAAAACATTTTTTTCATATAAAATAAAACGTAATTAATTCATCAACAACACAGAAACATTTTCTAATTATACGAATTTCATTTAATAAAAAAATAGTTTAATTTTAAGTATGCACACTTCGATTTATCTTTTATAAGGATTTCTGTAAATGACTATCTGTTATACTAGAACTTTCTCAAGGAGTATTCGAAACTCTTCTGCGGTTTCAAACTGAAAATTTTCTATTACTGTTATGTCTGAAGCTTTTTATGAGCACGTGAAAAAGTTTAGTTATATATACATTGCTTGCTTTATAATTTGCATTCACGTCATGAGTCAGTTATAACTGATAATTACAACCAACGAAGTTCGTAGCAATAAATAGTCTCATTTGAGCCGGCCGATAAAGCTCAAATCGATGAGAAATGTTAAAAATTTCCGAAGGAAGAAACTAGATTTTTGGAATACTAGATTTGGTTGAGTTTCGGTCCAAAATCGAAAATGAATTTTAGGGGAAACTCAGATTTTGGATCGAAACTCAGTTTGAAACCACAAAAGTGTTTTGAATACTCTTTGAGATAGTTCTAGTATAACAGATGTTCATTTACAGAAATCATTATAAAAGATAAATCGAGGTGTGTATAGATAAAACTAAAATATTTTTTAATTAAATGAAATTCATATAATTAGAAAATCTTTCTGTGTCGTTGATGCATTAATTACGTTTTATTTTATATGAAAAAAAGTTTTGGATCTAAGGCACAGAGAGACAATTTGGGCCACACGTATAATTAATTAATAATTATGTAAATTTCATAAATACGCATAATTAATTAATATTTAATTAATAATATATTAATATTAATAGTTATTATGCATATTTAATAAATACATATAATTAATTAATAGTATATTTATATATGTATTAAAGTAATTAATACATACAATTTACGTACTTTAAACAGTTTTTGAACATTTTCGTTTTCGTTTTCGGCCGAAAATAGGAAGATCGCCAAAATTCGGTTTCAGTTTCGGTTTCGGCCTTAAAAACCTGTTTTGGTCGATCCTTAATAATAATTATATATGAAATTTCTATAAAAAAATACTGGTGTACTGGTGTCCCTAAAGTTTTTACACAGTTAAAGATAGAGTTGTTTTGCATAATTATGATTTTTTCGTAATAAAAAGGAGACAGATACATTCTGTTGACTTTTATATTAGTATTTCGACTTTATGATCAACATTAAATTACCATTTCACTTGTCGCATTTACAATATATCAAAATGTTTGATGTCCTTAAAGTTTTTTCACGCACTGTAGTTTTTATGAATATTCAGATCTTGGTGCAGAAGCTGTTGCACTCTTATACAAAAATGTATGAATACAAAATTTACTATTATTCTACATATTAAATTCAGTAATACGGAAATAATAGGACTGCATCTTAAATAGGACGTAATTACTATGGCAACCTAGAATCATTACCTATCATGGGATGTCATTGGATTAAGTACGTATGATAGAATTTAATGGAATGAAGAAAGCTTTTATTAATATCCTTTAAAGTTTTGATTCGATTTTCCTAAAATTTGAAATGGCAAAATTTTTCAACGATTATATATATAATAAATTTCTAACTAAAATAATAATTTTCTTCGGTTGGGTAGTTTTTGTGCTGTTGTATGCGGACAGACCAGACGTCGGCTGTAGGTGCTACGTATTGATAAAATTACGAACGCACCTAAAAAAAATATAAGTGAATTTGCACTTTTATTTGAAAGTAATATAGTCTTTTATGTAGAATGTCCCTGTAAACGATACGAACGGTTCTGCTCTATTATATTTTCTATAATAAGATTGTCTTGTGTATTACTATATCTTAAAACTGTGACCCACCTTCCTTTTTAGCTCACAGTCTATACGAGTAAAAGCCTGACAGCTAATGTGACAGTAGCTTCTGTATGTACGTATGTACGTAACGCGATAACTCTTTGATAAAAATAACCAATATGCTTCCAATTTTTTTCCAGGTTCATTCTGATAAGGCGCTTCCCTGATTAGTTTTGGGGATTCATTGGTTAAGCATAAAAGGGGGAACGGGGGCTAATCCCCCTCTTATTTTAGATAAATGGGTTTTTCATGATAATTTCCGATTTGCTTCAAATTTGGTATACCGGTTTATTCTGATAAGGCGTTTCCCTGATTAGATTTGGAGGTTTGTTGATTTAATATAAAGGGGGAAATGGGGAGCTAATCCAAAACCCTTAAGTTAGCTAAATGGGATTTTATTGTCCATTTCTGCATTTTTCGAGGTGTATCATTCTTAGAAATAAGAGTATAATATACAGTTTGTGTGAAGCCTGAGAGCTAATGTGCTCGCAAGTTCTGTATATACGTATGTATGTATGTACGTACGCATTTATCTTTGTACATAACGCGATAACTTTTGATAAAAAATATCCGATTTGCTTCAAATTTTATAAATAGGTTCATTCTGATAAGGCGCTTCCCTGAATAGTTTTTTGGGCTCATTGGTTTAGTATAAATGTGGAAAAGATGGCTAATCCCTGCCTCTTAATTTAGATAATTGTGTTTTTCATGCAGAATTATTCGGTTTGCTTTAAATTTGGTATACCGGTTTTATTCTGATAAGGCGCTTCCCAGATTAGATTTGGAGGTTCATTGGCTAATTATATACGGGGGTAATGGGGGCTAATCCCCCTTAATTTAGATAAATAGGATTTTCATGCAAAATTATCCTATTTGCTTCAAATTTGGTATACCGGTTTTTTCTGATAAGGCGCTTCCCTAATTAGATTTGGAGGTTCATTGGTTAAGTCTAAAGAGGTGAAATGGGAGGGGCTAATACCCGCTTAATTTCTTTTTCGAAGGGCATTATTCTTTGAAGTAAAAGTATAATATACTAATTAGTATAATTAGTATATTATACTCTTTAATATAATTAGTACTTTTCATATAATTAGTGTGAATAGCCTGTGAGCTCAATGCCATCAGTTTAACTGGGCACTTTTCTTTTTATTACGCTCTGTATCTAAAATGTTTCTCTGAAAATTTTTCAACAAAATAATTAAATAATTGGCGAGAAAATTTATCTGTGGCAACCCTGACTCCTCAAAAAACCTTTCGGAATCCCTCATCTAGTACAATATCGGTATTCAAAGAAAGAAATAGATATTAAACGGTCAGAGTAATGTGTAGCCGCTAATTCCATTTTAATGGAGTTATAAATTCCACTTTAACGATGTTTCAAAGGATTTGCTTATCTGAGAGATCGCGAAGAAGGAAGAGAAAAAAAATCTTACACGGGAATTTTATTCCCAGTCGTTTTATTTTAGCTGATGCCAAGGCAGGGCTTTTAAATCATCTTTTCTCTAAGTTTTGAAAACTTTTCTTGCTTATGCGCATATTTGAAACTTTGAAATTAATGCGAATCTTCTTAAAAAAGGGATTTTGATAGAGAAAGATATCTAGTTTTCTAATAAGTTTATGAACTACTTATACGGCAGAGTTTATGAACTACAGATTCTGTTTTATAAAATATTATTAAGCGATAGAAGTTTTTATTTTTTCAACTGGAGGAAAAAAGCCATATCATTTGTTGTAAAAACCACAGTTGTTCTATTTTCTATTGTTGTAGGGAATATGTTACTAATTCATTACCCGATTGCCAAAAAGGGTTATGTATTATGCCAAAAAGGGCACGCGTATCAGGGTATATGGGTTTCTTTATACCCTCGAAACTCCCCAACAGCTGTATGGATTTTAATGAAAGAGGTCTCTATCGATTCGTCTTAGCCGTCCGATTGTTATAGGCTAGGTTTTGTTTTTATAAATTCAAAATGGCGGCCGTAAAATACAATATGGCGGTAGAGACGAAAAATTTTTTTTACGCGCCCTATTGAGTGGCATATTCTTATATAAGTCTTTCAAAATGAAGACGATGTTTCATTGTTTGCTTTACAGTCAGAAGCTCCGTTTAAATATTACACAACTCGGAAGTTGTGTAGGTAGGATCTCTAGCTTTACTGCAACTCTAACCTTCATAGACATCTATAGGCCTCATCAAAACAGTGTTTATAGATAGGAACTAACAATTAAACACAACTTAAAAGCCATCAATACAGGCTCATAAAAAATAGGTAAGTAATATAAAAAATAGTTTCACATTAATGAGAAATAATTAATTAGTTCGCTTTTTACGCAGTCGGGTTTTATGATTTTTAAAATTTATTTTTGTATTTTTTTAGCTTATAAATTGTCCTGTATTGTATTCGATGCACTATGTCTATTTATTTTGTATCCTTTAGCCTAAACAGCTTTGATTTCTGAAATAAGAACTATTATATATCTGTTAAAGACAAACGTGTCGTGCGTAACGCTGACGTCATTTTGATGGTGGCAACAGCCCAGGGCCGAAACTAGCATTTTTTTCGCCCGGGGCAGACATGAATTTTGGCACCCCCCACACCCCCCCCCCTTTTCAGCCTCAAAGTATATTTACAAAGAGAATTTTACTAATTTTCTAATGGCCGACTTATTTTAAAATTCAAAATATGTAATCATGAAATATGTAATACTGAACTACGTAAATTGAATGTGACGCTTGTTGCAATTATAGTTCGTTCACATAAAAGAATTTGCATGTATTACCGGCAGTGTTTGCTTATACAGTAGAGTTCCGATTATCCGAGTCCCGCTTAACCGAGATTCCGCTTTAACCGAGTTATTTTCTTCTGATGGACTGATGGATTTCATTATTATGAAACAGTTATTACAAATGAAGTGTTAGGTGAAGATGAAAGAGCAGTTGTAAAAATTTTGAACTCTGATTTTCTGGTCAGAATGGGGAAAAAAAATGTTTTTGAATTTTTTTTTGGCTGTTTCCTAATAATGAAAGCCATCAGTCCATCAGAAGAAAATGATCGATTCCAAAGGTATAATCTTTCACTTGGTGCCCGGGGCACATGCCCCCTCTGCCCCGACTTAGTTTCGGCCCTGCAACAGCAGACAGCTAACTTTCACTTTTACAGCAACTTTTTTAAACTTCTAAACATCGCATATTTTCAGTGTTTACGCCTTTGAATGGTAAAAAAATTACTTAGAAAGGAAATTTGTTTCAAAGATATATTGTAATTTATTGTAAAAAAGCATCGCAATTTTCTCACTTTTTATGGTTTCAAAAATAGTTTTTAAGCATGAATTTTTATTTTAAATCTATCTGCATCACCTGCAGATTATTATGAAAGCTAAATCCTATTACACTTAAGTTAATATAAATAGTTTAGCATTTTCTCGCCTGATATCATATAACCAAGTTAAAATTTCATGAACAAAATTAAATAATATAAACAGAAATTTAACAATTATGTAATCAAACTACGCGCTTAAACAACGGAAATATTCAAAATAAAAATAGACTGCTGTAAGTCACGTAATCTGTGGCGATTTCTTCGGCTATTAACACATACAAAAGTATCGCTTTAAATAAATTTCAAAGATTCATTTGAATGCGAAATTGATACTTTTAAAATAAAAAGGCTTTTGGCTGTAGTTAGTGGGTAATGTAAAAAATATATATTAATATAAACAAGAAAGAAAAAAATTATGCGTCAAGCATAGGTTATGAAACATTTTCAAACACATGGAGAATAATGTACAAAACTGCGCCGTTTAATAACTTAAAATATTATGTCTAATTCAACCATATGGAACCGCTTAACAAACTTGAAAACCCAATTTCAGATGTTCCCATCTACAATCGTAAAATTATCCTAATTCTTTGAGCAACCCTGTATAAATTTGTATCTATTAACTACATGCATTCCAAAATTTACTTCAGTTAAGAAATACATAAATTTTTAAAATGTTAAAATATTGTCATCGGAAACACACATTTATACATAATTTTTATAATTCTATCATATGAGGAAAAAAGTTAAAAATTGATTACAAAATTTCGTCTTTACACACAAAACACAAGTTGAGTTAAATAAAATAGTGCAAAAATAAGAACGAACATTTTTTTTTTAAATGTTAAAATATTGTCAGTAGATAATATTTGCCGGTTCTATGCCAGCGGCGTACGCGGCGTGACCTTGAACGACCTTGAACGACCTCTGCATGCTGTTTGAAGGTTATGCGGCGTAGGTGAAGGTTATACTCTGGGAGGCGGGGTCAAGGTGATGCGTCATCTTATAGTATGAGGGGTAATTTTGAGTTTGATTTTTTTTTAATGATAATTAATTTTAATTGGGGGACTTTAACTTTTTTCGGGGTAATTTTTGAAGACAGAAATTTTTGTGAGATTGATTTTTTTTTTCTGACCGTACTACAGTACGAGGGGTTTTTTGAGTTTGATATTTTTTCATTAATGATAATTAATTAAGAAATTTTAATTTGGGGACTTTAACTTTTTAAGGGTAATTTTTGAAGATTGATTTTTTCTCTTACCGTACTACAGTATGAGGGGTAATTTTGAGTTTGATTTTTTTTACTAATGATAATTAATTTTAATTGGGGGACTTTAACTTTTTTCGGGTAATTTTTGAAGATTGAATTTTGGGAGATTCATTTTTTTTCTCACCGTACTACAGTACTTAGGGATAATTTTTCATTTGAAAAATACATTAACGATAATTAATTAAGAAATTTTAATTGGGGGACTTAAATTTTTTGGAGTAATTTTTTGAAATTTTTGGGACATTGATTTTTTTTTTTTTTTTTTTTTTTTCGTCGTACGAGGGGTTTTTTGAGTTTGATATTTTTTCATTAATGATAATTAATTAAGAAATTTTAATTGGGGGACTTTAACTTTTTTGGAAGTATTTTTGAAGATAGAATTTTTCGGGGAAATTGATTATTCTTTTCATCGTACTCCAGTACGAGGGGTTATTTGTACTTTTAAAAAATTAATTAAGAATTTTTAATTGGGAGACTTTAATTTTTGGGAGTAATTTTTGAGATAGATTTTTTTTTTGACATTTTTTTTTAGCACACTTGAGTTTTCGGTGTTTTTACTGGCAACGATTTTTAATTTGGGAACTTTCAAATATTTTTTTCGCGATTTTCCTTTACCAATCGAATTTTAAACATTCATTAAACATTTTAATTGGGAGACTTTATCTTTTAACGCGAATTTTTAGATAAAAATGGAATTTTAAACATAAATTGGATGAGGGGACTTTACGCGATTCAATTTAGTGACGTATGCGCTTGACTATTGAGTATTAATTAAAATTTTGAATGATTGTGAATTTTGTTATTTAGTGTTAGAATTTTTGTCTGCAAATTTTTAAATATTACTGCCCCACCCGTGGCTGAGAGGTTCTGCTCACGAAGCTAATAGACCTGAAGTGTTGGGTTCGATCCCATTCGCGCCCGTCGGCCTAATCGTTCGGAGTTTTGTTTGAGCCATGAATTTGCATGCGTAAATATGGGTAAGGTTACCTTAGAAAGACCTCCACGAAGGGCACTCCCCCTTCGGGCCTAGTGTAGATAATCGCCCGTCAAAATCAACCCACCTTTTAAATAGTGTTAATAAATTTTAGAATTTTTTTTTTCTGAATACGTGTTAGATCGGTGGTTATGTTTTCGCGGATTTAATCATAAATAGAAATTGTTAGGATATTTTTAAGGATATCAGTTTTCGATTTGTTATGCAATTTTTAGGCATGTATTGCTTAATTTATATGAAAATATATTTTGAAAAAACAAAAAAAAACATGAAATGGCATTCATAAAGATATTAGGAAATGTATACCCCCTACCCCTAAATGAATATCTATATATTTGTAAAATATGGGGTTACCTATTCAATGGTTCGTTTGAATTTGTCCCTTCAAATTTTATTGACGCATGTTTTCTATTTTTTAAACAGTGCCATTATAAATTATCTAGATCTACTTTTCAAAACTAGAAAATCGATTTTTAAACATGTATAATTTTTGAATGTTTCTATTAAAATACTTTGAATTTTTAATAAGATTTTGGGAAAAAACGCATTTTTTACAAATTTTCGCTAATATTACGCTTTTTAGAATAAAACTATTAAATACATAAATTTACCAAAAATTTAACACACTTACTTTACTTAAAATGACTTTCAGAGCCTAAAAAACGCGTGTTTCTGTAGGAAAATGTCTACTATACTGAACCGTGGTCATCGTGCGTTATCTTTGGGAACACTCAGAAGTGAATCACTTTATCTAGATAAGGGGTTTTCCTTTTTATCGTGATAGGATATTAGATTTTAATTTCGATTGACTAATGGTGGGGTTCAAATTAAGATTTTCAAATAATTAATTTAAGATTTTTATTATCTCACTGATTGCGAATTTAATGAATGAATAATTAATATTACGTCACACAAAACGAATTTTTTGAATAATTAAGATTTAATATTGCGTCACAATTTTTAAATGATTTTATTAATATAAAATTTTTATCCAATTGGGGGTCATTTTTTCTTATAGATTTATTTTAAATAAAATTGGAATATTCATTTAGTAATACTATATTAACAATTTAATGCATGTGCGACATTTCTTTTGGATAAAATTAAAACTATTTTCTAATGAGACCTTTAAAAACGGATACTTTTTTAACTGATTCATTAACCGCGAGAATACTTCAAACATGTCCTTGATGAGTCATCACGAATAACACTCAAAAACATGAAAGTTTTAATAAATATATTGAGGTTTATGAAAAGTAACACTTATTGAAATTTATTTAATATTTGAAATAAACATTACGCGCAGTGACCGTTACGCATACATTTTAAAATATAGATCTAGTTCAAATTTTACTAAGTTTCGTAATGGAGGTCACGTTATACCCTAACCAATCATACTATTTAGTCAGGGATTGCTATTTTGGAATTATCTAAATTAGTTACAAAACTTCTCATTTTTTAATAACTACACTAATCATAAGTCTTGTTTAATCAAATAAATATAATTTTTATCGTTTTTGTTACTTAACAAGATATAAATACCTTATACATATGCTATATTGATTCTGGTTTAGTTTAGTGCATATAAATTTTAACTAATATTTTTCTTTTAGTAGATATAACAATATTCGCCAACATATATATATATTTTTAACATTATTCAAATTTCGCACAAACCTTTAAATAATTTTGGAAAAAATATTTCATTTTTAGAAGATTAACCATAATATTAATTTTAAACCTCTTAATTCTTTTTTAATTGAGGTAGTACGATAGAAAATTAATATATTCGACACAATAAAGAAATTACTAATTCATATTAACAATGATTTTAAGCATTATGTTAAAATTCGAGATTTTTCATTTACAAATAATTTGAAAAATAAAACATTTAAAAGTAAATTGACTTACTTGTATTAATTTTCCATCTAAATCCAAAAGGCTTTCAAACAGAAACAACACACCACATACAGTTTTGTGTCACTATATGAAATGAATTAGGATTTTTCACCCCAATCTCTTATCTCTGGGGTAATTCCTAGAACTGACTCATGCGATTCGCACAATATTACATCGTAATTTGAATCTAAGAACAGTGTTAATGAATTTAATATGATGCGTTATTAATAAGGGATTAAATATAATGTGTAATTAATAAGGGATTTAGTTAATTTGTTTCGTTATTAACTTTATCTAGATAAGGGGTTTTCCTTTTTATCGTGATAGGATATTAGATTTTAATTTCGATTGACTAATGGTGGGGTTCAAATTAAGATTTTCAAATAATTAATTTAAGATTTTTATTATCTCACTGATTGCGAATTTAATGAATGAATAATTAATATTACGTCACACAAAACGAATTTTTTGAATAATTAAGATTTAATATTGCGTCACAATTTTTAAATGATTTTATTAATATAAAATTTTTATCCAATTGGGGGTCATTTTTTCTTATAGATTTATTTTAAATAAAATTGGAATATTCATTTAGTAATACTATATTAACAATTTAATGCATGTGCGACATTTCTTTTGGATAAAATTAAAACTATTTTCTAATGAGACCTTTAAAAACGGATACTTTTTTAACTGATTCATTAACCGCGAGAATACTTCAAACATGTCCTTGATGAGTCATCACGAATAACACTCAAAAACATGAAAGTTTTAATAAATATATTGAGGTTTATGAAAAGTAACACTTATTGAAATTTATTTAATATTTGAAATAAACATTACGCGCAGTGACCGTTACGCATACATTTTAAAATATAGATCTAGTTCAAATTTTACTAAGTTTCGTAATGGAGGTCACGTTATACCCTAACCAATCATACTATTTAGTCAGGGATTGCTATTTTGGAATTATCTAAATTAGTTACAAAACTTCTCATTTTTTAATAACTACACTAATCATAAGTCTTGTTTAATCAAATAAATATAATTTTTATCGTTTTTGTTACTTAACAAGATATAAATACCTTATACATATGCTATATTGATTCTGGTTTAGTTTAGTGCATATAAATTTTAACTAATATTTTTCTTTTAGTAGATATAACAATATTCGCCAACATATATATATATTTTTAACATTATTCAAATTTCGCACAAACCTTTAAATAATTTTGGAAAAAATATTTCATTTTTAGAAGATTAACCATAATATTAATTTTAAACCTCTTAATTCTTTTTTAATTGAGGTAGTACGATAGAAAATTAATATATTCGACACAATAAAGAAATTACTAATTCATATTAACAATGATTTTAAGCATTATGTTAAAATTCGAGATTTTTCATTTACAAATAATTTGAAAAATAAAACATTTAAAAGTAAATTGACTTACTTGTATTAATTTTCCATCTAAATCCAAAAGGCTTTCAAACAGAAACAACACACCACATACAGTTTTGTGTCACTATATGAAATGAATTAGGATTTTTCACCCCAATCTCTTATCTCTGGGGTAATTCCTAGAACTGACTCATGCGATTCGCACAATATTACATCGTAATTTGAATCTAAGAACAGTGTTAATGAATTTAATATGATGCGTTATTAATAAGGGATTAAATATAATGTGTAATTAATAAGGGATTTAGTTAATTTGTTTCGTTATTAACTTTATCTAGATAAGGGGTTTTCCTTTTTATCGTGATAGGATATTAGATTTTAATTTCGATTGACTAATGGTGGGGTTCAAATTAAGATTTTCAAATAATTAATTTAAGATTTTTATTATCTCACTGATTGCGAATTTAATGAATGAATAATTAATATTACGTCACACAAAACGAATTTTTTGAATAATTAAGATTTAATATTGCGTCACAATTTTTAAATGATTTTATTAATATAAAATTTTTATCCAATTGGGGGTCATTTTTTCTTATAGATTTATTTTAAATAAAATTGGAATATTCATTTAGTAATACTATATTAACAATTTAATGCATGTGCGACATTTCTTTTGGATAAAATTAAAACTATTTTCTAATGAGACCTTTAAAAACGGATACTTTTTTAACTGATTCATTAACCGCGAGAATACTTCAAACATGTCCTTGATGAGTCATCACGAATAACACTCAAAAACATGAAAGTTTTAATAAATATATTGAGGTTTATGAAAAGTAACACTTATTGAAATTTATTTAATATTTGAAATAAACATTACGCGCAGTGACCGTTACGCATACATTTTAAAATATAGATCTAGTTCAAATTTTACTAAGTTTCGTAATGGAGGTCACGTTATACCCTAACCAATCATACTATTTAGTCAGGGATTGCTATTTTGGAATTATCTAAATTAGTTACAAAACTTCTCATTTTTTAATAACTACACTAATCATAAGTCTTGTTTAATCAAATAAATATAATTTTTATCGTTTTTGTTACTTAACAAGATATAAATACCTTATACATATGCTATATTGATTCTGGTTTAGTTTAGTGCATATAAATTTTAACTAATATTTTTCTTTTAGTAGATATAACAATATTCGCCAACATATATATATATTTTTAACATTATTCAAATTTCGCACAAACCTTTAAATAATTTTGGAAAAAATATTTCATTTTTAGAAGATTAACCATAATATTAATTTTAAACCTCTTAATTCTTTTTTAATTGAGGTAGTACGATAGAAAATTAATATATTCGACACAATAAAGAAATTACTAATTCATATTAACAATGATTTTAAGCATTATGTTAAAATTCGAGATTTTTCATTTACAAATAATTTGAAAAATAAAACATTTAAAAGTAAATTGACTTACTTGTATTAATTTTCCATCTAAATCCAAAAGGCTTTCAAACAGAAACAACACACCACATACAGTTTTGTGTCACTATATGAAATGAATTAGGATTTTTCACCCCAATCTCTTATCTCTGGGGTAATTCCTAGAACTGACTCATGCGATTCGCACAATATTACATCGTAATTTGAAACTAAGAACAGTGTTAATGAATTTAATATGATGCGTTATTAATAAGGGATTAAATATAATGTGTAATTAATAAGGGATTTAGTTAATTTGTTTCGTTATTAACTTTATCTAGATAAGGGGTTTTCCTTTTTATCGTGATAGGATATTAGATTTTAATTTCGATTGACTAATGGTGGGGTTCAAATTAAGATTTTCAAATAATTAATTTAAGATTTTTATTATCTCACTGATTGCGAATTTAATGAATGAATAATTAATATTACGTCACACAAAACGAATTTTTTGAATAATTAAGATTTAATATTGCGTCACAATTTTTAAATGATTTTATTAATATAAAATTTTTATCCAATTGGGGGTCATTTTTTCTTATAGATTTATTTTAAATAAAATTGGAATATTCATTTAGTAATACTATATTAACAATTTAATGCATGTGCGACATTTCTTTTGGATAAAATTAAAACTATTTTCTAATGAGACCTTTAAAAACGGATACTTTTTTAACTGATTCATTAACCGCGAGAATACTTCAAACATGTCCTTGATGAGTCATCACGAATAACACTCAAAAACATGAAAGTTTTAATAAATATATTGAGGTTTATGAAAAGTAACACTTATTGAAATTTATTTAATATTTGAAATAAACATTACGCGCAGTGACCGTTACGCATACATTTTAAAATATAGATCTAGTTCAAATTTTACTAAGTTTCGTAATGGAGGTCACGTTATACCCTAACCAATCATACTATTTAGTCAGGGATTGCTATTTTGGAATTATCTAAATTAGTTACAAAACTTCTCATTTTTTAATAACTACACTAATCATAAGTCTTGTTTAATCAAATAAATATAATTTTTATCGTTTTTGTTACTTAACAAGATATAAATACCTTATACATATGCTATATTGATTCTGGTTTAGTTTAGTGCATATAAATTTTAACTAATATTTTTCTTTTAGTAGATATAACAATATTCGCCAACATATATATATATTTTTAACATTATTCAAATTTCGCACAAACCTTTAAATAATTTTGGAAAAAATATTTCATTTTTAGAAGATTAACCATAATATTAATTTTAAACCTCTTAATTCTTTTTTAATTGAGGTAGTACGATAGAAAATTAATATATTCGACACAATAAAGAAATTACTAATTCATATTAACAATGATTTTAAGCATTATGTTAAAATTCGAGATTTTTCATTTACAAATAATTTGAAAAATAAAACATTTAAAAGTAAATTGACTTACTTGTATTAATTTTCCATCTAAATCCAAAAGGCTTTCAAACAGAAACAACACACCACATACAGTTTTGTGTCACTATATGAAATGAATTAGGATTTTTCACCCCAATCTCTTATCTCTGGGGTAATTCCTAGAACTGACTCATGCGATTCGCACAATATTACATCGTAATTTGAATCTAAGAACAGTGTTAATGAATTTAATATGATGCGTTATTAATAAGGGATTAAATATAATGTGTAATTAATAAGGGATTTAGTTAATTTGTTTCGTTATTAATTAAAACCTGAATATAATTATGTCTTTTTAAGTCTTATTTAATAGAATAGGAATACTTTTAAAATTTTCAGGAGGTTTTTTTCAGAAACTCTTTTTAAGAATACTTTTCTTAATGAATGTGTAATTAACATTTTTTAAATTAATTAATTAATACGTAATTAAATTTTCAAAATTAAAATAAATATAAAATAGAAGAGAAATTCTTTTCAAATTTATTAAGCAAAATACTTTCTTTTGAACACACTAGAATGGGATTGATCTTTTAAAGACATATTTATCTCACATATTTAAAATAAAGACTTGTGCTAAATTTTCAACGAAAATATCTCTCATTTTAAAGTTAACTTCTTTCATTGAAAAAGTTCTATACTTGGAAATTTCACATACAAATTTTTCTCACATGGAAAAAGACTTAAGTAATTGTACTAGAATAAAAACTTATCATATGAAAATTTTACTTGTGTAAATTGTATTTAAAAAAAAAACTTATCATATTAAAATTTTTTATAAGTTAATTATTATTATTAAATCTATGTCTCCCACCACTCACTTTTTTTATAAATAAATATTTATCACTTTTTAATGGAAACAAGGATGGTAGGTAAACCTTTCGTTTTATATTTTAAAATTAATATGAGCCTTTTTTTTTCAGTGCGACTCTTTCAAATTTAAAACCCTTTGAAAGCTTTTATAGGGATAACATAAAAAAAATCGAAGTCTCCCATTTCACCAATAAATGATTTGTACTAAATACACTACAGACATTCTTGTTTTAACATGATTTGAAAAATTTTAATTCAAGTTCTTTTGAAAACTTTACTTATTTCATAGGGAGAAAATAAAACATGCATTTAAAAATTTTTAGTTTCACATATTACACACTAAATAAAATATATATTAATATAAAACATTTGCAAACTTATTTATAAAAAGGAAAGACATAACCTTATTTCACTTTTTCGTTAAGCATATTTTTAATTCACAAGCAGGCTTCACACATATTACTTAGCACACAAGTTACTTCAGCGAAAAATCCCTTTTCCTTATCTAAATGATTCATACCTCCCTCATGAATACGTTATACAAACGATGTATTAGTTTAATGAATATAAATTTTAACTGAATCCTTTAAACTTTATTTGATAACATTCGATCATTTTTATATTTCAAAACGAAGAAAAATTATTGAATATCACCTAACAAGCATATACTTTTACACTAACATGTTATAAAAACACTTCTCAATATTCAAATTTTATGATATTTCAACATCTCTCGCCAAGCTTTTTAAGAATGAAAGACTATTTCGTTAGAATATTTAGCTTTTTGTATACAATTTTAGCAATAAATACATAATGCACTCAACTTTACTTTGTCATTAAACATTAAATTAATCCATCGCATGGCAATTCAAACTTAGGATTTTTTTATTTAGGGTAGATAAGTATACATGTATATATATATATACATGTGCATATATGTGTGTCTGTGTGCATTTGTTAATGGGGGAACAATTTAAAAGGTATACACATTGAAAGTTAATAAAATTATTAAAAAAAAATTATAAAAATATTTCAAGAGAGTATTAAACATTTTAAGACAGTATTAAAGATTTGAACAACTGATAAAAATGCTTTGAAAAACATTTAAAATTATTTAAAATGTTTTTTTCATATTTTAAAGTAAACAAATTTTAATACATAGCTATGTACATACAGGCATTTGAGCTATATACATACATGCATTTGACCTATGTTAACAGAACAAATGTTTTATATATTTCGATGCTATTTCCAAGTTAGTCAATTTATACTTTTTGAATATGCATATACATATATTTGTAAATTTTAATGTTTTCTCTTAAAACTGACTAGTTATTTATCCTAGCATTATCCTATTATTATCCTAGTTATTTATCCTACATTTATTAACACAAAAAAACCAACTGCTTTTCAAACGACTGTGTGATTATCAAAACAACCCAAATCCTTTTATCTACACATATGCAAACATTTTAATAAACTAGAGGCCACATTTTCAATCGAATAAAACAATGACTAATCAAATAGGTTATATCCTAACTTAAATTATACCTTTTATGTGATATTGCTAAACATGCTACTACAATGTCTAATCAAATAGGTTATGTCCTAACTTGAATGATACCTTTTTTGTGACATCGCTAAACAAACTTCTAACTTGTAAAAATAGCATGATAACTTGTTTTCACTAGACAAACTTAATAATTTTCGTAGGTTTTATAAAATAATCGACATGTTTGGTTATCTCTCATCATAGTTTTCTAAAATATATCCAAAAAAGTTTGCTACTATTAAAAAACATGCTTTTAATTCAGATAGTTTTCACTCTTATTATTTAAAAACATATAACACAAAATATTTTTATTAAATAATCACTATTTTTCACAAGTTTGCAATATTTATATGCTAACTAGGGTTAGTAGTATTCAGACTTGAAAATATCTTTATAGATTAAACATGAAAATTTATATGTCTGACATTCCTTTGACTATTTTTAGTTAAAGTTCGTGTCATGAAATATAACCGCAAAGCTTAAAATTATACTTTGCAGTTTTCTAACTATTAAAAATTAATGTCTTAAAAATTCATTAAAATTTGAAAAATTATTAAATACTATTACATTTTAATTTTTAAATTCATTTTTATATAAAAACACACAAAATAATAATACTTATCTAATATGGCAGCTAGCAGTCTTAAGCGCAACCTTCACTGTAAAAAAAAATGGTAACTTTCCATGTAAAATCCAGGAACGTTTCGCCTTTTATCAGGTTTTCAGAATAATTTAGCTCTTTCCTGTGAAATTCTGGTTTTCTTATCTGAAACGTTCCTGAACAAAAGTTGGAAACAGCAAAACGCGCGGCCGCCATTTATTATTTTTTTTTTCCTATAATCCGTTGCTCGCGCGCGAGTGTCGAAAACGAATTCCTTAAATGAATGTAAAAAAAATCAATATGGAATGCAAATAAATCAATAAGCGACATAATCCTTTACGTCTCTATTGTCAAGATAATTCAGATGAAAATATAATACCTCTGTGACATCACTAAGAGATTATCTCTCGTACTTGTCTGTGAAATCTTTAACGAGCAGACTGTGTAAAAAAAAATACACCTATTATTTGGATCTGCATTAACCAGGGGACAATCAAATATGATTCTCACCTACTTTGATTAATTTAAAGTATGTTTTAGAGTTCTTATCTCTAATTATTCTTGTGAAAGGATTTCTTCAAATGGGCCTTAGATTTTCAGAAATTAGATGCCGAGTTTTAGCATACGTTTCAAATACCCATTAGTTTGCAGCTCTCAACGTGTCTTTCGTGGTGTGGACGCAGAAAGCTTGCACGCCACCCGTACGGCCCGGGTTCGATGCTACCTCTTGACTTTTTTTTTCTTTTTTAATTAATTTTATATTTTAACACTTTATTATAATTTGATTTAAATTTGACATATATTTGACACTTTGAATTGCTGCAAATTTGAATTTTTTTTTTTTCGGAAAAAATATACAATTACGTTTAGGTTTTTTTTTCATGAAAATTTATATGTATTTTATCTAACTTGTAAACTAACATAATCACTGACAAAAATCCAAAATATTTTATGTCTAGATTTTTTTTCTAATTATTATTTACATTTATATATTTTTATATTTTAAGCAAAGTTCAGAAACAATATATCACATATATATTTACTTTATTGAATTTTAACTGAAAATTTATTTTTTCGTGTAAATTATAAATAATAATTTTGATGTCAATTTCAAAATATTTTTTCATTCTAACAAATAATGATAATAAAGCGAAAATTGTCAACTGGAAATGTAAAAATCGTCTGCGGATCCCGCATGCTGTAAAATGTCAGTAATGTCATAATGAAGGGAGCGAACATCCAGAGTGAATTATGTCAGCGAGGTATCGGTCCGGATAGCCTAACAGGTAAGGCATTGGCACGGCACGCCAAGTATCCAGGTTCGATCCCTGGTTTGGACATTTTTCGCTCATGTGCTACTCCAGCCTTGAATATGTCAGTAATGTTTTACTGTCAACAGAAATATTCCTGGTATTTCGCAGGAAACTTACTGGCATTTCTGTAGAAAGTTTTTAACATATACAGTAAAGTACCAGTCATTTTCAAGAAATGTTTCTTGGAAATAATGGGCAACTCAGCTGCCCATTTTTTCCCAGGAACGTTGCGGAATTTTTTTTACAGT
This sequence comes from Maratus speciosus, assembly GCA_963932465.1. Lineage (NCBI taxonomy): Eukaryota > Metazoa > Arthropoda > Arachnida > Araneae > Salticidae > Maratus > Maratus speciosus. The sequence continues at coordinate 89,820,308 of OZ010799.1, read as the reverse complement.
GTTCTCTTTCAAAAACTAAAAACGAAATGAATAATTCTAAGTCCTTATCAGCTAATCTTATCAACTGATTAGATCTAGTCACGTGATATACGACATCACTTATCACTAATGACGTAGGGGTTATCACGTGACTAGATCTAATCAGTTGATAAGATTAGCTGATAAGGACTTAGAATTATTCATTTCGTTTTTAGTTTTTGAAAGAGAAGGTTGCGCTTAAGACTGCTAGCTGCCATATTAGATAAGTATTATTATTTTGTGTGTTTTTATATAAAAATGAATTTAAAAATTAAAATGTAATAGTATTTAATAATTTTTCAAATTTTAATGAATTTTTAAAACATTAATTTTTAATAGTTAGAAAACTGCAAAGTATAATTTTAAGCTTTGCGGTTATATTTCATGATACGAACTTTAACTAAAAATAGTCAAAGGATTGTCAGACATATAAATTTTCATGTTTAATCTATAAAGATATTTTCAAGTCTGAATACTACTAACCCTAGTTAGCATATAAATATTGCAAACTTGTGAAAAATAGTGATTATTTAATAAAAATATTTTGTGTTATATGTTTTTAAATAATAAGAGTGAAAACTCTCTGAATTAAAAGCATGTTTTTTAATAGTAGCAAACTTTTTTGGATATATTTTAGAAAACTATGATGAGAGATAACCAAACATGTCGATTATTTTGTAAAACCTACGAAAATTATTAAGTTTGTCTAGTGAAAACAAGTTATCATGCTATTTTTACAAGTTAGAAGTTTGTTTAGCGATGTCACAAAAAAGGTATCATTCAAGTTAAGACATAACCTATTTGATTAGACATTGTAGTAGCATGTTTAGCAATATCACATAAAAGGTATAATTTAAGTTAGGATATAACCTATTTGATTAGTCATTGTTTTATTCGATTGAAAATGTGGCCTCTAGTTTATTAAAATGTTTGCATATGTGTAGATAAAAGGATTTGGGTTGTTTTGATAATCACACAGTCGTTTGAAATGCAGTTGGTTTTTTTGTGTTAATAAATGTAGGATAAATAACTAGGATAATAATAGGATAATGCTAGGATAAATAACTAGTCAGTTTTAAGAAAAAACATTAAAATTTACAAATATATGTATATGCATATTCAAAAAGTATAAATTGACTAACTTGGAAATAGCATCGAAATATATAAAACATTTGTTCTGTTAACATAGGTCAAATGCATGTATGTATATAGCTCAAATGCCTGTATGTACATAGCTATGTATTAAAATTTGCTTACTTTAAAATATGAAAAAAACATTTTAAATAATTTTAAATGTTTTTCAAAGCATTTTTATCAGTTGTTCAAATCTTTAATACTGTCTTAAAATGTTTAATACTCTCTTGAAATATTTTTATAAATTTTTTTAAATAATTTTATTAACTTTCAATGTGTATACCTTTTAAAATTTTCCCCCATTAACAAATGCACACAGACACACATATATGCACATGTATATATATACATGTATACGTATCTACCCTAAATAAAAAAAACCTAAGTTTGAATTGCTATGCGATGGATTAATTTAATGTTTAATGACAAAGTAAAGTTGAGTGCATTATGTATTTATTGCTAAAATTGTATACAAAAAGCTAAATATTCTAACGAAATAGTCTTTCATTCTTAAAAAGCTTGGCGAGAGATGTCGAAATATCATAAAATTTGAATATTGAGAAGTGTTTTTATAACATGTTAGTGTAAAAGTATATGCTTGTTAGGTGATATTCAATAATTTTTCTTCGTTTTGAAATATAAAAATGATCGAATGTTATCAAATAAAGTTTAAAGGATTCAGTTAAAATTTATATTCATTAAACTAATACATCGTTTGTATAACGTATTCATGAGGGAGGTATGAATCATTTAGATAAGGAAAAGGGATTTTTCGCTGAAGTAACTTGTGTGCTAAGTAATATGTGTGAAGCCTGCTTGTGAATTGAAAATATGCTTAACGAAAAAGTGAAATAAGGTTATGTCTTTCCTTTTTATAAATAAGTTTGCAAATGTTTTATCTTAATATATATTTTATTTAGTGTATAATATGTGAAACTAAAAATTTATAAATGCATGTTTTTTTCTTCTCCCTATGAAATAAGTAAAGTTTTCAAAAGAACTTGAATTAAAATTTTTCAAATCATGTTAAAACAAGAATGTCTGTAGTGTATTTAGTACAAATCATTTATTGGTGAAATGGGAGACTTCGATTTTTTTTATGTTATCCCTATAAAAGCTTTCAAAGGGTTTTAAATTTGAAGGAGTCGCACTGAAAAAAAAAAGGCTCATATTAATTTTAAAATATAAAACGAAAGGTTTACCTACCATCCTTGTTTCCATTAAAAAGTGATAAATATTTATTTATAAAAAATGTGAGTGGTGGGAGACATAGATTTAATAATAATAATTAACTTATAAAAATTTTTAATATGATAAGTTTTTTTTTAAATACAATTTACACAAGTAAAATTTTCATATGATAAGTTTTTATTCTAGTACAATTACTTAAGTCTTTTTCCATGTGAGAAAAATTTGTATGTGAAATTTCCAAGTATAGAACTTTTTCAATGAAAGAAGTTAACTTTAAAATGAGAGATATTTTCGTTGAAAATTTAGCACAAGTCTTTATTTTAAATATGTGAGATAAATATGTCTTTAAAAGATCAATCCCATTCTAGTGTGTTCAAAAGAAAGTATTTTGCTTAATAAATTTGAAAAGAATTTCTCTTCTATTTTATATTTATTTTAATTTTGAAAATTTAATTACGTATTAATTAATTAATTTAAAAAATGTTAATTACACATTCATTAAGAAAAGTATTCTTAAAAAGAGTTTCTGAAAAAAACCTCCTGAAAATTTTAAAAGTATTCCTATTCTATTAAATAAGACTTAAAAAGACATAATTATATTCAGGTTTTAATTAATAACGAAACAAATTAACTAAATCCCTTATTAATTACACATTATATTTAATCCCTTATTAATAACGCATCATATTAAATTCATTAACACTGTTCTTAGATTCAAATTACGATGTAATATTGTGCGAATCGCATGAGTCAGTTCTAGGAATTACCCCAGAGATAAGAGATTGGGGTGAAAAATCCTAATTCATTTCATATAGTGACACAAAACTGTATGTGGTGTGTTGTTTCTGTTTGAAAGCCTTTTGGATTTAGATGGAAAATTAATACAAGTAAGTCAATTTACTTTTAAATGTTTTATTTTTCAAATTATTTGTAAATGAAAAATCTCGAATTTTAACATAATGCTTAAAATCATTGTTAATATGAATTAGTAATTTCTTTATTGTGTCGAATATATTAATTTTCTATCGTACTACCTCAATTAAAAAAGAATTAAGAGGTTTAAAATTAATATTATGGTTAATCTTCTAAAAATGAAATATTTTTTCCAAAATTATTTAAAGGTTTGTGCGAAATTTGAATAATGTTAAAAATATATATATATGTTGGCGAATATTGTTATATCTACTAAAAGAAAAATATTAGTTAAAATTTATATGCACTAAACTAAACCAGAATCAATATAGCATATGTATAAGGTATTTATATCTTGTTAAGTAACAAAAACGATAAAAATTATATTTATTTGATTAAACAAGACTTATGATTAGTGTAGTTATTAAAAAATGAGAAGTTTTGTAACTAATTTAGATAATTCCAAAATAGCAATCCCTGACTAAATAGTATGATTGGTTAGGGTATAACGTGACCTCCATTACGAAACTTAGTAAAATTTGAACTAGATCTATATTTTAAAATGTATGCGTAACGGTCACTGCGCGTAATGTTTATTTCAAATATTAAATAAATTTCAATAAGTGTTACTTTTCATAAACCTCAATATATTTATTAAAACTTTCATGTTTTCGAGTGTTATTCGTGATGACTCATCAAGGACATGTTTGAAGTATTCTCGCGGTTAATGAATCAGTTAAAAAAGTATCCGTTTTTAAAGGTCTCATTAGAAAATAGTTTTAATTTTATCCAAAAGAAATGTCGCACATGCATTAAATTGTTAATATAGTATTACTAAATGAATATTCCAATTTTATTTAAAATAAATCTATAAGAAAAAATGACCCCCAATTGGATAAAAATTTTATATTAATAAAATCATTTAAAAATTGTGACGCAATATTAAATCTTAATTATTCAAAAAATTCGTTTTGTGTGACGTAATATTAATTATTCATTCATTAAATTCGCAATCAGTGAGATAATAAAAATCTTAAATTAATTATTTGAAAATCTTAATTTGAACCCCACCATTAGTCAATCGAAATTAAAATCTAATATCCTATCACGATAAAAAGGAAAACCCCTTATCTAGATAAAGTGATTCACTTCTGAGTGTTCCCAAAGATAACGCACGATGACCACGGTTCAGTATAGTAGACATTTTCCTACAGAAACACGCGTTTTTTAGGCTCTGAAAGTCATTTTAAGTAAAGTAAGTGTGTTAAATTTTTGGTAAATTTATGTATTTAATAGTTTTATTCTAAAAAGCGTAATATTAGCGAAAATTTGTAAAAAATGCGTTTTTTCCCAAAATCTTATTAAAAATTCAAAGTATTTTAATAGAAACATTCAAAAATTATACATGTTTAAAAATCGATTTTCTAGTTTTGAAAAATAGATCTAGATAATTTATAATGGCACTGTTTAAAAAATAGAAAACATGCGTCAATAAAATTTGAAGGGACAAATTCAAACGAACCATTGAATAGGTAACCCCATATTTTACAAATATATAGATATTCATTTAGGGGTAGGGGGTATACATTTCCTAATATCTTTATGAATGGCATTTCATGTTTTTTTTTTTTTCAAAATATATTTTCATGTAAATTAAGCAATACATGCCTAAAAATTGCATAACAAATCGAAAACTGATATCCTTAAAAATATCCTAACAATTTCTATTTATGATTAAATCCGCGAAAACATAACCACCGATCTAACACGTATTCAGAAAAAAAAATTCTAAAATTTATTAACACTATTTAAAAGGTGGGTTGATTTTGACGGGCGATTATCTACACTAGGCCCGAGGGGGGAGTGCCCTTCGTGGAGGTCTTTCTGAGGTAACCTTACCCATATTTACGCATGCAAATTCATGGCTCAAACAAAACTCCGAACGATTAGGCCGACGGGCGCGAATGGGATCGAACCCAACACTTCAGGTCTATTAGCTTCGTGAGCAGAACCTCTCAGCCACGGGTGGGGCAGTACTATTTAAAAATTTGCAGACAAAAATTCTAACACTAAATAACAAAATTCACAATCATTCAAAATTTTAATTAATACTCAATAGTCAAGCGCATACGTCACTAAATTGAATCGCGTAAAGTCCCCTCATCCAATTTATGTCTAAAATTCCATTTTTATCTAAAAATTCGCGTTAAAAGGTAAAGTCTCCCAATTAAAATGTTTAATGAATGTTTAAAATTCGATTGCTAAAGGAAAATCGTGAAAAAAATATTTGAAAGTTCCCAAATTAAAAATCGTTGCCAGTAAAAACACCGAAAACTCAAGTGTGCTAAAAAATAAATGTCGAAAAAAAAATCTATCTCAAAAATTGCTCCCAAAAATTAAAGTCTCCCAATTAAAAATTCTTAATTAATTTTTTAAAAGTACAAATAACCCCTCGTACTGGAGTACGACGAAAAGAATAATCAATTTCCCCGAAAAATTCTATCTTCAAAAATACTCCCAAAAAAGTTAAAGTCCCCCAATTAAAATTTCTTAATTAATTATCATTAATGAAAAAATATCAAACTCAAAAAACCCCTCGTACGATGAAAAAAAAAAAAAAAATCAATGTCCCAAAAATTTCAAAAAATTTAAGTCCCCCAATTAAAATTTCTTAATTAATTATCGTTAATGTATTTTTCAAATGTAAAATTATCCCTAAGTACTGTAGTACGGTGAGAAAAAAAAATGAATCTCCCAAAATTCAATCTTCAAAAATTACCCGAAAAAAGTTAAAGTCCCCCAATTAAAATTAATTATCATTAGTAAAAAAAATCAAACTCAAAATTACCCCTCATACTGTAGTACGGTAAGAGAAAAAATCAATCTTCAAAAATTACCCTTAAAAAGTTAAAGTCCCCCAATTAAAATTTCTTAATTAATTATCATTAATGAAAAAATATCAAACTCAAAAAACCCCTCGTGCTGTAGTACGGTCAGAAAAAAAAAAATCAATCACACAAAAATTTCTATCTTCAAAAATTACCCCGAAAAAAGTTAAAGTCCCCCAATTAAAATTAATTATCATAAAAAAAAATCAAACTCAAAATTACCCCTCATACTATAAGATGACGCATCACCTTGACCCCGCCTCCCAGAGTATAACCTTCACCTACGCCGCATAACCTTCAAACAGCATGCAGAGGTCGTTCAAGGTCGTTCAAGGTCACGTCGCGTACGCCGCTGGCATAGAACCGGCAAATATTATCTACTATTGTCATCGGAAACACACATTTATATATAATTTTTATTATTCTATCATATGAGAAAAAAAGTTAAAAATTGATTACAAAATTTCCTCTTTACACAGAAAATACAAGTTGAGTTAAATAAAATAATGCAAAAATAAGAACGAAAAAAAAACAAAAAACAAAAAACAAAAAAAACCAAGAACTAAAATTACATTACAAGCTGCAGCTAATGTAGTTTCTATACAATTTAAAAATCTTTTCTTAATGGAAGTAAAAATAAATGCTTTTCTACGATATCAAAGCATTAAAAGATTGCTTGCTACCTAAGAAAAAATGTGTTCGTTTTCTACTTTATTTTTATAAACACTTCTCTGGAAAATTCAGCTCATCTTTTCCAAAAAAAATTGCGAACTTTTCGAGTTTAAGTGGTTTTTCAAACTTTTCAGTTCTTTCGAGTGTTCTCGTAGCAAGAAAAATTTGATGGGAAGGTTGGAGATTTTTTATTCGGTTTGTGGTATATTATTATGATGTTTTGCCGGACCTTGCTTAAGTAGATAAAGTTTACAAAAACAGGAAACAACTCTGTTTACTAAAAAATATATTGTAAGAAGAACGTATCGTAACGAACCGTGAAATAGTTTGTTAAAGAATCTAAAGTTTTTTGTGTTGTATTGTATTATTATATTGTTATCGTAAAAAAAAAAATGCAATGAAATATGTAGTTGAAGAATAAAAGTTTGTTGTATGTAATTAACATACCATAAAATTATACGGTACTTTTCTAGCATTGGGGTCTTGGCGATAGAAAGAAATTTGGCAACCTATTCACTATTTGTCTGGAGGGAATTTGAAACATTATTTTGCATTTAAAAGTTCGAAAAATTTTATGTAATCAGTGCTATGTATAATATTTATGTTTTATACGTGATGTATAGAATTCAACATAAAGCAATGTACAGTCAATACGCAAATTTCGAGCATAGTCAAAGAGGTTTCGTTGAACGTAGCAAATATGACATTCAAAATATGCCGATCCAAACAAATGAATTTAAACATTGGGCTGAGGTCTCCGATTTATTTAACCCTTTATATACTGACGGTACTTATAAGTACCATTAAAAGAACTTGTTATAAAATTCATTTGATACATCGATTAGTTGTAATACAGTTTAGAATGAGCTATAGATGCATTACTTTATCTTGTTCCAAAAGCATTATTGGTTACACAGTTACACAAAACAAAATACTTTTAAAAGAATAATTTCTTTTGCCTTTGCATGTTTTAAGCTTTCTTGGCGTTGGGGGCGGGGGGGGGGGGGATTTTTCAATTCGGAAATATTGCTATATTTCTATTGTAAGAGCATTATACTTGTAAATTTCCTCATTCTACAAAATACTAAGAAAAATATTTAAAATAAAAGATTTGAGTTGGGTTATAAATATTGCACAAAATCCCTATAAATTCAAATTTAATTAACCCTTTTAAATCCTACAATCCTTCTAAAATTTCTTAAATGATTATGTAAATCTTCTAATGTAGTTTAAACAATTCACGAAAAATGCTTTAGAAGATAAAATTTTCATGAATTCATAATTCAGTTTATAAAGGGTTAATTCGTAAAAGACTGTTCTTTTACCTAGGTATTCAGTAGTTGCTATAAGAGCCCTTGTTCGACTGCGAAAGCTAAAATGGGGCCGGGCACATATATTGGTGTATACACGTATATGTATGTTGTATTTTAAAGGGGACTCCTTTATAATCCTTGAGGCAACGACTTTTTTAAGTTAACTTATTTATAGAAACTATCGGCAAATACATGTATTCAGTGTTTTGTATGATATTTATGGTTAATACGTGGTTTATAAAAATCAATGCAAAGTAATACACAGTCAATACGAAAATTTGTAGCATAAACCAAAGCTAAGGTTTCGTCGAATGCTGCAAGTATGTTATTCAAAATATGATGATGCAGATAAATAAACGAACGCGTTGGGCCGATTTTTTTAATTCATAGAAAACTGTTCTTTTACACGGGCACGCAGGGCTATATAGTCTCTAGAAATATGTAGCGTGGAAATCGTACATACTGGTATTGCTGTAGAATGTATCCAAAAAATTACATTTTCTTAAGCGGCGTTGCCATAGAATTTATTGCTTGAAAGTATATACACTAAGCGTCAGTTACAGGGTCTAGAAACATATATGGTGCGAAATACGTCTAAAATATTAGGTTATTAAGTATGAAACGTCCGATTTAAAAAAAAAATATATTAAGAAAATCCGAATTATTACCAGAAAGTTTTAATAGTTATATTTTATTTATACGAGGATAAGTCATGATGTAAGTCACAAACTGATATGAGAGGTCGGAAATTAGTAGTAAATTGTTTCCAGATATGCCAATAGGTGGCAGCATAATCCAACTATAAGATGTTAATTTCGAATTTATGAGACAGCAGTTGTACAAGATGAGGAGGATCGTTCAAAAGTTGTTGATGAAGAGCGAAGTGGTCATCCAGTTCAGATTGTTGAAGATGAGTTGAGGAGTCTTAAGTTGATGAATCTGTGCGAAGGTTGAAGAAATAGTTAGAGCTGAAATGCGAACAACAATAGACAGCATAGCAACCATTTCCTCAACATTCCGCACTGATTCTTCTGTCGCAGTCTCAACTGGACGAACACGTTACTCTTCGTCAACAACTTTCGAACGACCCTGGTCATCTTGTACAACTACTGTCTCAAAAATTCGAAATTAACATGTTACAGTTGGATTATGCTGCCACCTATTGGCCTATTTGGTAATAATTTACTACTAATTTCCGAACTCTCATATCAGTTTGTGACCTACTTAATGACTTACCCACGTAACATGAAGATATTCCATAAATATAATATGTCAAATTTTTAGGTATTTCTATTACTCTCTTTTCTACTTTAGTCATTTAAGTAATATGTTTCATTTTTAATGTGTGGATTAACAACACTTAAACATTTTTTGCTCAAGGCTCTCTATTCCTCACCTGTTCGAATCACTTTTACATTGGATGTAAAGTTGCTCGGCAAATAGGTAATCCAGAACGCGTCCTTTTAAATATAATTAAAAAATTACTATTCAAAATTTTCTGGTGTGAATTCAGAATTTCTAACTAAAAAAACAGCTTTCAAATTGGAAATTTCATACTTAATCAACTATTATATATATCTAAATTTTAATTCATTTTCAATGTGTCGCGTATTACAATGTAAAGCCTTTTAATTCTGTTTTTCGAAAGATTTATCTTTCAAAAAATTTTTTCCAGTAGTATAAATTACATCATAAGTATCTAAAAACATACTGGACTTCTATTCATTCGTAGAAATAGACTCGATTATAGCAGCCTCTGGTGAAAGTGCAAATTTTTGAATACGGTTTAGTTTGTTAATTTCTACACTATATACTTCTGGAGCAGTGGCGTGGCGTCCGGTCATCGCTGGATGCGGCGATGACCAAGCAATATTTTAAAACTCTTAATAAGCTTTTAAAACTCTACGATCCAGTTTTAGCAGAACATTTGGAGTTCATGTATAAGTGAAGGTAAGATTTAAAGTTTCTTTTTTGAACATTCAACCATTGAATTTTAGAGTTAATAATTTTTCACCACAAACTTAAATAATTGCGATGACCACCGAAAATTTTCACGCCACGCCACTGTTCTGGACATTGTGGTTTGGCTGCAAAGCTGAAATGCAGCCGGGTACATAAGGCTGCAAAAGAAAGTCCCTTTAACCTGAAAATACTTGCGAAAGGAGAGAGCTACAGCTATTTAAGTAAGGTAACGGTATAGTGAAGCAACTACGCCCGATTTAATATAAACGACAGAAGCGCCCCTAGTGGCGAAATTTGGAAGATAGCGATTGCAAATCGAAAACGAAAAGATATAGAGCAAAATTTCCAAATACAAAGTTTTAGAGCATCAATTAATTAGTACGAAAAGACATTTGGTGTACATGGATACGGTAAATCTTCGCCTGTATACTCAAAAATGTCCGAAATCGATGCACTCCATTTTGTGTAAACGTTTGAATGGAATAACCAGGAGTATGAAGAAATACGCACAATTTATTGTATAAATACGTACTTACCTCAATACATTTTGATAACATCACACAGAAAAACAAAAAAGACAAACTGTCTCACAGTGATAAAAAGTTAATATTCAGTATGTTCGAAAAGTTCACCATTGCTCACGGTACACGTTTGTATTCGTGAGAGTAATTCTGCATGCACATTTCTCAGCATGGAACATCTATTGCGAGCCTCTTCAGTACGACAACATAGATTTAACCCTTTCAAGGGCGGTGTTAGGCGGTCTAGCCATCTAATTTTAATTCCAAAACCGACAAATGACACCAAGAATATTTTAATAAAATTTTGCTTTTGTAATGGAAGTGGATTTAACGAATTTTTATTTTCTAAGAAATTCGTTTGAATATTCTGGTGTCAGTCAATTATTTCATCATTTTACGAATAGAACTCTTCTCCCCCAGAAAGGATTAAACTAAAATTTTAAATGCATTGGAAATTAAATCTTTACAGACATTACAGTACAGTACAACGTCACAAATTGCAATTGCGCACTGCTGCATTTCCGAACTGTGAATATGCAAAGTAGAATCGTCACTCATCGATTTCGGCCATTTTTGGATATACAGGTGACGATTTATCTTATCCGTGTGAACCAAATATCGTTTCGTTCTAATTATTTGATGCCCTAAAATTTTCTATTTGGAAATTTTGCTCTATCTCTTTCCGTTTTCGATTTGCAATGGCTATCTTCCAAATTTAGCCACTAAGGGTGCTGTTGTCGTTTGCATTAGGTCGGGTGTAGTCACTTTACTATACCGTTACCTCACTTTCATAGCTGTAGGTCCCTCCGTTCGCAAGTATTTTCAGGTTAAAGGGACTTTCTTTTGCACCCTGTATATTGGTATGTGTTTATAATGTATTTGAAAGAAGAGTCACTTATACTCTGGTGGCACAGCGTTATTTTTAAATTAACTTATTTATACAAATTTATCTTAAAGTATGAATATATCTTATTCAACAAGAACAGATATGTAAGCCTCCATGCCAGCGGTGGATGTGGTGTGGGAAGTTACAACACCGCACACTCAAAGAAAAATGAAAGGGGATTTCTCTAATTCTAGATATCTAGTCGAAAGAAATAGTTCACCCGCGCTGGATTGCATTAAAAATGCAGAGGTCATAGGATAGTCGAGAAGGCAGCATCACATTTTTGCAACCAATTTTAGCGTCAATGATTTTGGTATATGGGATAGACTAGGTCAGGGTTGGCGAACCTTTTTATAATCACGTGCCAATGTTTTTTCAAAAAATATTTTACTTGACCTTAACGTGCCAACTAAAAATCAAATTTAGTGGACTGAAATATAATGAATCAAAACTACTTGAAAATTACTTAGGTTATTTTCTATAAAAATAACGTACATGTAAATATTACACTGCAATAATTATAGAAGCAATTATATTTTAGAAATTAATTAAAAACATAGTGTGATTAATTGTTGGATGTTGGATGAAAAATAATATGTTCATGTTCAGTTAATTTCAACAGAATGCAAACTAAATGAATTTATATGGCAACCACTCTATTTGATTTTTTATATTCTTAGTTTGCGAAAATGACAGATATAAATAGTAGAAAAAATTATTAAAATTGAAAACAGGCAGTTTATTTAAATAGTTCTGAAATTAATTTCCAAGTTGCCATAATTTATCATCGGTACTAATCTTTTCCTTTTTGATTGTTTTCAAATATTTTCTTTGTTTGATAAATTTTCGAAACCAAATTGAATAAGATTAAAACTCTTCAATTTGCAATTAATCGAATTTAGAATCTAATCAGATCATCTAAGTTCGTGTATTTTGTGTAAAATCCTTGTATCCTCATTTAGGGACATAATCAACGCCGCGTCGTGCAAAAATTTTTCTTTGGCGTGCCATAGGTTCGCCGACCCTGGACTAGGTGATGCAAATAATGAAACTCTCAATCAACATGCGCGTAAGCGGATGGGCATGATGTGCATGAAAGTGTTGCCCTAGCAACAACGCGCGTGCGTCCTAATGCAATGTCACATGCATTGGAACCCCATTATTGGTGACACTCAATAGCCGCAGTTTTATCTGTAATCGGGTTCTTATTCACTTAACACTGCAGTCAGAAACACAATGTTGCCATCGCCGGTTGGTACTCCTGCTGACTGGCGATATCCTTACATACGCCACCTAGTCGATTATATATATATACGAAAACCATTAACGCTAACGTTGATTCCCAAAATGTGACTCTGCCATCCCGACTATAACTTTATCATGAAAATGATCTTAAAAATTTTCTTAATTAACCCTTAAATGCCTGATTTTTCAAAAATCACTGTAATAATGTTTTTCGGCTTTCATTTTTTAAATAAATCATTTGAAAAATACTTAAGAAAATCATATTTTGTTTTAAGTATGGTTTACGGCTAAAAAACAGTTTGTTATTAATCGGCAATACCGGTCTTTAATTGAAAAATAATTTTCCTTGATAAAATTCTATAATATTAAACACACAAGAATTTTAAGAACTATAATAAGAAATAAATTTTACTTGCTCACTTCAGAACAAAATAGGGTATTTCGCAAGCTTCAAAACAGAACAAAAAGAACAAGTAGCAACAATTGAAAAAATAAATCTATCTTTATTTTTAAACAGCACAAGTGTTGCCATCTACATGTTGAAAATCAATTTAATAATATTTTCAAAATGTATTTTATTGGCAGCATTAGGCATTATAGCTTCAATATTATTCTAATAAGTATTTTAGAGCCTAAATTGGGTATGTTGTCGAAAAGCAACACCCGGCATTTAAGGGTTAAAGTTTTCTGCGAAAATTAAATTTGTAACACGCTTACGTGTTTATTTATTTATTTTGCATTGATCATTTTTATACGTTTTCCTTAACTTTACCCTAGTTTTAATCAAGAAATATAATTTTGAGAATGGCTATTATTACTATTATTCTTATTATTGTTATTTCAGAAAAAGAAACCGAAATTGCACAAAGCTTTTAGGGTTATTCACGGAATTTTATTGTTTTTATTAAAAAGATGAAATATATTTTGTTACATTCTTTGCCAAGTCGTAAGAGATAAAAATAAGAGAATATTGCAATGATATCATGCGACATAAAAAAGAACATTTGAAACATATTTCCAAGACAACCTAATGGATGTAAAAAACATAGATATAAATTTTCTTACGATACTTATTTGCTAATCTAAAGGATTTTCGGTTAAATATGAGAATTTTCATTTTTCTAAGTGGAGATAAGTTGGTGGATACGTAGGACTGGTTTGTTTCAAATAAATAAAATAAAGTAAAATATGTTTCGATAAAGTGTAGTTATAAACAGAGGAGCTTCGAGGACAAAACATAGGGTTAAGTTTCAATGAAGGGAATGGTGAAACTAAACCTTCAGTTTTAAGTCGAGACAAGGGACTATAAAAAGACATAACAATGTAGAAAAATAATAATGAATGAGAATCATCAAGTTAAAAACATTTAGAAAAGATTCTTTTGGTTGCAGTAAATAATTCTTATATGTTCCTTTTACGCAAATTTGTTGTGTCCAACAAAAATAATTTTTTTTATTTATTTTTATTTATTTATTTCTACCTTTTTAAACAAAGAAAGATAAGTTGATGGATAGGTATTCAGATAAGTTGATAGGTAATTAGATAGACAGGTTGAGAGGTAGATAGATAGGTGGATAAATAGAAAATTATGTAAATAGATAGATAGATAGATAGATTTTATTAAAGGATAAATAGAAAATAGTCCTAATATATTTTATATAGTTTATAGATATACATAAACGCGTATAAAAGTAAATTTGTAAAACTGAAGCAATAATGAAACATTTTCTTTACAATTTAAACAGAATGATGTATCATTTATTTAAAATAAAATTTGAAATAGCTTTGGTTTTGCAACTGAGAAATAAAAACAGGAGAATATTTAAAAATATTGAATGCCATTAATAGTGCAATTGAAACATATTTCACGACATCCCAATAAATGAAAGAAACGTAAGATATGATTTCTTTTTATCCGTTATTATGTATTTATCTAAAAAGTATTTGTTGAATACGAAAATTTTCATTTTTGTAAGTGGAGATAAGTTCGTGGAAACATAGGAATAGTTTTTTTTGTTTTGTTTTGTTTTCGGATAAATAAAATAGACTAACATAATTTCCGATAAAGTATAGTTAAAAACAGTCTATGCTTGGAGGACAAAACGTTCTAAGGAAGAAAGTGAGACTCAATCTTCTCTTTTACGTCGAGATAAGGGAATATAAAAAGATATAACAATGTAAAAAAAAATAATAAATGAGTAGCATCAGGTTAAAAAAAATTTAGAAAAGGTTCTTTTTGTTGTACACTGTAAAAAAAAATCTGTAGTTCTACAGATGTAAAGTTACATGCTTACTAAACTTTCACCTGTAACTGTACGAAAAAAGCTGCAAATCTACAAAACTAGTTTTTGTAAAAATACAAAAATCTGTAACTTTACAAATGAATCTGCTAAAATTTCAGTAATCTTACTAAACTTTTATTTGTAACCCTGGCTGCAGTTACATGAAAAGTTCTCGGAATCCCAGTTTCCAAAAAAATTCTTAGTAACCTTACAGATTTTTTGATTTTCGGCGCAAAAGTGTGTCTGTTACATGAAATTTTGTTGTTGCCGTTACATGAAAAGTTCTAGGAATCCCAGTTTCCTAGAAAAACTTTAGTAACTTCACAGATTTTTTTTACAGTGTAGTAAACAAGTCTTATATGTTCTTTTTACACAGGTTTATTGCATACAACAAAAATAATTACACTGGTTTCCAAAAATTAAGGAGAAATCACAAAAATAGCGGTAACTTGTTCAAAAATTAACCTATCCGTACGAAATTTGGATATGTTGTTAACTAAAAGATGCTGATTAAAATTACAAAATGCAAATTAGTGGCGCTGCAATCGTATTGCGTCATCTGTGCGGAGAATACAAATGCATGCTAGATAGTACGACTGCTGGTGTCGCTGTGATTATGAGATAAGAAAATTGAGATAGCCAATTCATTAGTATGACCTCGAGGTATCATTTGTCCGCATAACTGCGATATAGAGCTATTGGAAGATTGGATGTAGGCCAAAGGGAGACAGAGGTGGCCAGATGGCTAAATGTGAGTCCTTCTGCTACTCATAGGCTTTGGCAACAATTTCAAACCACTAATTCAGCCTCCAGAAGGTTCAGCGAAGAACGAGCAAGAGCTACGACAACCACCGATGACCGGTATTTGCTATTATGTATACAAAGGAATAGAACAAAAAAGTAATAATTCACGTTCACAAATTTCTATTTTTAACACTTTCCAACAAAATTGAAAAGTGTTTATGTCTTCGGTTTGTCTGTACGTCTGTCCGTCTGTACGCGCTCTAACTCCCGTAAATATACTCGGATCGTTCTGAAATTTTTGGATGTTAGTGTCCTCTACTATAGCACAAACCCTATAGCAAATGAAGTTTGTAGCATGTTTAGTTCATTTACAGGGACAGTCAAACTTTTTCCGTTACATTACGGCCTATGGGGAAAAATCGTTTAAAAGGATTTTTAATGATGTTACATGCTTTCAAACATAATGAAATTGATATGCATTTATCAAGTGCACTAAAATATGAATTTTCTGTAGAATATGCGACGAAAAAATAGTTATTATTCATTTACAGGGCCACGCAAAATAATTCCGTTACATAATGATATAGGGGTGGAGGGAATTTTTTCCGGCGTATTTTAATTATGCTAAATTATTTCATGTATAATGAAATTGATATACGTCGCTGATGTTTAATATAACTTATTTCATTTATAATATGAAGTGCATAGCATTTAAGGGACACACAAAAGATTTCAGATACTATATTGTATACGAAGTACTGTACAGTAGCGATGATTGCTGGAAACGCATTTTTAATTATGCTACGTGCTTTTATGTTTCACTACACTTATGCATTGTATATGGTGTGTATAAATGCTGTAATTGATATATAGTGCTACAGAAAAGAATTCGTAATGGTTACCGGGTATGATTGCTAATTGCTTAAAGGTGGTTTTTAAATGAGTTAGGCATTTTTACGCTGAACTGCATTTAGTTTAGTAAGAAATGTCTGGAGAACATATATAAAAGGATATACAGGGTCACGCAAAGAATTGGATACATGGCCGTCTATAAATGATAATTTCTGGAAATGTGATCGCGGTAGTTTTAAGACTGTTTTACTTTGAATTAAACTTTAGCTAAATAGTGGCGTGTAATAAAGGTTCTAGGTTAACTATAGGGTTGTACAAAAGTATATGTTTCCATCTATTAGTCTAAATTACTGAAAGAGAAATTTCAACATGTTATGTGTTTTCTTGCTAAACTAAATTTCCCATTATATAGTATATATATCAACCTACTGATCAAATACGGGGCTGTTCAAAAGAATTGGAATATATATTTGATATGGACGGTAACTGCTGAAATCAGTTTTTCACATGTTTTATGTGTTTTCTAAAATGTTTAGTAAGTTTTATTATATACCTTATTTCCCTAAATAACGAAGTTTTGTTAAAGCATTCAGGAAGTGTTAGAAAGTGTTTCTTAATCTATGCTTAACGCATGATTTTTCTTACTTGTTTATATTGCAGTTAATTTCATTATGCTTGTGTTCGCGTAATTTTTGTTTTTGTTTACTAGTTTTTCAAATTGAATTTTTTCGCGAAAATAATTTTATCTTTCTTTTCTTGAGAATGCTGCCGTCGAATGCAATGAAACTTGTCGAAATGTGAATAAATAAAAGTATTTTTTGCCTTTTTGAAAATTATTTTCATCACTTATAGCAAATATTCAGTACTTTGATGTTTTCAAGTGATTTTTTTTTATATATAGTCTATATTTAAACTAGTTGATTAAATACACAAAAACGTATAGAAAAGAAAACGTTTAAAAATTAAAGGAATAATCAAACCTTAGATTAATTTTAACACAATTATTGTAATTGGTAAATAAATCATATGAGATGTAAATTTACAACTAGGCGAAAAATGTCAGGACCAGGATTCGAATCAGGGATCTCTTGGTTAAAGCCATCAATACTCTACCATCTGAGCTATCCAGGACGAATCTGGTGAAACCTTTTCACCCAGGTAACCTTATTGATCATATCTGGTCTGAAATCGCAGGTAATGGAACTCCAGAAATCGCTGGAGACGTAAATACACTAGATTAATTTTAACACTATTATTCTAATTGGTAAATGAATCATATCAGATGTAAATTTCCAACTGGACGAAAAATGTCAGGTCCAGGATTCGAATCAGGGATCTCTTGGCTGAAGCCGCAAGTATTCTACCATCTGAGCTATCCCGGACGAATCTTGTGGAATTTTTTCACCCAGCTAAATTTATTGATCATATCATCTGGTCTGAAATCGCAGGTAATGGAACTCCAGAAATCGCTGGAGACGTAAATACACTAGATAAATTTTAACACCGTTATTCTAATTGGTAAATAAATCATATCAGATGTAAATTTCCAACTGGGCGAAAAATGTCAGGTTCAGGATTCAAACCAGGGATCTCTTGGCTGAAGCCGCAAATATTTTACCATTTGAGCTATCCCGGACGAATCTTGTGGAATTTTTTCACCCAGCTAACCTTATTGATCATCATCTGGTCTGAAATCGCAGGTAATGGAACTCCAGAAATCGCTGGAGACGTAAATACACTAGATTAATTTTAACACTATTATTCTAATTGGTAAATGAATCATATCAGATGTAAATTTCCAACTGGACGAAAAATGTCAGGTTCAGGATTCGAATCAGGGATCTCTTGGCTGAAGCCGCCAATATTCTACCATCTGAGCTAACTCGGACGAATCTTGTGGAATTTTTTCACCCAGCTAACCTTATTGATCCTATCATCTGGTCTGAAATCGCAGGTAATGGAACTCCAGAAATCGCTGGAGACGTAAATGCACTAGATTAATTTTAACACTATTATTCTAATTGGTAAATGAATCATATCAGATGTAAATTTCCAACTGGACGAAAAATGTCAGGTCCAGGATTCGAATCAGAAATCTCTTGGCTGAAGCCGCCAATATTCTACATTTGAGCTAACCCGGACGAATCTCGTGGATTTTTTTCACCCAGCTAACCTTATTGATCCTATCATCTGGTCTGAAATCGCACGTAATGGAACTCCAGAAATCGCTGGAGACGTAAATACACTAGATAAATTTTAACACTATTATTCTAATTGGTAAATGAATCATATCAGGTGTAAATTTCCAACTGGACGAAAAATGTCAGGTCCAGGATTCGAATCAGGGATCTCTTGGCTGAAGCCGCCAATATTCTACCATCTGAGCTAACCCGGACGAATCTTGTGGAATTTTTTCACCCAGCTAACCTTATTGATCATATCATCTGGTCTGAAATCGCAGGTAATGGAACTCCAGAAAATTTTAACACTATTATTCTAATTGGTAAATGAATCATATCAGATGTAAATTTCCAACTGGACGAAAAATGTCAGGTCCAGGATTCGAATCAGGGATCTCTTGGCTGAAGCCGCCAATATTCTATCATCTGAGCTAACCCGGACGAATCTTGTGGATTTTTTACACCCAGCTAACCTTATTGATCCTATCATCTGGTCTGAAATCGCACGTAATGGAACTCCAGAAATCGCTGGAGACGTAAATACACTAGATAAAGTTTAACACTATTATTCTAATTGGTAAATAAATCATACCAGATGTAAATTTCCAACTGGGCGAAAAATGTCCGGACCTCGATTCGAACCAGGGATCTCTTGGCTGAAGCCGCCAATGCTCTACCATCTTAGCTATCCCGGACGAATCTGGTGGAACATTTTCACCCAGCTAACCTTATTGATCCTATAATCTGGTCTTTTCAGACCTTTCATCGAAGTTGACCTGAAATTTTCGTTTTTTTTTTCGACCTACCCAATTAATCAGTTACTCACTTTTTTATTTCTCTATTGTGAAACGAAAGATGTTTCAAACATTCTTTTAAATGAATGATACATTTTAGAGGTAAAATTTTATCGACAAGGTTTGATTATTTCTTATAATTTTTTGAAATTTTCTTTTCTATAACTTTGTTTATTAAATTTTATCAACTAATTTAAATATATTAAGCGCTTTTTTTATTTATTATATTTATTATTTATTATTTTTTAGATATTTATTCATTCTTTTTTATTTATTATTTTTTAATAACATGTAGTTGTCCATATATGTATATATATTTAACTTTTATATAATGTATACTTATGAAGTTACGCTGTAAAAGAATAAATAATTAAAATGTTTCTTAAAGTACGAAAATATAATATAATAACGAACGAAAATATACAATAATCTCTTCCGAATGTCCATAATTACTAAGCCATTCTTCATCCTCAGAAACCATCGAAACCAATATATTTTTGAGAATTAAGGGAGTATTTATAAAAAGAAAATTAATTTTGCTGCCACACATTTTTGAAACGTTTCTGAGTAGTTTTTATAATGTATTAATCAGTTTTCTCAAATTGAAGTATCGGTCTAGAAGATGCTATCAATTCTCAATTAAGCATTTTGAACTACGTAGTTAATACATGCATGGGTAATATAATAATATGAATTTTAATGTTAACGTTAATTTTGCCAATTCGTAATGTTTGCATATAAAACACGCCTGTCTAACACAGAAATATTTTCCTTTAAAACGGATGACATACAAAAAACTATATTTCGAGTTTAGAAAACTGATTTATACACAATAAAAACTATCCGGGAACGTTTCCGAAAATTAATGGCAGCAAAAAGAAACTTTGTTTTATAATTACTTCTGTAAATCTCAAAAATATATTGTTTTCTGCGTTTTCTAAAGATAAAGAACGCTTTCAGAACTAGATAAAAATTATTGTATATTTTAGTTCGTGGTCATATTATATTCTCTTAGATTAAGAAATTTTTAAATCAATTTTTCTGTTCTTTTTCTCTCATTTTTTAAGAACACAAATTTAGTTGTATTGGATGCAAGAAATTACTGCAAAAAACCCCCATGAAATTCACTGACTGTAATCGATATTTTGAACTTTTAAAGTAAAATAAGATTAAAAACTAACAAATAAAAAAAAATCCAATATTTAGATAAATGTGTTTTGTTTTTAATCGTGTTCTACTCCTGGAGTTCAAAATATTAATTATAACCAGTACAATGCCGTAAAAGATTTAAATTATCAACTTTAAGAAAACTGCATACCAAATTGAGAGCCCCAAAAAATCAGTTGTATAGGAGTGGAGGGGGCAGGACTACGGCCAAATATTTTCCCAGGATTCAACGTTTTGAAATATGGCTAAATATCATGCTTAAAAAACAGAAAAATATGGCTGCGATTCAGACGTTTGAAATGTCTGAAATTCAGGCATTAGAAACTAATATATTTTTCAGATTCAAAGAAATGTTCATGAAAACCATATTAATTTTGCTGCCACTGATATTTGAAAACTTTTTGAGTAGATTTTATAATGTCTCAATTACGTTTCTCAAACTGAAATATTCCTTTTAGGATGTTATTCATTCTCAATTAGACATTTTCAGCTGCACTGTTGCGTGAATACTTGCATTAGCAATATATTAATATTAATGTTAATGTTAATGTTGCTAGTTTATAATGCTTGTCTGTAAAATATGTTTGTTGAACATAGAAATGTTTACTTTAAATTTGATAGCATTCGAAAAACCTATTGTCCGAGTTTAGAAAACTGATTAATACACTATAAAATCTACTGGAAACGTTTCCAAAAACAATGCAGAAAAAGAAACTTTGTTTTTATCATTTCTACTTTAAATTTCAAAAATATATTAGTTTTCTAAAGATAATGAACACTTTCAGAATCGTGAGTGACTCTGGAAAAAATATTGCACATTTTAGTTCGTAGTTATATTATATTTTCCAATATAAAGAAGCATTAATTTTTTTCTTAATCAACTTTCCCCTTTTTATCTTTCTTTTAATGAACATTAACTTAGTTGTGTTTGATGCAATAAACTTCTGCAAAAGAAATACGTAAGACATATTTTGTAGAAAAAGAAAAGAAATCTTTCTAAATATTTTTACCTTGATGCTACAGCCTTTCATTATTATTTTTCTTCATTGTCTGTCTTTTTATATTCTTTTATCTCGACATAAAAGAGAAGGTTGAGTTCCATTGCCTTCATTGAAACTCAACACTATGTTTTTTCCTGCAGACATATACTGTTTACAACTATACTTTCTCGGAAACTATTTTACTTTATTTTATTTATCTTAAAGAAACCAGTCCTATGTTTCTGAAAATTCTCATATTCAACAGATAATTTTTAGATAAAAACATAAGGAGGATAAGAAGAAGTTATATTTATGTTTCAATCATTTATTAGGATGTATATTTCAAATGTTCTTTTAACGTCATTTGATATTTTTTAATATTCTATTCTTTTATTTCTAAGTCGCGAAATCAAATACATTTCAAAAATTCTTTTAATAAATCATACAATACCCAGTTTAAATAATATACACATGATTTCTCAACTTCTTCTATTTTTTAAAAAATTTCTTTTCTGTATATTTTTGTGTATTTTAAAAATTAATTTAAATATATTTAAAGTTTTTCTATTTATACCTTAACATCTATCTATCTATCTATTTACATAATTTTCTATTTATACATCTATCTGTCTTACCTATCAACATGTCTATCTAATTACTTATCAACTTATCTAAATAGCTATGTATCAAGCTATCTTTCTTTGCTTAAAAAGTAGAAACTAATAAATAAATAGAAATAAAAACAAATTATTTTTTGTAGGATGCAACATACTTGTGCAAAAGGAACATGCAAGACATATTTAATACAACGAAAAGAAAACTTTTAAAATATTTCTACCTTGATTTTGTGGTCTTTCATTATTATTTTTCTGTATTGTATGTCTTTTTATATTTCCTTATCTCGACATAAAAGAGAAAGTTGAGATTCATTCTCTTCACTGAAATTTAATATTATGTTTTGTCCTCCAAGCACAGACTGTTTATATCTATACTTTATCGAAAAATATTTTACTTTATCTTATTTATATGAAACAAAACAGTCCTACGTTTCTGTGAACTTATCTCCACTAAAAAAAAAGAAAATTCTCATATTCAACAGAAAACTTTCAGATAAATACATAAGATGAATAAGAAGAAATTACATCAATGTTTCTTTCATTTATTCAGACTTATGAATATGTTTCAAATGTTGTTTTAATGTCATTCAGTATATTTAATATTCTCTTCTTTTTATTTCTCAGTCGCGAACCGAAAGATATTTCACAAATTCTTGTTAATATATCATAGTATCCAGTTTCAATATTATTGACAAGTTTTGATTATTTCTTTTAATTTTTAAAAGTTTTCTTTTCTATACGTTTTTGTGTATTTTATAGTTTCAAATGTTGTTTTAATGTCATTCAGTATTTTTTTAATATTCTCTTCTTTTTATTTCTCAGTCGCGAACCGAAAGATATTTCACAAATTCTTCTTAATATATTATAATATCCAGTTTCAATATTATTGGCAAGTTTTGATTATTTCTTTTAATTTTTAAAAGTTTTCTTTTCTATACGTTTTTGTGTATTTTATAAACTAATTAAATGTATTAAGAGTATTTTCTATTTATGTTTTAATAACATGTATCTGACTAGCAATCTATCTATCTGTTACATACCAACCTATATACACTGCATAAAAAAAGTAAAACGACACTAGGCTTTTCTCTAAAAAAAGCACAACTAATTAAGTTAGTGCAAAATTCTTTATTTGCGTAATATTTTACAACTAAATTTATATACAATCATAGTAATCAAAAATAAATTACGAAGAAAATTTGATTTTGATAACATAGTTTCTGTTGCCTATATGAAATTCTGTAAAAAAAAAAAAAAAAAAAAAAAAAAAAGTAGAAGGACACATAAATATTTTATATGAAAATTAAAGTATTAGTAAAAGTTTCCTTTCCATTTGCCTTTATGATTTGAAAGACTGTGTTTCGCATTGAATCATAGAGTGCTTACATTTTACTTTGGTAAAAATTATCCCAGACATCGTTAAGTGCATTCCGAAGCTCAACAACAGATTCATACTGTTTTCTTTTGTTGTATACGCGATGAAATAATGTCGCCCATATGTTTTCAAATGTATTCAGGTTAGGGCTTTTAGCTGGCCATGGCAAAACGCAGACCTTATTTCTATGGAACCAATTTTTAACACCAATATCTGTGTGAATCGGTGCTCCATCTTGTTGAAATATCCAATCTCCACTCCACTCCCTAATTTTGTACCATAACGAAGAAGTTCAGATTCCCACAATCAGATGTAAGCTTTACGGTTCTATCTACCATTCAAAATGACCAGACTCGTTCTTCCATCATATCCGACTGCTAGCTTCAAACCATCAATCTTCTCCCTCCCATATGTCGAGTGGAATAAAATTCTTCCTCATTCTCGATACAAAGCCAACAGAACTGATATCCATCAGTAACATAAAAATTGAACTTTTTTCATCTCAGAAAATGACAATATGCTCATTCCGTGGTGCCAGACATGTGATCTCTCGCTCAAGATAAGCGGTTATCTATGTGCATTTTGCCCACTTGGATGGTGTTGTCTCTTCTTGAAAATGGAGTCTTTGGATTTTTTTATACAGTTATACACAGTTTGACGTGACACGTGTGTTAGTCCTGCTTGTATTTGGACCTAAATTGTAGAATCTTTCTTTTTCCACTTTTGGATAATGTTTCATTCATCACGAGGCAGCAGTGTTTTAATCCTTCCTGTCTTTATTTTTAGTACCCTAATTCTCTGGATTTCTAAGACAGTTTGATATTGCAGCTTTACTAACATTATGCAATTTAGCAATATTTGTGATGCTTTTTACACTCTTTTCTAAATGCTATGGCTTGGCCTTTTTGAAAAATATTTAAAAAAGTATTCCTTTAGGCATTCTAAAAAAAAACATCAATCTAAAAATGAAGAAATATATTTATTTTTTACAAAAACAATAAAATAGTAATACTTATTTGCCTTATCTGTAGCAAAAGCGCCTAACAAATTCAATTTTCCAGAACTGTCCTTCTACTTTTTTTTTACAGTGCGATATTAAACTAAGCTCTTTTTTCTATAAGTTAATTGCTGCAGTAATTTTTTTTATGGCATAACAAAAGTATGAGTATAAAATGATATCCTTATAAAAATCAGACCGTAAATTTAAATCACAATAAAGTAAATTTAAAAAATCGAGTGTTCTTTTCCTTTTTTTACACAGGGCATCTATCTGTCTCTCTATTTATATCTTTATCTGTCTATTTATCTACCTATCAACCTATCTTTCTTTTTTTTAAGTATCCGCTTACCTTTAACCCCTTATGTACTGAAATATGAGTTCATGAAAATTTTATCTTCCAAAGCATTTTTCGTGAATTTTTAAACTACATTAGAAGATTTACATAATCATTTAATAAATTTTAGAAGAATTTTAAAAGGATTGAAGGATTTAGAAGGATTAATTAAATCTGAATTTATAGGGATTGTCTGCAATATTTATAACCACACAAAAATCTTTTATTTTAAATATTTTTCTTAGTATTTTTTAGAATTAGGAAATCTACAAATATAATGTTCTTACAGTAGAAGTATAGAAATATTTCCGAATTGAACCCCCACCCCCCACCCCCGCCAAAGTCAAGAAAACTGAAAAGATCCAAAGGCAAAAGAAATCATCCTTGTAAAAATATTTTTGTTTTGTGTAACCAATAATACTTTTGGAATAAGATAAAGTAATGCATCTATAACTCATTCTAAACTGTATTACATTTAATTGATGGATTAAATTAATTTTATAACAAGTTATTTTAATGGTACTTATAAGTACCGCCAATAGATAAAGGCTAAAAATGTCACTTTCAATCGAAATATCGATTTTTCATTTTTGCAATAATATTAAATTCGAATATTTTAACTGTCGAATTATGCTTAACTTGTGTCTGTATCTTAATTAGAACCAGAGTTATATCCCTTTAAAGTTACAGCTTTTACAGCTTTTGAATTGTGTTTAAAAGATATTTTTAGCTTTTTCTCAAAATGAAGTTGCTATTCGCAAAATATCCTATAGAAAAAAATTATGCATGAAATGCCTTGAAATTTTGTTTACTTGTTTAAAAAATGTTTATTGAGGGAATGAACTACACTCATGATAATATATTAATTAGTTTTATGTTTACAATGGTAGGGTAAGTTGCCTTATTATCGTTCCCCAGTCACATTCAGGCCCTTGGAAGTTGTAATTTTCAGTGAAAATCTACCAAATTTGGATTTAAATAGACAAACTACCCACACACATAGAAACGTAGGTAAATATCGTACAAAAAAATTTTTAACAATGCGAAAAATTGTTTTTGCAAAAGTATCTAAAAAATGCAAAAGAAAAAAAATGGTCCCAATTTAGTCCCCTACAAAAATCCAATACGCCGAGGCGTAACTTATAACTAAATCAAAATTTATTTATAAATGAGTAAGTAATTTAATTTACATTAAAGTAAGGCACAAAGAAATGCACTAATTATCAGTGGAAGAGTAACACAACGAAACATTAGCATAGTTTCCAACATCACGATTTTTTTCATGCCGATATTTTTATGCAGAAATGATTGCTTTATAAAATCGCAGTTTTAACGAAATTAAATAAAGAAAACTTTTTTGTAAGATTTTACTGGTATCCAAAAAATCGGGAGATTAGCAGCTATGCATTAGCCATCCAAACATGGGGAAAAAATTAAGAAAAATGTCATGGAAAAGCATTCCTAATTTTTTCCCCGGGACAAAAATAAGAACTGCAAGGGGGACGAAATTGAGACCACGCTATTTCCCAATATTACGGATCTTCGGTTCCCGTAAGATGAACTGAGCGTTCTAAAACTCACTGTATGCTACTGTGAGCATCTTACCAACATAAAATACATGCAATGAATAAGAAACAAATACTCACAGTACAGTAAATAACGTTATGCAAACTAAGTAATAAGAACTCAGGTCTTCTAAAAATAGGAAATTCGCCGTCTTTAATTTATGTATGCGTATTGGCGAACGAAACTTTCAATATTGAAACCTTTTACTTCCGTCCCCTGTGCCTTGCGTCATAAGTGGCGTCACTTTCGCAGAAGCGGAGAAGTTAAGGGGGACGAAATTAGGAGAGGGGACGAAATATGGGCATTTTACACTATAAGTGACAAAGTTGAAACGATCAGTCCTAGATTAAGAAACATTTATTTCACTTAAACAAACTTTGTTTTATTTATATAAATACATATACTGTTTGTTTTCGAAGCTCTCCGCGCAGTTGCGCTCGCGTCATGTCTGCTTTGATTTTATCAAAATAGGGGTAAGAGGAGTTTGTTTAGCTGCAATTTTTAAGATTGCGCTTTTGGGGAAATAATATAGATTTATGTGAAAACGTTTTTGTAGTAAATATTTATTTAAAACAAGAGTGCTTAAACATTTATACAACATTTTTGCTTTTCACGATGCAAACAATATTAACTTTTATTTTGTTTTTTCATTTTTCTTGCAAGTTACATTAAAAAAGCTTGTCTGTTAAAATATATCTTTAAATGTTGAAATATACCTTTAAATGTGCAGTTCGTCTAGCAACGCTGCAATCGAATTAATCTATAGCTGTTTTTTTAAAAACATCCTTTTTAACTCTTTTTTTTAGGTGAACAAAAAACTGGATTACGCTCATCAACTGCTTCTCGGCGAATTTGTTTAATAGTACTACTAGAAACACTGGCAATTCAAATGGCTCGTTTTGCATTTCCTGGTTGTTGATCACAAAATTCAATGAAATTATATTTAATCTTCTTATTAACACTCCTGAAATATTTATTTCCTCTCGAACTAGCCATTTGAACACTTAATATAGAAGTTTTAATTTGAATTAAAAAGAGGTATTAAAAGAATTTTAATCTTTTATCGGAAGAAAAAAATACCAAACAAGTAAGCGGCAATCTTAGTGACAACGCAGATGAGAACGCCGAAGTCGAATTTTGGAAAATGCCCATCTTAGCTTAACATCCCTTTCGATAGTAGAATCGTCTCAGAGTTTTAGGCGCGGCTGTCGAAAACGAACTGTAAATAAAATAAAGCTTTTGTGTGTGTTTGTTTGTTTGTTTGTTAGCGATTTCTAGGGAAAATCTATCGTACGTAGAGGAATACCAATTTAGGTCTGGATTAGTGTTGCCAGCAGGCAGGGAAATGAAAAAGCGTCTTCTAAATCCTACAGTAAACGCTTTGAAGGCAGAACCGATCTATAACGGAATCATGTCTTAAACGTTAGAATTTCATTGTCCCTACGGTATGAATACCAAACAATTCTGCCTGCCAAGACGAAAGCCCGTTTAAAACCTGTCCCTTGTACTTCCGTCTTAGGAAGTTTTATTGTACTAACTAAACACAATAATCTTATACAGTAAAACCCGTGAAAGCGGAATCGCTAGGGACTGAAACAAAATTCCAATTTAGCAAGTATAATTGCATAGTATTCCTACTGTAATACTAGAATTTTTACTGATAAAACAGCATTCCGTTATAAACAGGTTTCGTTTACACATGGTTTATTGAACAAAGTACCTACAGTTAAACTTGTGAAAACAGGGTGGCTAAGAATCGCAAAAAATTCCGTTTTAGAAAAGTTTTCGGCTAGGCAGGTATATTTTAAGGTATTTGAAAATGTCCTTTATAGATAGATTCTGTCTTCACAGGTCCGTCGTGTTAAGTTCCACTTGTTGCAGAACAGTGAATAGTATACTGCTAAATAAATGCAAAATAATTTGCTGATAAGTAAAATCGGAACTTTTGGCGTTCGCGGAACAGGTCTCTTTGCCAGTAAAAATCGTGACATCACGTGCAAATCGGGAAAACAGGCAAAACTATAGTGTTTTTCGACAAGATTGGCTGTTGACCTTCAGGGGGTTTCTATGATAACGGGTTCTAAATTTCCCAGTTGGTTACTTTTTTCACTCTACATTTGAGTTTGTTTCAGAACTCAGAGAAAAGATACGTGAAGAGTGCATCCCACTGCTATTGCGGCCAAAATTTGAATCCAACTGCTATTGGAGTCAAAATTTTAATCCAACATGTTTCCTTTGCGTAAATACGGGTTAGGCTCCTTTAGAAAGACCCCCACGAAGGGCACACCCCCCTTAGGGCCTATATCCCTTGGGTTGATAATTGGCCGTCATAAACTCAACCAACCAACCAACATGTTTCCGCTTTCATCGCTAAAAGGGTGTCATTTTTTGGCTATGATCCCTTTATTGGCAACTTTCGGATTTCATTCACGCAATAAAATAAACGTAAATATAGAACCGAACGTGAAACTACGAACTATGGTGCTGTTAACTGTGGTGTTTGACAAATGACATTTAGTCCTTAGTTTCTATTAATTAACTGAGCGAGCACTGTAAACTGAAATGTCTTAAATTCATACATTTAATTATCTGAAAATGAGTGTTCAATTTTCAGACGTTTTAAAGTGTCTTAATTTTTAAGACACTTGTATGCGTCTGAATTTCAGACATTTCAAACGTCTGAATTGCATCCATGTTTGACCACTTCGACAAACATTTTTTCACCTTTTTTTTTTCTTTCGTAAGCATTATACACTGTAAAAAAAATATATAACTATCCCTAAAAATATGGAAATTGAGATTCCAGAATAATTTACATATTTTAGTGGAAATTTTCTTATGTAAATTCCCGAAAAAAATCCATTTATTTTGCATATTTCTGTATTTAAAAATTTCCATTTAAAAGATAAAATATAATTTTTCAAGGCGTAATCCCCATATTTCAACAGCCACTTCCCAAAGCCACATGTTTTATATATTCAATTCAAACTACTGTAAACTTTTAACACTTACCCTAAGGGGATTCCACCAAATGACCAGATGCTCAGGAGACGAGCGTACTAACCATTCACCCACGCTTTCATTGGCCAATATTTGAAATAATGTTATTTATGAAGCACAAGCAATGTTTGTTAAAGGGACCGGGAAAGCCCTATCTCCGCCATGTTAAATTCACCAAATTTATGTACTTTTTTCTCAGAAATGGTGAAAGATAGAAGTCTAGATTTTTTAGAGTACTTAGAATAACATGATTTACGTACTTTAACTGACTATTTTCTTTCTAAGTGAAACTCAAAATTAATTATTAATTATTTATTGAAAGTCATTTTTAAATTAGCATTTCTGTAAGATTTCACTGCCAAAGATAAATAAATCTCAACAAATCATTAAATCCGTATTTAAACTATAAAATATAACATAAGTATTAAAAAAAATGTGAGTTCTTGAGTTTAATAGATATTGAAAAAAAGGAACATAAACATGAAAAATCCAAGTTTTGAGGAAAAATCAATTAAAGATTTAAATGGCCTTTAACCAGTGAAGTACTCTTAGAAAAGAATGAATAATTTCAACACTTACTTTTTTTAATATAAACATGCGTGACACATCGTTGGAAAGATAAAAGTTTAAGCTATTTAATGATATAAAAAAGTAAAAATTGATTTTTTAGTTGAATTTTGCTTTCCCGGTCCCCTTAAGTAGCAGTAAGTTTTTTTTTCCAATTTAGTTTAATTCTGAACATTTTACACACAGTGTTGTAGTCGTACAAAAACCAGAGGGTACACGTTAGAGGCAGAGGGTATACTCTAAAGTCATGTATCGAGTTTTCGCTGTAGTTTTATTTGAGAAACAGTGTATACGGAGTATTTTTAAAAAATCCAGAAGGTATACGGCGTATATCTCCGCATACCCTCCAACCCTGTTACACATTTTCTTTCTAGAAATTTGAATATGTGATATTTTAAGTCCAGCTTTTTGTTTTTACCTGAGGAACTTTTAGAGTACAAATGAGGACCCCTCCCCCGCCTGCCAGAACCCAAGAGATGCACGTCATAAAATAAAGATTTTAAGTAAACTGGGTTCTAAGTTGAACATCAATAGTAATTTACTGATTTAAAATATGAAACTGTTGTTTCTTTCATAGTGGTATTTGAACTGTTATCTTTGAACTCCAAAAGAAAAGTGGACTACATTATATATATTTTTTAAATTTAAGTAGAGATTATAGAGGTTACGAATTAACTAGTTTACAGGGCTTAATTAGTTGACTTCTAGAACGCTGCACATAATTAGAAAATCACTTTCTTTTTACCTGCAATGAAATAACTTTATTTACAGATAGTCTACTTTGACTACACCAGATGATGCCACTACTCATTCTTAAAAGTTCAATGTTTAATTTCGACTCCAAAGAAAAATTCTTCTGAGACGTTTGATGTTTTGGAAATGTATAAATTTTAATTCATTTTTGTTCTCAAACGCAAGAAATTACAGGTGATGCTATTCAGAAACTATGTGATCGAAATGAGTCTTCTATTTTTTATGTATAAATTACCTATCGAATTATAAGCGATCCGCTTTAAACAGGTTTTTATAACAGTAGGTTACGCACCTCTTATGCAATCAAACTTTTTAAGACAGAATCGCATGAGACTGGGCAAAATTTCGCTTTTAGCATGGTTATACCATACCGCATATTTTTAAACGAACTACTATTAAACGGACTATTTTAAACGGCTAAATATAACTCAATAAACAGTAAATAAAACAGAAGTAAACCTCTGTATAACGAAAACTTGGCCGAAATGGAAAATTTCATGATTTCTGCGAAATAACACACTTTCTAAGATTAAAACATGCCTTTTGCTAATCTTTCGTAATTAAGTTTGACATTTTCTATAAATTTCGGAGGGGGCATCAGCCCACCCCTTGGATATGCCATTGGTTTGAATATAAATATATAAAAGCTGTCTAATATACGTGATTTTTGAAAGTGGGGATTGAATTATATGGGTTTCTCCTTGAAAGGTTATATTTTATCTTTTAAAGGAACTTTTTAAACACTGAACTATGCAAAAAAATGGAAAATTTTCTGGAACTTGGGGAAAAAAATTACATTAAAATACGTAAATGGGTGTCTGAATAGGCAGTACAATTTCCATATTTTAACGGACATTTTTTACAGTGTATAACGCTTACAAAAAAAAGTGAAAAAACGGCTGCCTATTGCCAAACATGCAGGTTGATCAAAGATTGATGCAATTCAGACGTTTGAAATGTCTTAAATTCAGACGCATACACGTGTCTTAAAAATTAAGGCACTTTAAAATGTCTGAAAATTGAACACTTCATTTTCAGACACTTATGTGTCTGAATTTCAGACATTTCAGTTTACAGTGATTTATACTATGATCATAGTAAGACAATTAAGTGTCTTAATTTCAGACACCTATGATGTCTGAAATTTCATATTCGAGACACTTAAGTATCTGAATTACCTTTTTCAGTCACATATGTGTCTGAATTTAAGACATCTTTATTGGCAGTGAACTAAATTATGAATTACTGTGAACGAGATTATGGAATAAGTGTGTTTTGATATGGCTGTGGGTTATGAGATTTGCCGATTGTGCATACAGGGAAATATGTTATATTTATTTGTGTAATTTATGTCCGTGTTGTTTAGTAAAGGATGTGCACCATGTTAAAAGCTTGTCGTATTTGATAAATCTATTTATACCCATGCAAACACGACAAGGATTTTACTCAATGATTTTATTTGCGCCAATTCTACGTACACACGACCGAAAAATAAAAGGTAAAGCAAAAGTGTGGTCAACCGAAGAGAAAAGCCGACGCAATAAATTTTCAGCGGGAATCAGGAGGGAAATTCTGAGATGATTTTGGCATGAGAAAAACCGGTTTGGCGCTCTTCCTCTGCTCACCACCACGTGACGGTGTGCAGCGACATATATGTACTTAAAATAAAGGTTACCAAATCTGAGTCTACTTATACGGGAAGTCTGTGTTTCAGAGCTTTAATAGTCAAGAACGAAAGAAATGGGGAAAAAGCGTTATCTGGTGATTATGTGACATGGAAACAAGTGACTCTGACTATTAAGGTCAAGCTCCAATTGGAAAGATTGGGCTATAGACCGGATAGATGAAGATAGGTCGGAATGTACCTGGGGCTCAGATTTTCGATAATTCAAATTGATTTATTTTGTAATTTTACGCTGAACGGTACGATTTACATATTTTTCTGATTTTCCAAGTTCGTCGGTTATCTAGCCATAAACCCAATACAAATTCATTTTTTTAGCCCAATGTAATACCTTTTGTCCCCTTTTCAATAAATTTTATTTGGAATTTGTACAGCGATTTTTAAAAAAATTTCGATTATTGTTTTTAAAAAAGACCTTTTTGCCGAAAATTAGATGATAGTTTTTTTGTATCCAATACCTATTTGACACTTTATCTATGTAGAAAAGTAGGTATTATTTAGGAAAGTATAAAAAAAAATTCAAAAAATGTGAAATAGTTTTCAATTAATTAGTAAAAAAAGTAAGGCCAATGATTTTTCTCAAATGCAGAAAAGCAAGTAAAGACAAAGTACCAGTGATGGTTTTCTAAGTAACACATTTATCGCCATAACGTTATTATAATGTCGCGCGTGACCTTGCCGTTAGGAGCTTTTTCTACTACTCGATGCGTCAAATATATATTTAAAGTAAAGTTATAGGTAGGTATATTTAAAATTGATCTCCAGGGCCAGGTCAAATCCGAGAGGGGGGCTTGTTTTTAATAAAGGAAAGCAAGAAAGGTAGACGATTAGATAGCCATATAGATAGATAAATGTCTAAATGTGTATATATATCAACAGCTAGATCTTTTTAAATACAAACAGAGAATACGCTTAATATTATAAAATTAGATGATAAAAAACACAAAGCAAAAAATTTAATTTTTCTGAAATGAAAGAAATACTGAAATATTATCTTAGAAAAACTGGACAAAGTTACAATAATCATAAATAATACGGTTGAAATTTCTTTGATTTCCCGACTGGGAAATAATAATAAGGGAATTTTGACAAAATAACATGTGATATAAAAAAATTCATTTGAAACATATTGCCAGGTCATCTTGGTATATAAAAAAAAGATCAAAATAAAATTTTCCTAGGATATTTAGTCCTGTTAATCTAAGAGTTTTCGGTTAAATATGAGAATTTTCATTTTTTTAAGTGCAGATACGCTTGTGGTAAGACTGGTTTATTTTAGATAAATAAAAATAAAGTAAATAGAAATTGTTTACGATAATGTATAGTTATAGACAGTCTATACTTAGAAGAAAAACATAGGCTTAAATTACAATAATGGAATGAAACATAGCCTTCCCTTTTACTTGGAGATAAAAAACATTAAAATACAAACAATGCAAAATAATAATAATAATGAAGGTACACCATCAAGGAGACAATATATAGAAATATTTTTTATATCGTGGTAGTAGATATCCCTTACATGTTTCTCTTTTTTTTATGTTTATTGCATCCAACAAAATTATTGTTCCGTTTTTATTTATTTTTTATTAAAAGGAAACGAATGTAAGTAGATAGATAGATAAATATGTAACTATATAGATATATAGCTGTAGATATAGGTAAGTACAGGGTGGTAATAAAAAAAACTTCCCCCTTAAATTAACTCCTAGTGGCCTAAACGCTCAACCAATTGAAATGAAATTGCAGATACTCTTATTTGAAGATATGCGCACAAGATCGTGATGATTTAAAATAATAGAGCTCTCACAGTTACGGTTACAGTGAAATAAAGCAAAAATTTTCTAATGGCAACACCCACTTTTTTCCTGCGCAGATTCATCACCGCATTGAAATACCATAAATGGCGTTGTAACTATACGTGTATGACTAAAA
Source organism: Maratus speciosus (assembly GCA_963932465.1). NCBI lineage: Eukaryota > Metazoa > Arthropoda > Arachnida > Araneae > Salticidae > Maratus > Maratus speciosus. The sequence goes on along the minus strand of OZ010799.1, from coordinate 89,785,736 downwards.
TTGTAGGAGCAAAACATTTGCAAAGAAGAAGAGCATTGTAAAAGACCAGTAACAAAACAAGAGGGAAGAGGAAAATAAAAACGTTTATTGGAATTAGCAGTTTTCAACGATAACGCATTGTATGCGTGAGATTATTGACCAATAGCGAACGTAACAACATAGGAGGAATTTGTATAACTTTACCGTTTTATTGCATCTTTCAATTCTGACAAATCCTTTGAATTTCATGTGTATACCTTCGATTTCAGATAAATACAGAACCATAAATCCATCGAATTGAGATCGGGAGAGTGCTGTAGCCACGAAACTACAAAGAAAAGGGAGAACATTATCAGTAAAGTGTTGTTGCAGCACTTTTCGAACACATATGGCGAAGTGTGGAGGGGCACCATCTTGCATCCATAGAATGTCATTAACGACATTTCACTGCTGCAATTCCGGAATTAATTCTGAAGCATTTTTGTATACCAAGCCCTTTTTCATACCTGTGGAAGTGACCACCTGCTTGAAGAAGTTCCGAAAGAGTGCGAATGTGCTTGTGATGCCGCACCCCGCAGTAACTTTAGCTTCGTGTAAAGGCGTTGGTGCCACATCCACATCGTGAGGATTTTCGTCAGCCCAGTGAACGCAATTCTTGGAGCTTGCATTCCCAGTTAAGCATAAAAGTACCACATTCGTACATGATATTCACAACCTGGTTTTCTTTATCGTATCTGATGAGGAATCAATTCGTAAAGTAGAAATGCTGTTGCTCGTCCCAGGTTGCAATATCTGGACACGCTGGAATGGAAAGGGAAACATCCGCAGAACAGTGCGCAGAATCTTGAGGACTGTTGTTTTTGGTACATCCAAACTACGTGCAACACTTCTTCAGTATGCAATGGATCTGCAGTAATCCTGTTATGGACTTCCCCAACAAATTCAACTGGAAAAGATGGTCGTGCTGATCGGGATCGATCACATGTGCATCCAGTTTCTTAAAAATTTTTCACCAAATCACGAAGAGTTTTTACGGAACATGGGCCTCGTCGTGACTTATGATTTCAGCGATAAACTCGCGCTGCTTTAGCTGCATTTTTACCGTTCCGATAAAACAGCTTTATCAATTCACCTCTTGTTTTATTGTAAGTAATGTTGGCAGGTGTCCCGTGTAAACAGGGGCTGCACATGCTCTGCATACCAGGATTTTAAAGTAATTGTTTTCGCATTATCTAATGGTAGAATTATCTGCAATTAAATATGGCGAAATAAACTGTAAGAAATTAGTGATGTCCAGAGCATTTGGAATCCTGATTTATGTGTGACACCTGGCAACACTACATGTAAGTGTCATATTTGTTGGTTCGTTCGAACATCTGATCTAAGAAAGAAGCTTCCCACTCTGCTTATCAAGGGTTTTTCACACGCAATGCTTCGCACATGGTGTTGTCTGATTGGTACTCCTACTGTCTATCCCTGTGAATTATGCAAACTGCGTCAATGCACCTCTTCTCTGTGTTGTCATTGGTCCTTTGCAATGCTCTTATTTGCAAATGTTTGAAGCTGGCAATTTTCGTCATACGTGTATCATTTCAGCACGGTTTATTTATCTTTTTAATGTGCTAATGAATCTGCGCAGGAAAAAGTTGGTGTTGCCATTCGAAAATTTCGAATTCATTTTACTGTAACCGTAACAGTGAAGGCTCTATTGTTTTAAATCATCATGATCTCGAGAGTATACCTTCAAATAACCATATTTGAAAATTACTTTCGATTGGTTGAACGGTTTAGACCGCTAAGGGTTCATATAACGGGGAAATTTTTTATGACTACCCTGTAGATATACAAATATGTAAATGGATAGATGATAGCTAGCTAAATATGGAAATGAATAGATAAACACAAAGATAGATAGTCGGTATATAAGTGGATGGATAGATAGATAGTCATATAGATGCTTTTAAAGAATATGTGTAATATGCTTGTTATTAAAGTTAATACAAAGAAAGTTTTAAAAAATGAAAAGTAAAAAAAAAATGTTACATTAAATAATGAAATTTCATCTTAAAATTGGAATTGGATGCTGATTCATTAATAAATAAAGTATCTGGATTTTTTATCTTCCTTACTGACTGAAAATAATAAGAGAGTATTTCAAAAACAACATATCACATGAAAAGAACATTTGAAAAATACTTCTAAGACATCCTAATGTAATATGAATAAAGACAATTTTCTTTCTAACTGTACTTATTTGTTGGTTTTTAGTTAAATATGAGAGTTTTGATTTTTATCGTTTGATTGTTTCAAAACTGTAGAGTAAAAATCTATTGTTTTCTAGAAAGAATAGTTATAAACAGTCATTGTTTAAAGTAAAAACCTATAGTTTCAAATATGGATTATGGAAGGAAAGTTAACAGTTCATTTTATGACGAGATAAGACAACATAAAAAACATATATTGTCGAAAAGAAGATATCAAAATATAGATTTCTATTTGTATTAAAACAGCTTTTTGCTATTATAAATATATCTTACATGTTTTATTTTTTATGTTTAGTACACACAAAAAATATAATTTTTAATTTAAAAAAATTGTGGGTAATTAGAAAAATTGATGCTTTTAAATAGCAAATAGAAACTGCGGTAAGATATACAGGGTGATTCTTAACTCATGGTGTAAACTTTAATAGTTAAAAGAAGACATTGTAACAATAATTTATTGCATAGGAATGTATGGGTGGCGCGTTGAACCACAAACAAATTTATAAATGAACTAGCTAAAGTACCCGGCGTTGCCCGGAACTTTAAGAATGTTTGTTTTGAAAAATCAATTATGAAAAATCAACGATTGAGATTTAATTTATGTAATTTTCACTCTCTATTTTTTTTTAACCATTTGGAAAAATGGTTATTGTCCTCGTCAGGGTAGGAAATCAAAAGCATATCTGATGGTTTTTATTGGTTTAATCATCATTTTATTCGTTTTCTGTTTGGTTTATTCAGTAATATGTATTTCCCATTACTTTCAACAGAGATGGACAACGGAGTGTTGCTACTATGACAAAAAAGTAATAAAAACTACAAAAGAAAAATTAATAACTCAGAAAAAAATTAAAATACAGCTTTCAAACAAATTGCATTTAAAAGTACATATTTTTCTGTATACGACGGTGTAAAAAGTAATATTGTGAGATGTTTAGAAGTTTAAGAATGAAATTTCATTTAAAATTGGTCGTCAGATTTTTTGGACTCTGGAAAGCCTTTTCCCGAACAGCCAATGAAATGCTTGGATAATACGTACGAGTCGCAGGCGATTTCTGTTGCTTGCAATTTTTATGTGCAATAACACTATTAATGTTTAATTCATGGCGTACGTAATGTAGGATCAATTCCGTGCTATTTTTTATGTCTTAAATTTTAGTCTTTGAAAAAATTATTTTCCAAATGGTCGTTTTAATTTGTTAAATTGCACTTTTTTTTTCATTTAATGCGGGCGACAGATTACCTACTTAGTTAGTAAATATAATATGAGATCTAGATTGAGACCGAGATTAAAATCTTTTGATGAAAAATTGTTTCGGAGTATTTTGTTATTAAAATATTTTTTTCATGATTAAAGAAAAATGGCAAGTACAAAATTCTATGAATTTTATTTTTAAAAAAATCTGAAATCTTTTTTCCAGTTTTTCACCAAGAATGAGCTCTAGGAACCTAAACCTTTGTGTAAATTCTAATATACACGCATTTCATACACGTATATATATATATATAAAACAGATTTATAAATGGCGAAAACAAATTAACAAAATGTTACAATTTACCAATATTTCTATAATCGAGTTTCTATCATGTTTCAATACGTTTTTCCAAAATCATATGACATTATATATTCACCAGCTAACGTCCATTATATTTCCAATATGCCGTAATATTAACTTGTTAAAATTTGTTAAATAGCCCAGTGGTAGGGGAGCAAAAAAAGGCCGAATTCGGAATTAATTAGGGGGAAGCTGGAAAATGTTTTAATCCATTCTGTTTAGGTCTAGAATGAATATGCTATGTTTTCCCCTTCGTACTAGGTGAGCGTTAGGAAATATGTATAGATTTATAGTAAAAAAACACCTTTTTTGCATACCATAACAATATCTCAAAAGAACTAACTCTTTCAAAAACAATGTCAATACAAATGTTGAAGAGCTTAAAATTCTGAGTAAAATGAGTACCTATACTCAATACTTATGTTGAATATTAAGGTCACAATTCTACTTCAAAGTTTTAGACCCATCATCAGGGGGATGACCTCAGAATTAATTAGAAGAAAACTGGAAATTGTTTTAATCCCTTCAGTTTAGGTCTAAAATGAACGTACTATGTTTTCTTCCTCGTACTTGGGTGAATGTTAGAAAATATGTACATATTTATTTTCGAAAAACACGTTTTTTTTTACATACCTTAGCAGTATCTCAAAACAGCTATTTCTATAAAAAGCATTGCAAATACAAATGTTGTAGAGCTTAAAATTCTGAATAAAATGAGTACCATCATTAATATTTTTGTTCAACATTAAGGTCGCAATTCTATTTCAAAATTTTGCCTTATAAGGTAATCAATAGCTTAAAGCCAGGAGAGACCAAGTTAACTTAACAATATCTCAAAATAGCTAACTCTATCAAAAACATTGCTAATACAAAAGTTATATGTAGAGCCTACAATTCTGAGTAAAATGAGTACCTACACTTAATATTTTTGTTCAATATTAAGGCCGCAATTTGAGATATTGTTAAGTTAACTTGGTCTCTCTTGGCTTCAAGCTCTTGATTTGAAAAATTTTGAACTAGAATTGCGACCTTAATGTTGAACAAAAATATTAATGATGGTACTCATTTTATTCAGAATTTTAAGCTCTACAACATTTGTATTGACAATGTTTTTTATAGAGTTAGCTCTTTTGAGATAGTGCTAAGGTATGTAAAAAAACGTGTTTTTCGAAAATAAATATTTACATATTTTCTAACATTCACCCAAGTTCGAGGAAGAAAACATAGTACGTTCATTTTAGACCTAAACTGAAAGGATTAAAACAATTTCCAGTTTTCTCCTAATTAATTCTGATGTCATCCACCGGATGATGGGTCTAAAACTTTGAAGTAGAATTGTGACCTTAATGTTCAACAAAAATTTTAAGTGTATTTACTCACTTTACTCAGAATTTTAAGCTCTACAACATTTGCATTGACAATGTTTTTGACAGTGTTAGCTGTTTTCAGATACTGTTATGGTATGCAAAAAAAACGTGTTTTTTTTTACTACAAATCTATACATATTTCCTAAAGCTCACCTAGTACGAGGGGGAAAACATAGCATATTTATTCTAGACCTAAACAGAAGGGATTGAAACAATTTCCCGCTTTCCCCTAATTAATTCCGAATTCAACTCCCTAACCACTGGGCTAAAATAATTTATTTCAGTTTCATTTTTCACATGAAAATCTCACAGTAAAAAAGTTATGACGTAATATTCCATTTTTTTTATTCGCCAAACTATTTATTTCATTTTTATTTTTCCCGTGGAAATCTTGCAGTAGAAAAGTAATACTTGTGGTAAAAATTCTTACAGTGGATTTTAATTGTTGGCAACTGCTATAACAAAAAAATTTTTAAATTTGATAGGAATTAAAATTTCAGTTAAATTGATGTTTTTTTATTAATTAAAAATTAACTATAAATTATTTCGATTCCGGATTACTTTAATTGCCTCGGCCGTGTTTTAATTCACGTATTTTCATTTTTATATATTAGATTGATGATATCTAGCTAAATATTGAGATAAATAGATAAACACAAAGACCGATAGCAGGTATATAAGTAAGAAACATTTATGAAATATTTATTGACAGCGTCATTGACAAGTACTATGTTTACGACAAGTGTTCAAAATTGCTTCAACTAACAGTAATATATGCCTTTCAGCGTCAGTGGAGCGATTGGCATACAGATTGAAAGATACCAAGTATTTCATGCACATGTGCGTGAAATATAATAATGTAGATATAGTAAATACATAAATATAATAATGCAGCAGCAACGGATATTCGAATGACGAGATCTTCCTGGAGTGGCATAAACGCGCACCACAAAACTGACATCCAGATAATGGACCTTATGCACGCGACCTGAGGTCGAGGCTAAACATCGTCTGCTGGCGGTGTTTAGCATGGCAGTCTATGGAGTGTGAGTTATTAACGCTTGTTTCTTAAAAATACCGCAAAATAATTTTTGTTGTTGCAGCATATACTTAATATATTGTAATTTAAATTCAAAATGTTGTTCTGTATACGAGAAAATTCCCTAAGTTTGCAAATTTTCATTTAAAATATATGCACTCAACCTGAATCAAGGCTAACGTCGTCTGCAAGCGTTGCTTCCGCCTGCGCATACTAGTATTCTGGCGGTGCAGTGGCTAGAATAACAGATCAACATACCGCCAGCTCTGGCGTCTGACGTCACCGGCATAAGGTCCATTGCACACAACAGTACTGAAATGGGCTTTCACTCCGTCATGCTGAAACCACAGTTGCTTACGAATGGCGATCCAACATCTTGAAGTAGTTCTGGTAAAACCTCATCCAGAAAAATAAGATAACAACTGCTTCCTTGGCGTTTTTGACCAGCCCGTTGGCCACCCGATCTCCCGATGTATCAACACTAGTTGCCGTCCTGGCTGACAGTTTTTTAGTAAATTCAACAATTTTTTTTTTTTTTTTTTTTTTTTTTTTTTTTTTTTTTTTTTTACAGGGTATTTCCACTAATTCGAACCGTTTAAATGAACATTTGTAATCCTGGCTGCGTTGAGAAAAAAAAAAAAACTATCAGACAGCTTATTTTATGGAAATAATCTGTATTTATTATTAACTTTCTGTTAATTAATCAAATTTCGTCCGTGAGTTGGTATTAAATACCGATTATTTCCGTAAATTATGCAGTTTTTCAAAGTTGTCCGGTCTGGCAGTTATTTTTTTCAGTAAATTCAACAGATTTCTTTTTTTACAATGTTTTCTTACTAATGCGAACCGTTTAAATGAACATTTGTAATCCTGGAAGCGTTGTGAGAAAAACTGTCAATCAGAACGCCAGTAAAAGACAACTTATTTTACGGAATCAATCTAATACGGATTATTTCCGTAAAATAAACTGTTTTTTACTGTCGTCTTGGCTGACAGTTTTTTTTTATTAAATTCAACAGATTTCTTTTTTACTGTGTATTATCACTAATGCGAACTGTTTAAATGAACATTTTAAATCCTCGCTGCGTTGTGAAATATGCTGCGCGTCTGTGAAAACTGCTGACACAAATGAAACGACACTGATAGTTAATAGAGGCAAATCTAATTATTCTGGAATTAAATATTTTTGTTATAAATAAAAATAGAAAATCTTCTGTACATTTCAGTGGAAACCGCAACTTGCTAATGTCGATACTTTTCAAATTATATAATTTTTATTCATTTTGTGAGATGTGGATCATCTGATATTTTTCCACCTTGAATCAGAGTTCCTATAACCTTTTACAAAAAATAAATAAATAAATAAAAATAAATAAATAATAGAGTTGAAGAAAGAAAAACATTTCTCGCAATTATCTAATATATAAAAATGAAAATTTGTCTGTCTGTCTGTAATTCTATACAAATCCACATTTTGGAAGCCAGAATTGTGAAATGTTACGTACATGTGTAATTAAAACTTGGCCGAGGCAACTAGAGCAATCCTGAATAGAAATAATTTATAGTTAGTTTTTAATTAATGAAATACCACCTATTTAACAACAATTTCCTATGAAATAGACACATTTTTCGTTACAGTAGTTGCCAAGAATTAAAAATTCACAATAATATTCTTACCACAACAAATATTTTTTTATTGCAAGATTTTCTCATGAAAAATGAAAATAAAATAAATATAAAAAATATATTACAATTCATAAGACATACAAGTAAAAATTACATAAATACATTTAATACAATTAAAAAGCAAACGTTTCGAGCTAAATTTTAGCCTCTCATCAGTGCAATAAATAACACTGAAGTGACTGAAAACTATGTATCATGTTTACAGTTAAAAATGATAAGCAGTTAAAATTAAATAAAGTATAAAAAAAAATCGCTGCCGGCTCGGGCCTACAGGCGGAGGTAGATTTCGAAGTTAAGTACTAAATTCACCAACAAAACTTAAATCAAGATTAAAGATAAACCCAGTTTCTTCGCTAAGAATGAGCTCTAGGGAGCTAAATATTTTGTGAAAATTCTAATATACACAAATACACACACGCATGTATATCGAATAGGTTTAAAAATGGCTAAATCAAATTCAGAGAACCTCAAAGTGTTAAAATATGTTAATATTTCCATACTCGGGTTTTTATCATGTTTTAATACGTTTCTTCAAACTCACATGACGTTACATATTCACCTGCTGTGGTCCATTATATTTTCAATATGACGCAATATATATATTAGGTAGATTTCGTAAGAAATACTACCTATTGCAGTCGTTACCATGGTGCGACTTTTGAAAAATTCCTTCATAACTTTTCATTATAGGACCCCAGGAACCCAAAACCACCCCCACCTAAAAAGTTTATATATATATATATATATATATATATATATATATGTATGTATGTATGTATGTATGTACTAAATTTTGTCCGCACGATAAAAGTCGCAATTATGCACGGATCGTCTTCAAACTCGCCAACAACTTTGAGATGGTTAATATCTCGGCGGGGATTGAAAATGGGCAAAATCGGCCCAAGGGAATGGAAATGGGGAGGGCTCAAAATTTTTAATACCGTCTTAACATGATTCTGATAGAACCAGCTCTTATACAACAATGACAGGAAAAAATAAATATTTTGGGTTATAGTAGTTGCCAACAATTAAAAAAAAGCAGTAAAATTCTCACCACAACAATTGCTTTTCTATTGCAAGATTTCACGTGAAAAAATAAATTAAATAAACAGTTTCACGACTTGAAAACAAATTGAATATTACGTCATAAGTTTTCTAGAGCAAGATTTCTGCATGAAAACTCAAAACGAAATAAATAGTTTGACGAATTAAAAAAAAATAATAAATATTGCGTCATATTGGAAATATAATGGACTTCAGCAGGCGAATATGTAACGCCATGTGAGTTTGAAGAAACTTATTAAAACATGATAAAAACCCGAGTATAGAAATATTAACATATTTTAACACTTTGAGGTTCTCTGAATTTGCTTTAGCCATTTTTAAACCTATTCCATATACATGCGTGTGGGTATTCGTGTATATTAGAATTTTCACAAAATGTATAGCTCCCTTAGAGCTCATTCTTAGTGAAGGAACTGGGTTTATCTCTAATCTTGATTTAAGTTTTGTTGGTGAATTTAGTACTTAACTTCGAAATCTACCTCCGCCTGTAGGCCCGAGCCGGCAGGGATTTTTTTGTTGCTGTTGTTGTTTTAATTCGTCAAACTATTTATTTCATTTTGAATTTTCATGCAGAAATCTTGCTCTAGAAAACTTATGACGTAATATTCAATTTGTTTTCAATTCGTCAAACTCTTTATCTAATTTAATTTTTCACGTGAAAACATTGCATTTGAAAAGCAATTGTTGTGGTGAGAATTTTATTGCTTTTTTTTTAATTGTTAGCAACAGCTATAACGAAAAATATTTATTTTTTCCTGCCATTGTTGTGTAAAAGCGGGTTTTATCAGAATCATGTTAAGACGGTATTCAAAATTTTTAACCTTCCCAATTCCCATTCCCTTGGACCGATTTTGCTCATTTTCAATCCCCGCCGAGAAATTAGCCATCTTAAAGTTGTTGGCGAGTTTGAAGAGGTTCCGTGCATAATTGCGACTTTTATCGTGCGGAGAAAATTTAGTACATACATACATACATACATACATACATATATATATATATATATATAAACTTTTTAGGTGGGGGTGGTTTTGGGTTCCTGGGGTCAGGTAATGAAAAGTTATGATGGAATTTTTAAAAAGTCGCACCATGGTAACGAGTGCAATAGGTAGTATTTCTTACGAAATCTACCTAAAAATAAAACCAATGCTGTGTATTCAGGTGGAAGCGCACATGATTCATTCAATTCCTACTATTAGCTCACACTCTCCCTATATTTATTTATATATTTATATATTTATCTTGTACAAATTTTCAATCGTTAATAAAATACTCATTATTCATCCTATCAGGTTGAAATAAATTTTTTTAAACTTGTACTGGATGACATTTGATGTTAATAAAGTTTTTTCAAATATTAATTAATTAATTAAATTTTAATTAATTAATTTTAGTTTTGCATGGGAAACAAAATGGCCGCCATTGGTTATTGAATTTCAATGAAAGTATTTTCAATAAGGGTTACCATAGGGGGGGGGGGGCTGTTCTGTCGCCAAATACCGCCAAGTTTTTTACCAACTTGGCGATATATCGCCAAATTTGGCGGCCAAAATGAGTCGCCAAAAGTGACGCCAACTTGGCGATATCTGTAATATTTCGCCAAATTCCCATAGAGTTACATTGTAAACCTACTTGCTTATAGAAAATCAACAAATTGAGATATATTAATGCAACAAAAACTCATATTAGCTTGATTATATTAAATTTTTCTTTGATGGCCTAAGTAGGAATTGACTTTAAAAACAAAATTTTTATATTACTTGTTTATCGGCGAAGTTATCTTACGAGTGAACACACCTTCCAGAATCATGTGTACTTCCACCTGAATACGCAGCATTCTTTTGATATTTTTTATACTTTATTTAATTTTAACTGCTAATAATTTTTAACTGTAAACATGATACATAGTTTTCTGTCATTTGAATGTTATTTATTGCATTGATAAGGGGCTAAAATATAGTTCGAAACGTTTGCTTTTTAATTGTATTAAATGTATTTATGTAATTTTTACTTGTATGTCTGATGAATTGTAATATATTTTTTATTTTTAAATCGTATATCAGACGTTAAACAATGATTATTTACTTTAATGAAACAAATGATTTGACAAATTTTTAAAAAAGTTAACATTATGTCATGGCATTTCTATTGCACGATTTCCACGTGAAAAATGAAAATGAAATAAATAGTTTGAAGAATTTAAATAAAAGGGAATATTACGTCATAATATTTTTATTGCAAGATATCCACAGAAAAAAAAAGGAAATGAAATATATAGTTTGACGAATTAAAAAAAAAAGTGAATATTATGTCATGTTGGAAATTCAATGGACGTCACAGGTAAATATATAATGTCATATGTGTTTGGAAAAACGTATCGAAACCTGATAAAAACCCAATTATGGAAATAGTGGCATATTTTAAAATTTGAGGTTCTCTGAATTTCTTTTCGCCAATTTAAAATCTATTCAATGTATATGGGGCATTCTCACAATCTTTTGACTTTCGGGAATAAAAATCTGGTGAAATTAAACTTGCTAAAATAACATTTTAATCTGGTATACGAATACCTTAACGATTCAAAATAAAGAAAAAATGGTCAGCAGCGAAAATTTTTTTTATTTAACTGAGGTTTATGTTAAACTTGCGAGTTCAATTTTCCTTGCCATTTTACCACTAAAACATTTTATTTTCTTCTAAATTTTTATTTATAATGAATTTGCATAGTACCTACAAGACATTCAAATAAGAAATAATAACAATGTAGTATTTTTAGTACAAAATTTTGGTATAACATTGTGTTAAAGAAGGGACGGTAAGGTAAAAAAAAGTGGACGGTATAGGAAAAAAGGTACGAAATGGGAAAAAAAGGGACGGTAGGGATGAAACGGTAAGAAAAATTTCCACCTATTTTAGGCAAATCATGTTAAGACTAAGTGGTAGCCACAATGTTCATTGTTTTTTAGAAACAGTTATTTACATTGGATAAAATAAAAAAAAAAATTATAATTTACCTCGAAAAGTGCAGGAATAAACCTTTGGGACGGTAAGACTACCAATAAAGCCACGATGCTTGAAAAAGATACTTAAATGCTGATTTAAATTCTGCAGTAAATTTCCTGTCAAACAATTTTAGGCATTCTTTCTCCAGCATACTTATGCATGAGAAAAAAATTGAAAAAAATTCTGTGGCTGTATCTGAAGTGATTTTCTGTATAATTTTATTGGAGGGACGTTAAGGAATCTAAAACTCAGGAACAGAGTTTAAAAAATAATAACAACCCTAAAAATGTGTGCAGATTAATTTTTTGCTACATATTTATATAAAACAATAGTTCCAGTTTCGTAAAAAAATTACATCGAATTATTTTTATTGAAACAATTTTATACAGACAGCTCCAAACTTAAAAATTAGCATCAGGGACACGGGACGGTGTAGGAGTTTCCTGGCATTTGGAACCCCAATATTGTCCAAAACTTATTTATCTCATTAATATTGTTATGAAATCATGCAATGAGATGTTCCCCAGTATATGAAACGAAAAAAAAAAAACACACACAAGAAAATGTACTAAAATAAAATTATTATTCAGGGACATAAAAGTAAAAAGATTGTGAGAATGCCCCATATATTATTATTAACTGTAGTTCCATTTATTTTATCACTGTGTTCTCATACGTCAATTTCCTTTTTAAATGTGTAGCTAGACAGTAGAAGTAGCAGTGTTTCAGATTAAATTTGGTTAGACTGCTACTTCTACTTTCAACTCTAATAATTATTGACTTTCTCATTTTCAAAAGGAAGTGACGTATTTGTATAAATAAACAGCAATTAGTTATTAGAATATTCCCTGATGAAGAGAATATTCTAATTCTCTGCCCCATATACGTGTGTGCATTCATGTATATTAGAATTTACACAAAGTTTTAGGTCCCTAGAGCTCATTCTTAGTGAAGAACTGAAATAAAGATGGCTTTATTGGTTATTTTATACTGTATGTTTAATTTTGAAATTAAGTTTTTAAACAAACTTTCTTAAAACTCCGGGCAACGCCGGTTGCTTTAGCTGGTCACTATATAGTTCTAAAGGTGCACTACTTTTAATTCCTCGTATGAGATATAAATAATATTTCCGAATATCTTTCTTTTAAAAGAGGTTGCTAGCTCTGCCGCTGCCGTAATCATATCAATTGTAACCTTTTGAATATCTTGGCTTATCCCGCAAAAACTACTAGGTTGAGCAAAAAGTTCTGGGAAATTTGTGAAAATTGCTTTGTTATGCGCCAATTAACAACAAAAGCAACAAGAACTATTCTTTAAAGTAGAGACCATCATAGTCCACGATTTTATGCCACCGTTCTGCCAGATTCCGGATTTGCTGGCTAAGTTTGTCGTTGTTATCAGCAACTTCATCCTCATTAATCTCATCGACGGCTTTCAGAATCGTTAGGCCTTTTCTCTAATAATGCCGGGTCAACACACGCAAATCATACTGTTCAATAGGCATTTTAGAGCCAAAGTTCCTGAACTCCAATATGTATACCACTAGTACTCCTATATACGTTACAAATTCTGGTAACTATTAGATTAAAAATTTCCCAGAACATTTTGATCAACCTAATATTTCATTTTAAAATATAAAATCTGGTAGTTCTACAGATAAAAGTATGATAAACGTTCTGAAGTAGACAGTTTTTGGGTGCGTTCGTAATTATATAAATATGTAGCACCTATATTCGTCGTTCAGTTCGTCCGCATATAAGAGAGCAAAAACTACCCAACCGAATGGTCTGAAATTTTAAATATATAATTGATGCAAAATTTTATCGAGTCATTTCAAAATTTTATGAATGAAATGGTAAAATGAGAAATAACTCTTTTTATTTTATTTTATTTTTTGTTTCCATTAAAACAATCACTAAGGACTTAATTAGTAAAAAAAAATGTTTAAAAAGATTTTTTTTTTTAATTTAAATTACCCATTTTTATTCATCTTGACTAACAAAACAGTCTGTCCGCATAACTCTAGCCGATAGTTTTCAATTTAAATTTTTAACTAACAATATTTAAAATTACATTTTTAACTGGTTTTATGTAATCATAAAACATAGTATTTTAACTAGTTAGACACGAAACACTAAAATATTTAATTTTTATTATTATACTAGCAAAATTACCCGGCTTTGCCCATGTTAAACATGAGGCTTTTCCAGGTAAAATAAAGTAAAATGAAAAATATGGCAATCACAATAATGGAGCTTTATGCATTATCGTCAATACCCAGCAAACACATACCTTTCGGCACACGATCGGACCGCAGCCGGCACTGTCGGTTAAGTGTCGGCGTGGGCACAGTGGTTTCGGTGAAGTGTCGGCAGCATGTCGGCAACTGAAACTTAAGAATCTGCTTTTTCGACTGCCGGTTACGGTAATCGGCCCCCTTATGGTTATATATCAGCAAGCGACCTACACCGGCAAGTGACGCAGGACCAATATGTGATTTCTGATAGTGGCCCGATTAGATTTACCAACATCGGTCCGAATTCGGAATTGTTAGTCTTAGCCAACATTTTTTTTTCTTTTTCTTAATTTTGTTTGAGTTTGAGTTTTGATAAGATATGTATATTGCATGTATTTCGTATAAAATAAAAAAATGTCAAAAATAGCCTATATTTATTTATTCAAAAAAAGTTGTTACTGAATTCATTTTAAAAAGGACCTACAATTATTTGAATCATCAAAAGAGTTTTTTAAATCGCTCCTTAAAATTATTATTCATTGTAAATTTAATCGTAGAAAAAAAAACTTCATAAATCAATTTAACTTATTTTCTAGCTATTATATTCATTTTAAAAGCAATAGCTATGCTTCTTATTTTATTTAAAAATCAAATTATTAAAAAAGTGTTCAAAATTATTTTACAAGCTATAAAAATAATAATTAAAAAAAAAACTACCCAACTTTTTAGCATTAAAATTTTAAAGAAAGATTCAGAAATCTCGCACTTAAAAAAAAAAAAAAAAAAAAAAAAAAAAAAAATATATATATATATATATATATATATATATATATATATATATATATATATATATATATATATATATACAGGGTGATTCATAAAAGATGGGCAGAACTTTAAGGGGTTATAGTACACTTAAAGACAAATAATATTAAATAGGAGACTAAGGGTCCCAAACGTATTCCCAAGGAGATAGGGGGCATTAAAGTTTAGGGTCCGAAATTTCAAATGATTATAAAACATGGAAAAATTGGTCGATTCGTTTGCGGTTTTTGCAAAAAATTTTCTTTATGCCAGTATTTTCTTGAAATAAAATTTTAAAGTTCAATTTCAAAAAATGCCGATAGGGGGCGCTTTAGACTTTGGAGTAACAAACAACTATTTTTTAACGTTATTTTTTGTATTTCTTTAAATGATTTCGAAAGCTTAGACTTAAACTTAAATTTTGATCTAAAAATCTGAGTCCTAACGAGTAGTTAAGTAGCGTAAACTGAAATTAGAAACCCTTCTCCCCCCAGAACAAAAATCAGTTATTCCCGATCTTTGTGTCGTAGATTAGGCTCTAACTACTGCTGCGTTTTGCTAAAATTATTCTTTATGTCAGTATTTTCTTGAAAATAAATTTTAAAGAAAATTTTCAAAAAATTCCGATAGAGGGCGCTTTAGACTTTGGAGTAACGAACAACTATTTTATACCGTTATTTTTTGTGTCTCATTATATGCTTTCTAAAGCTTATACTTAAATTTTCAGCCCAAAATCTGAATCGTTAGACGTGGTTAAGTTTCTGGGGAGAGGGGTTTGAAATTTCTACTCCTGAGCACAGTTCAGTTTACCATGTCCACACATTGTGTGCTGTGATACGAGGTAAAAAGACACAAATTAGGATTATGTTACCAAAGCATAATTATTAACATGTAATTACAATAAATGTTCAAAATTGTGACCACCAGAGGTTATGCACGCAGAACAACGGCGAAGAATGGAACGGCGAACATTCGCGAAAACATCAGGCTTTTCGAGCACTTCCCCTACAGCGGCGGAAAGTCTGGCGACCAGTTCCTCGGGGGATTCAATGGGTGTCTCATACATAAGAGCCTTCAATCGTCCCCAAAAAAAGAAATCGAGGGGTGAAAGATCTGGCGAGCGAGCAGGCCAAGCAACAGGACCACCTCGACCAATCCATCTGTTCGGAAATGTGATGTACAGATAGTTGCGGACGTCTCGTACGTAATGGGCTGGCGCTCCATCGTGCTGGAACCACATGACCCGCCGGATGCGTGGAGGAACAACGTTTAACAGGTCTGGCAGCACATGTTGCAGAAATGTGAGGTATTAAAAAGCAGAAAAACCAACGTTTAAAATGCACAAATCATATATGAAAAGCAGCAAACAGCTGTTTCGAATCTACTACCGAGATTCTTCTTCAGTGCAAAAGGAACAGCGTGCTAGAAAAAGCAAGGCTGAGCAAAATCATAGACAGAGACGCGCTGGCTTTTATACCCTATGCGGGTGGCGAAGGCGCCGAAACAACCAATGAGAGAGAAGCAGTGGAAACGACTGGGTGGACAAGTAGCGACATCTACCGGAGAAGTAGAGAAAAGAAACCAAAAAAGGGGAATTAAATTAAAGCTTTCCAAATACTTGGAAAATCTGGAGTACTAGTTAAGTCATTGACTAAAGAGTGAGAATTTTTAATGATATGGTAAGCTTCCCAAAAATCAAGATCAAGGTTAGAAGAACATTTTTGGATAATGATGGCTGAGGAAAAATCGAACCTATGTTGAGAAGACCAAGAATGTTGAGCAATAGAAGAACGTTTGAGCTCCTGATTTTTAACATAACCTTCATGCTCTTTTAAACGAAATCTAAGAGCACGTTTAGTCTGACCAATATAAGAAAGACCACACTGACAAGAGATCTGGTAAATGCCCCAATTATCTAGGCGATCAACGGGGTGTTTGAGATTTGAAAAAGGGATTTTATTAACAGGAGAAAAAATAACTTTAAAATCAAACCTTCTTAGGATTTTAGCAACTTGTTGACTGATTTTAGGAAAAAATGGTAATACAACTGAAGTATTAGAGTTGGAATTAGAATGCTTTTCAGAATGGTCGGAAAAAGCATTCTAATTCCAACTCTAATACTTCAGTTGTATTACCATTTTTTCCTAAAATCAGTCAACAAGTTGCTAAAATCCTAAGAAGGTTTGATTTTAAAGTTATTTTTTCTCCTGTTAATAAAATCCCTTTTTCAAATCTCAAACACCCCGTTGATCGCCTAGATAATTGGGGCATTTACCAGATCTCTTGTCAGTGTGGTCTTTCTTATATTGGTCAGACTAAACGTGCTCTTAGATTTCGTTTAAAAGAGCATGAAGGTTATGTTAAAAATCAGGAGCTCAAACGTTCTTCTATTGCTCAACATTCTTGGTCTTCTCAACATAGGTTCGATTTTTCCTCAGCCATCATTATCCAAAAATGTTCTTCTAACCTTGATCTTGATTTTTGGGAAGCTTACCATATCATTAAAAATTCTCACTCTTTAGTCAATGACTTATCTAGTACTCCAGATTTTCCAAGTATTTGGAAAGCGTTAATTTAATTCCCCTTTTTTGGTTTCTTTTCTCTACTTCTCCGGTAGATGTCGCTACTTGTCCACCCAGTCGTTTCCACTGCTTCTCTCTCATTGGTTGTTTCGGCGCCTTCACCACCCGCATAGGGTATAAAAGCCAGCGCGTCTCTGTCTATGATTTTGCTCAGCCTTGCTTTTTCTAGCACGCTGTTCCTTTTGCACTGAAGAAGAATCTCGGTAGTAGATTCGAAACAGCTGTTTGCTGCTTTTCATATATGATTTGTGCATTTTAAACGTTGGTTTTTCTGCTTTTTAATATTGTTGCACAAAGGCTTTTTTTTTTGCTATTTTTATGTGAGGTATGTTTTACCGTTGAGCCGTTCAGGAAGAAGGTACGGTCCGATTAGGTGGTCTCCGAGGATTCCTGCCCAAACATTGATGGAAAAGCGTCTCTGATGAGCATGTGGATACGTAGCATGTGGATTGACATCCGCCCATACATGTGCATTGTGTGTGTTAAATGTACCTTCACGTGTGAAGGTACATTCATCGGTGAAAAGCACATTTCATCCAAAATGTGGATTTAGCGCGTTCTGCTGCAGAAACCAGCGGGCGAATTCAATACGATTTGGATAATCCCCTGGAGACAGTTTCTGGACTCGTTGCACATGAAACGGGAGCAAATGTTCATCCTTCAGTACCCTCCAAGTCATGGACTGTGAGGTATCCACCTGCCTAGCCACTGTTCGTGTACTTGTACTTGGCTGCGCCGCTACTACATCCAGAATGGCTTCTGCAACAACTACTGATTCGTCCTATTTTGCACGACCTGCATTCGACCGGGAAGCGAGAAATGATCCCGTCTCACACAACTGTCTGTGCAAGCGCTAGAAAGTTTTGCGGTTAGGCAACCGCCTGTTGGGAAATCGCTCTCCGTACATTCGTTGTGCCTCTGCACCATTTCCATCTGCCGCTCCGTAAATTAAATGCATCTCAGCCTTTTCCTTATTCGTGAAGGGCACCATCTTCCGATTCATTACTACAGCGACTTACACTTGACTCACCGTTCAGTGGTTTTTATGCCTGAATCGTGTCGAAATTTTGCATACGTGTTCTTCTTCTTCCCCATTTGACATTTGCATACTTTCTGTTTCCTTCTTCACCCGGTGACTAGCGTCAGGAATGGAGCTTTAACGTTTGCATGAGCGACGTTTCCAACTGTGCCAGTGCCTTTATGAGTGAATTCCGACTATGCAGTCCTTGACGAAAGTTGTATTTTTGCCTCGTATCACAGCACAGAATCGTTGGGCATGGTTAAGTAGTGCAAACTGAACTATGTTCAGAAGTTGAAATTTGAACCCCCTCCCCTCGCTACTGACCACGCTCAGCGATTCAGATTTTGAGCTGAAAATTTAAGTTTAAGTCTAAGCTTTCGAAATCATTTAAAGAAATACAAAAAATAACGTTAAAAAATAGTTGTTTGTTACTCCAAAGTCTAAAGCGCCCCCTATCGGCATTTTTTGAAATTGAACTTTAAAATTTTATTTCAAGAAAATACTGGCATAAAGAAAATTTTTTGCAAAAACCGCAAACGAATCGACCAATTTTTCCATGTTTTATAATCATTTGAAATTTCGGACCCTAAACTTTAATGCCCCCTATCTCCTTGGGAATACGTTTGGGACCCTTAGTCTCCTATTTAATATTATTTGTCTTTAAGTGTACTATAACCCCTTAAAGTTCTGCCCATCTTTTATGAATCACCCTGTATATATATATATATATATTTTATTTGATGATTAAAAAATGTTGATAAGTAAAAGAATCATTATTGCTACATAATCACTAAAAATATATTCTACATTAAATCATCAAATGACAAAAAAATGAACTCTTATTCTAATTAAAAGTAATTAATTACCAACTTATTTTTTTTATTAAAATTAGTTTTTCTATGTTACAAATATATATTTCTTGAATTAACACATTTAATTACATTATAATTCCTAAAGAAAAAATTGTATTAAGAGAAAAACCTCTGTAATTCACTTATTTTATTTAATAAGCCTTTCTTAAATTTATAAGATAGATTCAGAAATATCCCCCATTTAAAGTTATCGTTCAAAAAAAAAGAAAAAGAAAATGTAAATTAATATTTGTATTTTATTTTTAAGTTAAAACTATTGATAAGTAACAAATTAATATTGCAACATACTCATTAAATATATGTTCTACTTTAAATCATCAAAACGACATAAAATGAATTCCTATTCTAATTAAAAGTTATTAATTATCAACTTTTTATTTATTAAAATAAATTTTTCCATGTTAAAAATATATAATTTATAAATTAACGCAACGAATGTAATTACATTATAAATCCTAAAACGAAAATTTGTTTAACTGAAACCTCTAAAAAAATTTTCTTTTAGTTAATTATTCTTAAATTCATATATATACTTAATTATTCTTAATTATATCTATATCTTAATTATTCTTTAATTTATTCTTAAATTCATTTGCTTTAATGAAATCGCTAAGATATTTATTTCATTCATTTAAATATTAAATTAACTTTTAAATACAACCGCGTAAGAAAATTGCAAATAAATAAATATAAAATAAAATAAAAACACTTCAAAATTCCAATTTTCCCATCTACCACTTACTTTCAACAACAACCATTACTTATCGATATGCCTTCCTCTTATTACCTGATTGAATTCCCCCCTGATCAGGTCTCTGTGGCTAAGTGGTTAAGGTATCTGCTTTCTGTCCTTGGGTGCGTCGGATCAAACCCCGCCTCTTCTAGCGCCGAAACATGTTCCTTTCAAATATATACTCCCCGATGGCGCCATCAAAATAGATTTTTTTTTCAATTTATGCTGGTTTCGGGCTACGGCCGGCATTCATATGGATAGCTATCGGCGTGCTGTCGGCATAATTTTCTGCCGATACCGGACCGGCTGCGTGCCTCATGAATCGGACCGCATTCGCGCGGCGTATCAAAAAAGATACGGAACCGGTAGCGGCAACCGGTATCGTTCCAATACCGCCGGTAGTGGCAAGCGGCTGTCGGCCGATTGCCTACCGATAGCTCTGTATTTGCTGGGTAAAAGATAAAAAAAATAATAAGAAATATGACGTTACTATGTCGCAACCATTGTAAAATCCCTCAATTTTAAGAATCAGAATGTGCGTTTACTTTGACGGGTGCAATAGAATAATATATTATTTTAAAAGCAATACAAAAAAAAAAAAAAAAAAAAAAAAAATTAACCAAATGGCACTGCAGTTTTGGTTACAGTTTAGTGTTAACAGTTCAGTGAAATTCTCGTTAGCATGCCATCTATCTAAATTTTAAAGCAAAAACATGTTAGTTAGTAACACTCTTATTATACTGATGGTGACAACGACCTAATCCATAAAGAGTGCTTTTACTGGATTTTGTCTTAATTTCAAAAAATTGTAAATTTTCATTTTTTACGTTGTCGAACAGAAAAAAGTACCCTCAAATGAAATTTGTTTGAAAATCTTGTCTCATGTTTCTGATTTTTAACACGTTAAGCGCCACGTCAGTCACCGGTGACCGACACCGAACTTTCCGTTTAGAACGCATCATTCACCGATAACTGACGGTCTAAAATATGATATAAAACTAAAAATACATGTATTGTTTTAAGTAATTACTGAACATTTATTTAAAATTTACTTACCTTTTATTTATTACAGGATTATAGTTTCTTAAAAATTACTTAAAACATTGTAAATGTTTCAGATTCAGTGTCAGTCACCCTGGCAATCAACGTGTTAATGGATTTTAAAATATTTTTCAGACATAGATATTTTAAAATTTGTTTGCACCAAATTACGATAGATGAACCCGGTTGCACTTAACACAGTATGATAAATGAAACTATATGTGCATGAGTAACGCCGGCATCATATTTATAGTGGCAATGACCTCACCAATAAATTTTGCTTTTACTGCAATTTGTTTAACCTCTGAACATCGTACATTATATTTTTCCAACGTCGAGTGAAAAACAAAAAGTTCTTTCAATGATATTTGTTTGAAAAGTGTACTTCAATATACTGATTTTATATGTATTTTAAAATAATTTTTAAGCATGAATATTTTATAAATATGCGTGCAACCCAATTACAAAAGAGAGGAATCCGATTGCTCTTACAATTTAAATAATTCAGCATTTTTTTCGTGCAATATTCCATAACTAAATCGGCAAACAAAATTAAAATTTACAATAAATAAATAAATAAATAAATAAATAAAACAAATTAAATCGAACATTCAAAATTTCAGATTAATAAAGGTCGCTATAAATAGTTTAAACAAATCACGATTAACAGCTTGTTAATACTAAAGTACTAAAAAATCTTTTTGGTTTACCTTTCGGGCAGTCTAAAATATATAGTAAATGTTAAAAGCTTTTAATGTTTTAAATTAAAAGCTGTTTTTTTTCTGCGCTGTGAACAGGCTGTATATGGTCATCTTTAACCACGGATATTCCAGGGTCGATTGCCTGATTATTCTTAAACGGAAACTTTCATTCAGGAAAACTAAATCTACAGCGACTAACCTGAAAATGACGTCAAATTCCATAAGCTTTCAGTCCTGATGTCTAAACTGGAAGCTTTCTTTTAAAAGAGAAGGTCTAATTCTTAGAAACATTTTCTAAATTTCATTTTCTATTTAATATAAACTTCAGAAAAATCGTATTTTATGTAACTGAAATAATATAAATTGCAGAATACTCTCATTGCATTTAAGGTATTGAAACACTTAGTTAAATGGGGTAATTAATGATATAGCATGCTAACAAAATAGGAAATAAAACGTAGCAACCGTTTGTATTTCAGAAAAATACATCATTTTGACGTGATTACAGTAAAGTATTTCAGATTTTAAAATCAGAATGCTTGTTTTCTTCAACAAGTGTGACAGAAAAATACGATTTTCCTGACAATACGCAGAAAAATGCAATAAATACACCCAAATGACTTTGCATTTACTGAAATTTTATTTCGCGCAGCTTAAAAATAAAGCCTTCACTTTATGGATGATAATATTATAATTGATTTCAGAAGATTAAGAGATTTCCCTCAGAATAAAACATTACTAGAAAGTTATGTCATAGCCAACAAACGATTTTTTTAATTATTTTTTTTCCTAAATTGATTTCTTGGTATTGAAAAACTTCATTAAAACAGATTTTTTAACTTCAGAAACACCCAACTAAGGTACTACGTCATTTTAACTCATCATTAGTTAAAGTTTTACATATATGTATGAAAAATGTGCATTTTCTTCTTTGAATGACGTCAATTTCAAAAACAGCAAAAACATTGTGAGACAATCTGAATTTTTATTGGCTTTTAAAACAAAGTACTCAAGTTATAATTTTTTTAAATTATTGAGCAGTTTTTTAGATGTGTGGCAACAGGAAAGAAAAGTTTGAATTGAAAAATTAAAAAAAGAGATATTTCAATTATATTAAATTATCAAAGGTGGTAGAAAAAAAGGATAAATAGTCGTCCGATGATTTTTTAAAGTAGACAACGATCTTTTCCACGTTTTAAAACGTATGTACATTAAGTTTCGTGCAAATCGGTCAAAAATTGAAGATTTGTATAAAGGATATACACTCAGAGAACGTATTTTATATATATAGATTTAAAGATTAAATTTTGTACTTTGAAATTGTAACCTCAGTTACTGTAACTTTTCTTACAAAAAAAATGACTTCCATTGTCCCCTAGAGACGTTACTACTGCGCTTACTTGTAGGTAAAAAATATTAGGAGAGATATGCTACATCTAATTTGAATTTGTTCTGCACACATATGGTCAGTGAGCTGAAAAATCTGAATCCCAGATTAGTGTGTTTTCTGTTTGTAACCTATGTTACATAAATTTAAATTTAAATATTGTCATTTTAATTAAAGTTTTATTTTTATTATATGAAATTAAGTTAACTTAATTTAAATAAATGTAAGATTCATTTATTTTTATAACACTATAGAAAATACAATTTTTTTCTTTGTTAAATGTAACATCTGTTGCGACATATTTGTAACAGATGTACATAAATTAACAAAAATGTAGTTTAAAATTCATATGCGCAATAAAAATCCATCGAAGAGCTTCAGTGGTGCCATTGTTGTTAGATTAATACAGATACACTTTTACTGTCTAATTTGTGTTGCTCAATGTAACTTCTGTTACAAAAAAGGAACCTCTGTTACTACATGTATAACTTCTGTTACTCGCCTTTTTTTCTGTATTTTTTTCTTGTTGCATATGAGTAGCTCTTAAAAAACGTTCCCAAATAATCAAAAGGCATCTCTTCTTTTTATATACTAAAACTATTTCACCATTTAAAAATATATTTAGTACAGGGATTTGAAAATTTTGGCTGAATGCTGAATACAAGAAACAGGGGTTACATACTGTGATATAAATTAATCCACATTACTCTTTTCATCTATATAATAATAGCCTAAGTCATGTGACTGTCATAAACAGTTCCGGGCTGACCGCTCCACTTTTTATGTGCCATTTTGCTACTTTTATGTTTGCTGGCCGCAGCTGATTCAATCGTCAAATAGGGTTCCATCGCCATCATTTCATTTAAAATATAAAGCTATCACTGACTTCATTTAAAATACATGACTTTCAATTAAAGCAAATGAATTTAAAATACGTACATCAGATACTTTTAAAATACACATCTTTCTCCATCTCATTTAAAACACAATAAGTAAATAAATAAAGGTACTTTTTTAGTATAGGTACCTGAAGAAATGGTGCTTGGCTGGAAAAGAAATTTGGCAACGTATTTTCTGGCAACCTATTTACTGATTCATACACACAAGCACTTCTTTTCCCATTTGAATACAATTTATTTAATATAAAGAAGCCATTTATCATTTTTTATATAGAAACAGAAATAACTTGTATATACGAAAATATGTATAAATAAAATGTTTATAAAATCAGGTTGGTTTTCAGAGCTGTTTATGTATTTTGGCAACATATCTCCTTTTTGAAGCCAGAATTGCACCAAGCTTTTTAAAAAATGCCAATGCTCCTATCGTGGAAAAATGTCTGAATAATTAATTAATAGTAATAAATGGATAGTAAATACATAATAAATAAATAGTAAATACGAAAATATCTTATTTTAACATCAAAGCACTGTTTCTAATTTACATACCCTAAAAATAAAAGCTAGCGACTGGAAAAATAATGTTGGCGAGATGTGCTTCCGCCCAGCATAAAAGTTCAGCCCTTTTTACTCATTAAAAAAAAATAATAATAATAAAACTGCTTAAAATTTGATTTTTTTTAAAATTTTTTTAAAGCAATTAATGTTTGAAAGATGAGTTATATTCAAAAATATGTATATGTTTTGAGATAACTTCAGTTAAAATTAGATTGATAGTCTATATCCCTTTCCACCGAAGTAAACATAAAATATTCATTTTTGAATGAACAAAAAAAGTATTAATTTATGGAGGTAATCTATATTCACACAGCAAGAATAAATGATCTTGACGTCACATTCACTTGACGTCAAATTCACTACACCTGTTTGTTACTTCATGAAGGAATTTTTATTTCAACGTTTATCTGCATTCATAATGACAAATCTACTTATATATAATATAAACGAAATGCTGCCCTGGTAGCATAGATTAGCTGATTTCTCTATCAGAGTCTTTACGTTTACGTTAGTGAAGGTACGTAACTAAATAACATTATGAGTAAAAGTAACATGTTGCAATCTTAGATATATTAAGACTAATGTCAGACGAATGTCTTTTTGCACGCCTTTTTCCCTACATATCATCCCTACACATTTCGCTAGCATGTATAGGGATGATATGTAGGGAAAAAAGCGTGCAAAAAGACGTTCGTCTGACATTAGCCTTAAGGGAGACCAAACTGGTCGCCAGAGGCGGCTAGTTTTAATATAAAATTACATATTGAAGTCTAATACACTAGACTAGAATATGTGACTAGACTAGAATCGACTAATAGACTAGAAATAATATTTTGATAGGAATATAAATGTTGCAAATTGAGTGGATGTTGTCTAGTTCAATATTCATCTTCAACCCTTTCAGGGGGAAGGTACTTCTATTCGTAAAATGCAGAAATGAATGACGACACCAGAATTTACAAACAAAATCATTTCAAAATAAGCAAAAGCTTTTGTTCACGTACTTAATAAATAGAAATTTTTCATTCCAAAATTCTGGTGCGTACGTGCCATTTAGGAATTAAAATTAAGTTAGCGGTTAAGGCATTTTCAGGTGACTGTATTTTCCTAACTATGAATTTAGCTGTGCTGGAACTGATTTTATATAGGTTGTATACATATAAACACAGAAAAAATTATATTTGGTGAAAACAGAATACTTAAAAAATATATATATTGGGAAAAGAACATTTTTTTAGCCATATGTAAATTGTCATTTTTAAAAGAATTTTCTTATAGCATCTAAAAGGAATCTTTTTTGTAGACATTATAATAGTCTGTGAGGCAGCAGCTTTTTTTTTTTTTTTTTTTTAAGCATTTTAAACAAATGTATTTTCGATTTTGTAATTGGTCTTACTTAATCAATCACGAAAACAGTCGTCAGTTATTTCGATCGTTTGGGGGTTTACACAAAAACCTCCAGTCAAAGAGAAATGAATGAAACCTGATTACGGAATCTTGTCACAAGCTGTTATACT
Organism: Maratus speciosus; assembly: GCA_963932465.1. Taxonomy (NCBI): domain Eukaryota; kingdom Metazoa; phylum Arthropoda; class Arachnida; order Araneae; family Salticidae; genus Maratus; species Maratus speciosus. The sequence goes on along the minus strand of OZ010799.1, from coordinate 89,759,429 downwards.
ATATCTTTTAATCTTCCATAATCGGTCTTATCTTTTTAAAAAATACTAAATTAAAGTATTTTTTGAGTTTGAGAAGTCTAAGCGGAGCTTGGAGAGCGTAGACCGCATGGGGAAGAACCTCCTACAACTTCCATAAATCATTTTATAGTTTTTTACGTCTCAAAATTTGTAACCAAACAAATAAGACAGTTTATTATTGAAATAGCAATTAAAGCCTTTGTGCAGGAATATTAAAAAGCAGAAAACGAACGTTTAAAATGCACAAATAATACGTGAAAAACAGCAAACAGCTGGTTTCTTTTTCTCTCGTTCTCCGGTAGATGTCGCTACTTGTCCATTCAGTCGTTTCATCTGCTTCTGTCTCATTGGTTGTTTTTGGCGCATTCGCTATCCGTATCGGATACATAAGCCTTCTGTCTCCGTCCTTTTGCTCTGCCTTGTTTTTTTAGCACGCTATGTCTTGCTCTATCTTGCACTGAAGAAGAATCTCGCTGGTAGATTCGAAACAGCTGTTTGCTGCTTTTCACGTATTATTTGTGCATTTTTAAACGTAGGTTTTCTGCTTTTTAATAAATAAGATAGTATTTATTTTTTAATAATTTAGGAAAGACTCGACAATTATTCCTCTAAACTGAAAATATGAAAATTCATTCTCTTAGGATTCAGTGAGATTTTTAATTAATAAAAGTAAACTTCATTAACATCCTGATAGTCTATTTATTAAATACTTAAAGCAACCGGAATAATTATATGGTAAGTTTCCACCGTGATCTTTATAGGATTGGAGAAGCTCATATTTGAAATAAGTAAGAAAAATATATTCGTCGTTTGTTATTGAGCATCTTCTATTATCTAATTAATTTATAACGCTCGAGATAATGACTTAATATGGATGCGAGAGTTATAAAAGATTAGAAGCTAAAAGTCCATTTTTAAAAATATAATTAATTGTACTTATATTTTTAATAATAAAGTTTGCCAGGAAGTTCAGTGTTCAGTATTCGGCAAATAGTAATAAAATTCATATAGCTAATTATAATTAGATTTCTGCTCAGTAAATCGTTTTAGTTTATCCAAACAAATTTTCTACTCGCGGTTTTATTAGGCTAATATGACGCAGTGGAGTGCTGTAAATCTTATTATTAGTTGCTTTTTAAAGCCAGAATTTCAATATTATTTAATGTTACTTTATCCGCGTATTTACATTTATCCTTGTACCATAATGAAATTTTTAGTTCGTCACAATTTTAAGATTAAATGGTTATTTGTGAAAATTATGATCTTCGGTCGTATCCACCGGTAGGTTCAAAATGCGTGGATATGTTAATTTTAATGAAATGGAAAAGTTTAGATTTTCTTTTAAAAACAAATAATATACGTTATTTGACAGCATTAAATAAGGAACGAATCTAATAATATATCAATTATAAGTATATTGATTTACCATTTAATGATAAAAGGTCAATTATCTTCATTATAATATCACTTTTGTTCATGTTCTTTGGAATGGTTACACTGGTAAAAAATTTGAACTTTTGCTCTGTCCTAAAACAGAAATTAGTTGTTTTTTATGCGATTTTTTGTAGTGATTCCAAATCTAGTTTTAGATTTACTTCAGCACGTCGAGTTTGAGAGATATTTGCATATTTCAACTTATGCAAATTTAGTAAATTTTATACAATTATTTGCAAATTTAAGGTATAAAGCGATATCAGACAGTGCTTTTTGTTTTATTTTATGATTACTACCTAATTTACTTCCTAAAAACGTTGTTTCTGAGATTATACTGACATGTGACTGTGAAATATTGTACCTAATTTGCATATTTTTCATGTTTTTCTATTAATGTTTCTTGACGTTCAAATATTTCTGCCGCACGAGTTCGCTAATATGTTTCTGAACCAGTTTTTTGAGCTGATTTCAATTCTTGTATCTTCTTTCTTCTATCACGTCTAGTTTTTGAAAAAAGCGAAATTTTAGTTTTTGGTCAAAAACGCCAGAAATAGCTTTTTATGATACTTTGTATGATAAACTTCAAGTAGTTAGGATTGATTCTATTACTTATTTTTTTTTTCAATTATATAAATTTTTGTTTATGTCTCTGATATGAATCTGACCCTGTTCACCTTCTTGTCAATGAATTACACACCCCTAAAAAGCATCTTATATCAAAACTGTGTTAATGCCGTGCAAAAGTAGAAATTCATCTTACTCAAAAACTAGACATAAGAAAACAGACTACAGATTTGAAATTATCATAAAAATCTAGTCTAGAAAAACATTACTTCAATTCTGGGGCAACTATTTTAAAGTTGATAGTGATTTAAACATTACACCATTGAAAAATATGCAAATCATGCTTAATAACTGATAAATAAATATTAAGAATATGCAAATCGTGACATTTATCTGAAGCAAATAGTCAAGTAGTCATTATCTAGAAAACGTAATTAGATGTGATATATATTGTGTCTAAAATTTGCATAAATAGCACAAAAAAGCTTAAATTTGCATAAATTTAAATATGCAAATTTCTCAAAACCTGGACCACCTAGAGATAAACGGGAAGCATATTCGGAATCAGCGCCAAAAACTGATCTAGAATCAACTAATTTTAGTTCTAGGACAAAACCACTGTTGTCCAGTGTTATTTGTGAAATGTATAATCATTCGATCTTATGCATGGAAATGTTAATCTTAATGGATTTAAAAAGTTTAGATATTCTTTTAAAAACAAACAATATATATTATTTGACAGCTTTAAATAAGGAACGAATCTATTAATATATCAATTATAAATATATTGATTTACCATTTAATTACAAAAGGTCAATTATCTTCATTATATTATCACTTTTGTTCATGTTGTTTGGAATGGTTGTTTGTGAAAAGTGTGATAATTTTGTTTTATTCACCGGTAGGTTCAAAATGCATGGGTATGTTAATCTTAATGAAATGAAAAAGTTTTGATTTTCTTTTAAAAACAAATAATATATTATTTTACAACTTTAAATAAGGAACTAAACTAATAATATCTCAATTATAAGTATATTGATTTACCATTTAATGAAAAAGGTCAATTATCTTCATTATAACATCACTCTTGTTCATGCAGTTTGGAATGCCTTTTCTCCAAACATTATTTACTGGCTCTTCAATTATTAATATTATTTTTTTGCCATTTTTTTTAAATCTAAAGTACTATATCCAGTTTTATCCCACAAGAATATGGATCGGAAAGCAAGCCACGAAACTGCCTATAAGTGCTAGCAGTTCATTGCAACAGGTTCATTGCGGAAAATAAATCCTTATTCAATATGCTATATATACGAGTATTACTATAAAATAATATAAGACTTTTCATTATTAGGAAAAAATAAGGTAAAAAAATAAAACAAAACACAAACTACACAAATTCCATACTAGGTACTAACTAAAGGTACCATAATAGCAGCTTCATCTTTTGGCTTAAAGCAAAGTTTTTTAACCATTATCTGTTTGCTCAATTTGAGCCAAAAGTGTGATATTCCAAAGTGTGATGAGCCAAAAGTGTGATGTGTGAAAAGTGTGATATAGTACAGTGAGTAAAAAGGATTTTTACTCACTGTACAATTTTATCTTACATTCCCTTACATATTTAATTAAACAATTGTATATAATATTTCTAAATTTACAGAAAGATGCATATTTTATTAGCTATTATTATTCATATTTGGATTATTATAGATACAGTTTCTATGAAAACTAATAATAATAATAATAATAATAATAATAATAATAATGATTACACTTTTGTTTCTGATTTTCTATCGCGCATAATTAATATCGCATTTATGAGTTGAATAGCAAGTAATGATTTCATGTAAAACTTTTTAAAGATTTAGATATGATTCTTTTTTTATATAAATTTATAAAATATTTTGTTAAGCTGAAGCAAAACACAGAAAAACAAACTGCAAACGCGACTATGTAAAGCGTACAGCTTTACGAATATATACTTTAGCACGTAGCTTTACCATCTTGTTAATGGTTTGAAGATTTTTGTTTCAGCTATGATAAATGATTTATCAATCATTTATTAGACTTCACGCAAATGCATAGGAAAAGGTCCTTCAGAAAACTTTCTTTACTATTCAGATATGCAAAAATGCTTATTTAAGGTTGCGTGACAACTGTCAGCAATAAAAATAAACTTTATTAGCTTTCAGGTTCATTTTAATTACTAAGTAGTCAGAATAATCAGAGTCACTCCAGTGGAGGTTACCAGATTTTTATGTTCAGGATTTGAATAAGTTTATCTTTGGGGTAAAATAATCAGTATTATTTTTTCGAGAATAATCATGCACTTTCTATAACTATTAAATAATTATTTTAAAACGCTTGAGATAATTAGTACAGATACGATAATGAGAGATTTGAAACTTAAATAGGATTTTAATAATATGTAATCAATTGCGTTTAGAAATTTCATCCAGGGTTGGCGAAACGTCGCTTGCAAATTTGATTTTGGGGCCCAACATATACTGCAATATTGGACTAATAACATTTATTTTTAAATTACATATATCATAGAATCCTTATTATATGTGTTATTAATAATATAGAATAATATGAAATTTAAATAATAAAATTTGTGAAAATATCACTACTTTCATATTTAATGTGCATAATTATTTTTGATTTACCAAAATATTCTATCCTTTACATTGATTAAAATATTTACACTGTAAACTCAAATGTCTGAAATTCAGACACATAAGCGTCTTAAACGGAGTGTTCAATTTTCAGACATTTTAAAGTGTCTTAATTTTTAAGACGATTGTATGCATCTGAATTTAAGACATTTCAAACGTCTGAATCGCATCCATCTTTGGCCACCTTTCATTTCTATGCAAAAGCAACCTTTTTCTTTTTTTTCTTTTTTCTTTTAATAAGCATTATACATTTAAAAAAAATTCTATTCTAATATGGAAATTGTACCGCCAATCAAAACGCCAGTACAATTTACATCAATTTACGTATTTTAATAGGAATTTTGTTCCGTTGAAAAATTTAATTTTTTTTGGAAATTTCTGTATTAAAAAAAAAAAAAAAAGCTTTTACGGAAGGGAAAACTGCCACATTTAACAGACTGGGGATTGCCGACGTCCATTACATTTTACAGGATTTAACTCGCATTATATCAGAATATTAAACTTAGCCGTGAGAGGATTCGAACCCGGGACCTGCTGGCTTCGAGACTGTCGCTTTATCCACTCGGCCGCAATTGCGTTAGTTAGCAACTCAAATATTGTTACTTATTATGCTGCACAATGAAACGGTAGTGGTAGTTATTTTTCTGATCCAGTTAACGTTTTACACATTTTCCCTCCTAGAATTTTGAATATTTGTTTAATTTCATGCTTTAAAGACCAGCAAAAATGTTTTTTTTCTTCTAGAGAAAAAATTTTCTTAGAACACAAATATTATTGATTTATACAGAGGAAACTTTATTTTTGAAATATTAAGGATGTATTCTAATCTAAACTATTTATTTTCTGATTCATTTTTTATTTCATTTTTGCTCTCAATCGCATCAAACTGAGAAATTTTCTTGTTTAGAAGCTACACGATGTGCCGTGCTTCTCGATTTTTTGATAAATGCACAAAATATTGTAAAAAATGCTGTCAAAGTTGGCGTTTTGAATCGAAATTTCCGAGGCGGGAGATCAGGGAATAAAAAAAAAAAATGGTTATTCTGAGAAAACAATTGTTTAAAAATTAAATTCTAAATAATTGAGCGAAAAATGAAATCACATGGCCTCTTATACATCTCTTCAAAAATAACCTCAGCAAGTTTCATCTTTTTACTTTTAAAAATGAGTCTGAAAATATCTCAGACAATTTCAAGCTGCTGAGGGTGGAAAAATATTTTTTCGAATACACCCTTAAAATATTTAAAATGTTTTAAAATTGTATATATTATATATGCACTGTTAAAACATTTAACTCGGGACCTGTACCGTTCAGGGGAGAAAAAAAAACAATTTTTCATTAAAAAATGCATTTCTTATTGCCCAAAGACAGCGTATAATTTTAACGGGAAGGTATTGATATAGTGCTCTGTTTTCTTTCTTTTTTTTTTTTTCTTCTAATGATTGAATATATGGCAAAATTTTTGAAATTGGGCGGATAAAATCCTTCCTGTGCTGTATATTCTGAACCAAATTTCTCAGTTTTAAATATTGTGTATAATTTTTCTGCAAAAATATTGACTGCAAAAAATTCAAATAATCTGCAAAAAATTGAATTATAAAAATCCTTGTTTTACGCATATGACATACATCATTAGAAATCCAGAGTAATTTTTTTTGATTTTCAGAGTAATTTTTTCATGGTGAAATCCGATTACTCCTGAACTCAATCTTTAGCTAAGAGGTTAGTGTATAAAATTTCAGAGCTATTGTAAATAATTCCAAAAAATTAAATAAGTACTTTGATTTTTTTAAATTAAATAAATGATTAAATAAATACTTAAATATCATAAATAAGATAAAAAGGTAATTAAATAAATACTTTAAAAGTAGATGGCGCCATATCTATATCTTAAAGGTATACTAGTATGATTATTTTCAAATCCCAAGATGTTCTTATATGTTTGACGTTTGAGAAATATAGATATTTTAAGTCATTTTTATTCTTAAACGCATGAAATTGTAGGTGATGTTATTCAGAAACTATGTGATCGAAATTAGTCTTAAATTTTTGATGAATAAATTACATATAGAATTATAAGCGATTAACGAAAATTTGAAGTTTGAATATAAATAAATAAATCATGTCTAATATCATGTCTATATGGGTTTGTCTTTGAAAGATTATATTGTACTTTTAAACGGAACCTTCTAAATACAAAAATATGCAAAAAAAATGGAAATTTTCCTGGAATTTACGAAAAGAAAAAATTACATTAAAATACGTAAATTTGCATCTCGACCAGCAGTACAGTTTCTATATTTTAAAAGGATATTTTTCACAGTGTTACAAGGTGGAAAATAGGGGGGGGGGGCAGAGGGAGCATGTGCCCCGGGCGGCAGACCAAGGGGGCGCCAAATGAAGATTTTGTTTGACGATTTTTCGCACATTTATGTAGCACAGTATTGTTAAAATCATGCTGTCTGATGTATGCCAAAGCATAGAAGAATCTAAAGATGATATGATATGGCATAAGAATCCTGTATAAAGCGGAATTTTTTTCGATTCCGTTTTCAAGATTTTAATGAATCAATATTTGACAAAGCAGATAACGTAGTTCAGTATTACATATTTTATGATTACATATTCTAAATTTTAAAATAAGTAGGCTATTAGAAAATTAGTAAAATTCTCTGTGAAAGTATACTTTGCGGAGGAGAGGGGGGGGGGCTAAATCCATGTTTGCCCCGGGTGGAAAAAGGCTAGTTTCAGTCCTGACAGTGTATAAAGCTTACAAAAAGTGAAAAAACGGCTTCTATGCCTATTGCCGAACATGCAGGTTGATCAAAGATGGATGCGATTCAGACGTTTGAAATGTCTTAAATTCAGACACATACACGTGTCTCAAAAATTTAGACACTTTAAAATGTCTGAAAATTGAACACTCCATTTGAAGTCACTTATGTGTCTAAATTTCAGACGTTTCGTTTACAGTATTTATACTATGATCATAGTAAGACACTTAAGTGTCTTAATTTTAAACGCCTGTGATGTCTGAAATTTCATATTCAGACACTTAATTGTCTGAATTACTTTTTCAATCACATATGTGTTTGAATTTAAGACGCCTTTATTTGCAGTGTATATTTTTGCATTTATGATTTACTTTCAGGATAAATTCCCGACAAATATATCAACTTCGTCTGTAAGAAATAAACTTAATACTCACTTTTTTCTAACAAAGAAATATTTAAAAACAGAGCAGAACTATTAATATTTTACAAAGAGAAAAAGTCTGTTCGAAAGGCTCGGGGCCCTTAACAAGACCCCCAATTGGCGGGGGCCCTTGTGTAGCCGCCTCGTTTTCCCGATGGTAACGCCGGCCCTGATTTCAGTGAAATTAAAGGGAATTTTGCTCTCTGAATAACATTACATTCTTTAAACTAATAATAATTCTTGTAGTTTTATCAAGAGAAAAAAAATACATGAAAACGGATATGATGTGATTTTATAATAGAAAAAATAAATTTAACTTTTTTTTACCTCACACTAGACACATTTACATTATTACATTTGCAACTTTCATAGACATAAACATATCATTATTACTAATATTATTTAAAATGATATTAGCCGTTTTTACGCGTAATTGAAAACATTTTGTGAATCTAACGAGAAAGAAGAAAAAAATAAATGTATTTTTTTAAATTACAATTAATTCTACTTCGAAAGAACTGTAACTATTTATACGATTTGTAAACTTTTAAGTATGATTTTCTGATAACAAAGCTGTTAACTATCACTCTAGATAGAAATCACTTAGATATACTGCCAAAACTGTGATTTCTTTTTTCTAGGTAACTGAAAACCGTCCAAATAGTCTAGCAGGCATCAACATTCTTTTACGTTAATATTTTATACAAGCTGATCGTCAAATATTCAATTGATCTTGCATAATAGATCTTGGCTGTTCTTAACTGCTCTGATGAACAAACGCAAAACGTTTTGACACATTTACAAATTCATTTTTTAACGGAAAGGTATAAAATTGGAAAGCTTAGCTATGGAAGCTATTTGGAATTGAACTGTTTTTTTTTCCATTTTTTGATCCATCAATTACCTATTGAGATATAAGCGAATTCGCTCATGTGACAAACACGTTTTTCGCCCGCTCTTGAGTGCTCTTTCTCCCTTCGCGCGGAAATTCGGATCAAAACGCCCAATTTGACACTCTTTTCTGAAAGATCTATTGCGTTTGCAAAAAAAAAAACGGAAAAAACAGCTCAATGACATAGTTTCTGAACAACAACACCACCTAGTTTAATGCATTTTCGAACAAAAATAAATTAAAACTTAATGTCAGAAAGTTGCCCTTTTGGATTTATGAACACCCTTAATCAATCATGAAAATAGTCAGTTGTAGCGACAACGGTGGTGGCGACCTCGGAGGCCGAACATCCCGCAACCACGAGAAATAAATAACAATCCGATGAACGAAGGTCTTTACCGATCGTCGTAATATATCTCAATCTTTCGTAATATGGTTATGATTAATTTTGCTTTAAATGGGAATGTTGCAGCCTCCGAGGTCGCACTGACCGCTGTTGCAACAGCTGATGGCTGTTTTCATGATTGATTAATCAAGATCATCATTTTCATATTTGATTTCATATTTGAAGATTAAATTGTATAAATATGTTAAGTAAAACTTGTCGCTGGTTCCTGAACTGTATACATAAAACATATACCGGTGTCTTAAAAATGGCTAGTGTATTTTAAAATTCTATAACTTGCAAAAGGTGGCAGATATTAAAAAAAATTATTTCAGGAGTGTTATGTAAGATGTCAGGAGTTTTTATGCTGAGATTATCAGTTTTAGTTACAAATAGCATCGATAGATGGCACTGCAAGCAATAACCGCTAAATCCAGGCTCGATTTTTCAGAATTTCTCTTCTTCCATTCGAAAAAAGGAGATTAAAATGTATTTAATGAATCCGAAGTACCAAAAATCGGGTCTGGACTGAGTGCCTATTGCTCTCAGCGCCATCTATTGTTTGAAATTCGAATTAAAATCAAGAATCGCAGTACTAAAACTCCTGACATCATACATAACCCTCCTGCAAGATTTTTTTAATATATGTCACCGTTTGGAAGTTATTCAATTTTAAAATACATCAGTAATTTTTGGGACACCCGCTATATACTCATGCATATCGTTTTTTAGTAACAGTTGTAAAATAAATATTTTGACCGCTTTACTTTTTAATGTTCACATTTATTCGTTTATTTATCGGTTAATGTTAGTTAATTTATTCATTTCTGTTTCCATTTATCCTTCTTAATGATAATTTTTTTCCATTTATGCATTGTTACAAAAAAAAAAAAAAAAAAAAAAAAAAAAAAAAAAAAAAAAAACTCTTTTTGAAGCCATCTTTTTATTGTGAAGAAAAATAATACCTCTGTTATAAAACAGCTTTAAAGATTATAAATAAATTTGAATATCACGTCCATAAAAAACATTAAAATAACAAATTTAACTATACGATGAATAGAGTTATTCGATTGTACTACCTTCTCGCTTCAAGCGTCGCAATCTTCCAGTCCCAAGACATGACAGTTTAAAGAGATTTCACTGTATTTGCTAAAATCTTTCTTTTCTAGAAACATTTCTTATATATCACTTACAATTCATCATTATTATGAAATTCATCCATGCATAGTAACTAATAAAACGCATTTTATTTTCATTGGTTTATTGGATAAATCGCACAGACATCAGTCATTATATTAAACTATTGGAAAAAATTCACATTTTTATAAAATTTATATTGTACTTTATTTTTCTCTAACAAACCATAACCGTTTTAGTTTAATAAGCATACTTCTCCAAACCAGATTCTATCCTAAAACATTTCTTCATTAATAAATATATGAAGATTATTGCAAAAGCAAATGAAGACTACTAAGAAACATCCCGTGAAATTATTTTATTTGAGCTTGTTCACTTAAAGTTAATTGGTTTCGTAAGTTAAAAGGAAACTTCATTACCTCAATTTCCAGTCCAATTAATAAAAGAGCTGGAAGAGCCATAATCACTCAAGTTAACTACATGTTAAGTAATAATCATGCACATGATTATAACGCTCATCTTTTTAACAAGAAAAAAAATGTTCTTTTTTGCTTATTATGGTTCACTTTTTAACACTTTCATATATGATTGAAAATTGTTTATGAATTCGGTTTGTTCTTCCGTCTGCCTGTCTGTCCATGTTCTAACTCATGTAAATATAGTCCGCTTGCCATGAAATGCATATATTTTATTGGGATTTATTATTGCATGTTCGCATCCGAAAAACCGGATTTCATCTCAAAGGTTGTATAATCAATTATATTAGTCCTATTCTATCACAAAAATTCGCTAAAGCCGGTTTAAAGAGATGCTTAATTAAATATGAAAAGCAAATAAATAAACAGGAAATTAATTGAAAAGTTTAACCATTTATCTACTGACGATACTTATAAGTACCATTAAAATAACTTGTTATAAAATTCATTTAATACATGGATTAGTAGTAATACAGTTTAGAATGAATTATAGATACATTACTTTATCTTGTTCAAAAGCATTATTGGTTGCACAAAACAAAAATATTTTTAAAAGGATGATTTCTTTTGCTTTTACATCTTTTTAACTTTCTTGACGTTGTGGGAGGGAGGAGGGATTTCCAATTCGGAAATATTTCTGTATCTCTATTGCAAGAACATTATATTTGTACATTTCCTAATTCTACAGAAAAATATTTAAAATAAAAGATTTGAGTGGGGTTATAAATATTGCACAAAATACCTATAAATTCAAATTGAATTAATCCTTCTGAATCCCTCAATCCTCCTAAAATTTATCAAATGATTATGTAAATATTCGAATGTAGTTTAAACAATTCACAGAAAATGCTTTAGAAGATAAAATTTTCATGAATTCATAATTCATTACATAAAGGGTTAAAAAAGATAAAACATTATATGAATTAGGGTTACTACAGACGATTTTTGTGTGGAAAATCGAATAAGACCAGTTCCAAATTGATATGTCTAATTCCTTCTAGATATAATTATGGGTATTTACAGAAATATTTTTTGTTCATGTATTAAAAAGTTACTTCTTTCAATTCGAAAATCGAAATCGCCTATCAGAGGAATAATGTTGCCACCGATAAGCTGTATACAAATCACATAGATTGACACTTAAATTTCAATAATATTTACTAAGCTTGCAATTGACAACAGAACGGTCATCCCACAATATAAAACGAGACAATCTTTGCCTTCATACAAATAGTGAGAGAGATAGATAACCCATCGGGAAACAAATAATTAGTAGAAAGTGCTAGATTTTCAATTGATGCTTCTCAGAAAGCTTTTCTGAAAACTAAACATATTATTATCCAATACATTCTCAAAATCATACATGTATTGTATATTTACATACATGCATACAAACAGTCGTGTAAAACAAAAAAGGAAACACCCCTTACTAACTTTGGAGAAAATTATCTTTGAAGAAAGTTACTGGTACCACACACCAAAATCTACTTTTAAATGATGTATATAAAATTTGCTTAGGGTGCCATCTACATATTAGAACAAACCATAACTTTGTTTTTTTAAAACAGCAGTACACAATTCTGACAGCACAAATGAACTCTACACCCTTCAATTAGCCTAAAAGCAGATTTTTATGCAATTCGTACGATAAGTTTCCAAGAAATTAATTATTTTAAAACGAGCGTATTTTAGGGGCTGTATCCAAATTGAAGTTCGGTACTTGATTGTTGACCGAGAGAGCCCCGTTCTTGATAATGGCATCATAATCGCCACTCAAGCAGTCATTGAAGACTGCTAGATAACAGGATAGCATAAGAAATTTCAAAATATGTAGTCACTTCTATCATAGACTTAATCCATCTTTTTGCCGTTTTTTAAGCATAATTTGATAACTACTTGGAAGAAAAATGTGAAATTATGGATTTCCATAAAGCAGGACTTAATAAACCAAAATCCATAAAAAAATAGTACGTTGCAATACATATTTTATTCGAATATTAATTTCATAATTCATAGAATAAAATTATAAAAATTGTAAATTCAACGTATTTATGTTTGGGTATTTTAGTATTATTGCTACACAAAAAATTAGCACATTAGGAGTATAATTTCAGGAGATATTAATAAAAATATAAAAATGTAATTTAAGGTTAGATGCACTAAATTTTGAATTTTATACTTCAAAAACTTATCATTCAAATGACTTGAAATTTGGTGTCTAGGCATAGTTTGCACCGAAGATTCGAAATATCTTATTAAAATTGAGTATTGCCATTGAAAAAAAAAACGAAGTTTGAGTTCGTTTTAGTATGTAGATGGCCCCGAAGCAAATTTTATATACATCATTTAAAAGTAGACTTTATTTCCAATCGTTTGGTACCAGTAACTTTCTTTTAGGATAATTTGTTGAGGAGTTAATAAGGGGTGTTTGCTTTTTTTCCACTACTGGGCATACACAATGTACGAAATTGACAGATACTCTTAATTAGATACTAAAAAAATCGAATATATTTTCTCTTTTTCCTATGAAGGCAAACGATGGCCAAGGTTGTTATTTTTAGTTGGTTTTAGACACAATAATGAGAAAAAAGTTGTCATCGGGTAGCGATTCTGTTATAATTCCCAAATATATTAAAAAAAAATATTAAAAAGGATGTTCGATTCCAAAGTGATTGAATAGTAATGGCATCAAATTTAAAGATTTTACGTGAGACCGTATCGGAAAGATCCACGTTGTTGAGACGCTATTCTTTATTGTTTAAATAGTTTTTAACAGCTTTAAATAATTAATGAAACATCAAAATTAAAAATTTCCGTCTTCATTTAGGGTGGAGTAAGGGAAATCAGAGTCCGAAATTCTTATTTATTTATTTCCAGTTATAAACAGTACTTCACTCATGTGAAAAAGTAATAATTTAAACATTCTTTTTCATTCATTACCGGCACCGTATTTTCATATGTAATACCTTTTCTTAATATAATAATGAGAAAGAAATAAAAATGATTTTTGTAGCTACTTCTTGAATCTATTTACCTAGTTATAAAAGATGTGAGTATGAAGGCTGCAATTCCATATAATTACAGCTGAAATAAATATATCTATTTCTTTTATGTATGTGTCATAAAATTTGCCAAGCCATGTTGGAAACTAATGACGCTTTTTTTTAAAGTTTTCGTAATCAGTTTACTCGCTATTTTAAAATCTCAGTATTGTAAACCTTAATTCTCCATATAGTAATGAAGTAGTGCAAAGGGTTAACTATGGTTACTTGTCCTCTATACAGGAGGTAAATATACTCAATATTTCAAATCTTATCTTTGAAAACAAGATAAAGTAAAAAAACTAAAACCCAACTACGACAAAAAACTACGCTGAAAAAGTATAAAAGTACCCCATGAATACAGGTAAAGTCACAAGCAAATGCTAGTAATATATAGATATATTCAAAATGTACAAGTAAAGCGCTTTTGAATGATACCAAACACGGCATATTTATCTTAACTTTATTTTTTGACGTATGACGCTTCCAGTATTTGGTAGTAGTGACGCACATATCCGTCGATGGCAGCAAATGGGTAATGGACCGATTAGTGGATGAGGTCGTTAGTGTAATGTGTAAATGTGTAATGTAGATTGAAGGTTTCATGTATTAAGATGACCTAGGAAGATTTCTTAATCTATCTAATTCTGCTAACGATTGACTGTCATGTGGATTTTTAAGCAACTTATTATGATCCAAGGCACTTATAAACAAACCCTCTATGGTTTTGAAGTGAAGCGCTTTAAAATGATACCAAACACGGCATATCTAGCTTAACTTTATTTTTTTACTCTGTATATTTTGTCCGCTAGAAGGCGCCACATTGAATTTGGTGAAAATCTATATAGCCTATAACCAGCGGACAATTAAGACGCTTCTAATGATATGTCATTTGTCGAATTCTGATTAGTGGTTTAGAAGTTACGAGGGAACAGATGAACATACATACATACATACATACATACATACATACATACATACATACATAGCCTGTCAAAATCATAACCCTCCTTTGGCTTTGCCGTAGTCGGGTAATAAAGGTACACGAAGAGTAACAAAATCCGCTAAAACTGACCAATTTCCAAACGTCTAAAACACTCACATTTAGACCTCTCTGTCCGGGCGCATTTGTTTTTTGTTAAAAAAATTCCAGCATGGTTTTATTTTTTCATTATCAAAGAACAGATGTCCACCATAAACTACGCTGCAGTAAAAAAGGCACTTTTGGGTATTTTTGCTACCTTGGTCTTAATATGTAGCCTTCCCTTCAATTTATGATCATGAAATGAAGAAATTACCTATAAGCTGTGTTTTAAAATCAGGAAATTATGTGGAAAATTAATATCGCGCTGATAATTTTGATTTTTTTTTAATTAAAAAAATAGGTTTGTGTTTCTATTTGATCGACACTTGTATAATTCAGCACATATATTTTATTCATAATGTATGAAAAATTTCTGAAAGAACTGGAAAGCTTTCAAAGTTTCTCTTTTAAAACAAAATAAAAGTAGTTAAAATAGACGCTTAAATTTGAGTGATAACTTTCTTTAATGGAAAGAAACTTCATTAGTTCCGAGGTTTAATCAAATTAATGAAGAGTTAGAACAATCAAAACTCTATCGGATTCTATGATAGGATTCCGTAAATATATGTTCAGGATAAGGAAAGACATCTTGGAAACAAGAAAGAAAAATGCACTCCTTCTGTTGATGCGCTTAATCCTATAAACCTATTAACTAATTACTGAACGCAGGCTGTCGCTAATTAAGCGAGAGGATGAGCGGGGAGACTCTCCAAGTGTATAAATTTCTTTTAGGCTTAACAAAATTAGTAGGCTTATTTGGCAAACTTGTGAAACGTTTTCCCTTTCTTGTTCAATATATATATATAGTATAGGGAAAACATGGAGAATTTTAGACAGGTTTCCATCTTAGCATGCGAAATTGTATGAAATGCCTTCCGTTAGATAGCAAACTATTTCTGTTAAAAACATTTCGTTTTCATGTTTTACTAAAATACACTTTCTGGTTAAATAGAGGGAGTTGGCTCATGCCGATCATTGATTTGGAAAATTTAGTGCCTCCCCATCTCTCAATTAATAATCATAGAGATGGCTCTAGACGTCGGAGATAAGTACAGTAGTAGTCAATGAAAACGCCATACTAACATTTTTTATGAATATGACCTTCCAAATTTAAACTGCGTAAATTATACGATTGAAAAGAAGGTAATTTTCATCAGTTGGCAATTTGAATGCATGATACCATCCTTTTCTCTCTATTGATTTATCGTTTAAGTTATTGTGTCAGACTCTTGTATATAGAAAACTATACAGGAAAACCTATACTGTGAAAAAGATAAATGTTGTTTAATCTGCGAATATATAATACACTGAGTAGCCTAAAAATTAGAGACACCATCTAACAACGCGTTGGCCACATATAGCTCTGATCACAGACGTTATTCTTCTTGGCATGGCCTCACCAAGTTGCTGAGTAATATTGAGTCTTTCTGACGTAATGGCAGCTGTAAGTTGGGTCAAATTGCATGATGCCGTTTCCAAGCTTTGAAGTGCTCTTTCAACTTCGTTACACAAATGCTCAATAGGATTGAATTAAGGGAATGGCTGAGCTGGTCATGGAAACAGATTAAACTCTGACTGATGTTCCTCAAAACAATTTAAGACCGATTGAGCACGGTTGCAAGGTGCATTCTCCTGTTGAGAGCGACATTCTCTATAAGGGAACATTATAGCCATAAACGAGTGCACGTGATTTAAAACGATGTTGAGGTAAGCTGTGCTGTTCAGAGGGATGACCATCGATATCAAGGGATGCCCATCGAGGGATGGCCATCGATGCCCATCGATGAGGAGACCCAGTGCACTCCTGGAAAACTTTAACAGCATCAGAATTTCACCGTCACCAGCTTTAAAAGTTGTCATTTAGCAGGAGCGGTCCATGAATTCGTGCTATTTGCGCCATATTCTAATGTTGCTATCTGCAGGATAAAACAGGAAACGAGATTCATCGGACCAAGCTATTTTTCCCAATCCTCAAATGACCCATTTCGTCATTCCTTTGCCCAAAACAGACACCTTATTCTATTTTTCTGTGATATCAATGGCACTATCTATGGTCTCCTGCTGCTAAAGTCCATCCATTGCAAGGTATGTCATACTGTGCATCGGTATATGCTTTGTGATGCACCTTCCTTGATTTCAGCAGTAATTTGTCCTGTTGTTGTCCTTCTGCTGCTGCGGTCTATGCGTGCTACTCGCCTTTCACCTCTCTCGTTCACCAGTTTTTTTCGGCAAGAATGGACCTTATCGACTGAAGTTTTTTCCCCAACTGCTACTCTCATAACATTCGAGATATTCCGGAGAGAGATAATCGTAAAAGGGTCTTCGTTTCAGAAATGCTGGCACAAAGTCTTTTTTCCTTTTCGATCATCTCTCATTCAAATTCACTTAATTATTTCGTCTTAATAATTTTTAAACAAACTTCCGTACTAATTACGTCGTACGAAGCTGTGAGTTCATTATATAAGCAACTCTGCGTTGTTACATTATTCTAATTCACTATCGATTTCTTTCACATAAGGGTTTCTCTAATTTTTTATACACTTAGTGTGCAGCTACGAACGAAATGTATATAATGTCTTCCGAGTTAACCATGAATCCGAAGAGTGCTCATTATCAGTAGATTCACCAGAAATATATTTTCGAGACATAAACATAAAAACAAATTTTTTTTCCTGCCACTGATTTTCAGAAATATTTTATAGTAGCATTTATAGTTTGTCGATCAGTTTTTTCAAACTAGAAAAACGGTTTTATATGATGCAGACAATTTTGAATAAATCATTTTCACATGCGTAATTGAATTTATACATACAAGGTAACAGAATAATATTAAATTTAAAGTTTTTGCTAATGCTGTTAAATTTTTCATGTTTGTCCGCAAAAACATAATAATAATAAGAAAAGTTAATAAGTTAATAAGAAAATGTTTACATGAGAATTGATAGCATCCAAAAAAATTGTATTAAGATTTGAAAAAACTGATTGATATATTGTTAAGCTACTCGGAAGCGTTTCCAAAACAAAAAAAAAATGCCAGAAAAAGAATTTTTTTTATATAGATACTACTTTAAATCTGAATAATACATTAGTTTCTGAGGTTTCTACATATAAAGAAGGTTTTTCGGAATTATGGATAACTCAGAAGATGTTACTGTATATTATCTTTCGTAGTTATTTTATGTTTTCTTACGAAACTTACGTTACTTACATTTGCCTTTTTTTTAGAGCTTAAGACTCCACTTTAGTCACGAGAAGAAAGAAAAACTCTAATGTTAAGTCTATGGGGGTGTTATTTTCAAATTTTTCGCTTTGATTTTAATATTTTTTAATGTTTTTTTGCGTAGGATAACTGGGGACGATCTACAACAGGGCTAGTTTTTACTTTTTCGATTTTGGCTATAGTTTTCTTATATTTGAATAGTTTAAATTGCAGAACCGGTTCCAACCGGCTCCGAAAGTGAAAGTAATTAAAAAAAAAGCAGTGTGCTAGCTGCTGCACACTGCAGTGAGCTAATACAAATTTATTCCTTATCACAGATCTTAAAATTCATGTGTGTTTAATATTATACAATTTTAGCAAGGAAATTTATTTTTTCTATTAAAGATTAGTATTTCCGATTGGCATTAACCTGTTATTTAGCCGTAAACGATACTTAAAGCAAAATATGATTTTTTAAGCATTTTTTACATGATTTATTTAAGAAATGAAAGTCGAAAAACATTTTCAAATTGATTTTGAAAACTAGTCGGATGTACCAATCCCAAAACTTTCTTCTATCTTATGCATGTAAATTCTTCAAAATTCGATATCGCAGTACCACAATTAAATGGCAATCTTTGCTCATCATGAGGATTCTAAAAATATGAAATTCTGAGCATTAGTTCTTGAGATATGACTATCGCTGAAATCGTGTAAATCCAGCAAAATGCAGCATAGCAGCGCCACTTATAGGATGATTTACATCAGAACCTAATCATCAGCAACTTATGTCAACGTATAATTCAATATGAACTTTGGGGAAAATTCGTGCGTTAGTTCTTGAGATAGCTATAGAGCTATTGCGCAAAATATGACAAATGCAGCATAGCAGAGTCACCTGTTGAACGATTTACACCAGTACATAACCAACAGCAATATTAATCAAGATATACTTGAATCTGAAGTTTGAGGAAAATTCTTGCATACGTTCTTGACATAGAGATATTGAGGAAATCGTGCAAAATGCAGCAGAGCAGCGCCACCTATTGGGCGATTTACACCACTTTAGTCAGCATCATTTCATATCAAGGACTAGCTGAATCTGAAGTTTGATGAAAATGTGTGCATTTGTTCTTGAGATAGATAGCTATTGCGGAAATCGTGCAAATCCTGCAAAATGCAGTATAGCAGCACCACCTTTTGGGCGATTAACACTAAAACGTAAACAGCACCAACTCATATCAAGGACTAACGGGATCTGAAGTTTTATAAAAATCCGTGCATTGGTTACTGAGATAGAGCTATTCCCAGGCAGCACATCTATATGGGCCCATATGGGCAAAAGTGGGTCAGGGATATAGA
Organism: Maratus speciosus; assembly: GCA_963932465.1. Taxonomy (NCBI): domain Eukaryota; kingdom Metazoa; phylum Arthropoda; class Arachnida; order Araneae; family Salticidae; genus Maratus; species Maratus speciosus. Next base: position 89,739,963 of record OZ010799.1, on the reverse strand, counting down.
TCTATATGGGCTACCCATATTGGGCCCGCATAGAATGTCCACTTTTTTTTCCATATGGGCCCATACGGGTTATTTATATATATCTATATGGATGTCTATGTCGATCTATAAAGATATCTATATGGATCTATGTGGGCGACCCATATTGGGCCCGCATAGAATGTCCACTTTTTTTTCCATATGGGCCCATACGGGTTATTTATATATATCTATATGGATGTCTATGTCGATCTATAAAGATATCTATATGGATCTATGTGGGCTACCCATATTGGGCCCACATAGAATGTCCACTTTTTTTTCCATATGGACCCATACGGGTTATTTATATATATCTATATAGATGTCTATGTCAATCTATACAGATATCTACATGGATCTATGTGGGATGCCTATGTAGATCTATATGGGCTACCCATATTGGGCCTGCATAGAATGTCCACTTTTTTTCCCATATGGGCCCATATACGATCTATAGAGATATCTATAAAACTGTTTACATAGATCTATAAGGATTTATAATGTGATCTTTATAGATATATAGGTCACAGAACTAAGGGACTTCACTCACATGAAAACACCTGCCCAGTAATGTAAAATTTATGGACAGGTTTTCGAATTTCTCACTTAAATTTGAATATTTTTAAACAATTTTTTTTTTTACATATAGGATAGCTGAGCTTGTTCTCAGGGCTATTTTGCACTTTTTTGATTTTGGTTACAGATTTTTTAAAATAAAAGTACTTTCACCAATGAAACCGGTTCCGAAAGTGAAGGTATCTTTAATTTTTTAAAATCTCCAACCGAAATTGAAAAGTAAAAAATAGCCATATTAGAGATCGACCTCGGCTATCCTATGCAAAAAAAAAAAAAAAAAAAAAAAAAAAAAAAAAAAAAAAATGGTTTAAAATAATCAAACAATAAATTTTAAAACAAACATGCCTATATAGGTTTAACATTACTGAGCGGGTGTTTTTAAGTGAGTGAAGTCCCTTAGTTCTGTGACCTATAAATCTATAAAGATCACATTATAAATCCTTATAGATCTATGTAAATAGTTTTATAGATATCTCTTAGATCGCATAATTGGCCCATATGGGAAAAAAAGTGGACATTCTATGCAGGACCAATATGAGTAGCCCTTAAAATTAAAAAACTGTTAGTGAACTTTAACAAAGTGCTAATTTAAAGTGTATTTTTTTTTTAAGTTGTACACTACTATAACTATTTTAACCGTGATCATATGATTAGCTTGTTTAGTTTTTAAAATATTTTTGTAAACATCACTTAGTCAAAGTACCCGAACAATATAGAAAACATTAGACCAATACTAAATATTTCTATTAAGATAAATGTAAATTCAGTAATTTCATACCATCGTATCTTTTAACACTAAAGTATCTGAGCAGCATGAAGTTTAACAATGTGAAGCATGAAATTTCTTAAAAATATTTAAATTCAAAGCATACATACTTTTTTTATGACAAATTTATTTTTTAAACTACACTAGAAAGCGCCCATCCCAAAAATTTTACAAAATTTATTATAATTGCAGTTTTATATGCATTCTATCATTCAAAATTGGAATAAAAAGTTTCAACAATTCAAATTTCAATAGCATTTCTCAGGAACATTATAGGTCAAATTAATTTGTAAATCATTATTCTGATTTTCTGCATCTAATAAATTACATTTTCACACTGAATTTATATTTCTTGTTCAAAAATCTGAACAAGTTATAAACTAAGTACTGGACTATGTAGAAAATAATATTTAGTTAAATCAGTAAAATTTAAACAAAGAAGTAAGATGAGGTAAGGAACAAAGCAGATGACCGAAGTATTTTGGAATTAGCTGAAAAATAATGATACATTTTCTTTATTTACTTTATGCAGGTTAAACAATGAAGCAAGATATGAGGTAAGACTTGAACAAAGCAGATGAGAAAAATAATCATAAATTTTCTATATGTAGCTAAATAAATTTAATAAATGTAAATCATGTATGCACCGAACAAAGTTCTGCAAGAAGTTTGTCTGATGGACCATACACACTTCAGACAAATTCAATATTTTACGTTTTCACACACACACACACGCAAAAAAAAAATACTTAAGGGAAGGTAAACATCCTGGTAGTCTTGAAGGCTTCACAAATACCGTAATGAAACTGAGACTACTTGGGGCAAGTGAACATAATTACCAACCCCCCCCCCCCCCCCCACACACACACACACAAATTTCCTTCTGGGGGCCACCAGCGACCCCAGGTCTTGTGATTTCAGGGTTAATGTAAGAGCAATGGTTACATATGGAATTTCTCATATTTTTAATATTTTAGGTTTTATACATTTTAGACAGTCTAAGTCTGCAATAAATCCATTTACATTTTTTCAAAATTTTAATTATTTCTAAACAGTAGGTATGTAATTTAATTTTTACATCATCGAATAATAGAAAAAAAAATTACAGTAATTTCCTGCATATAAACCGCAGCTCAGATACCAGAATTTGTTTTAAATAAAATGTGATTTACTGTTGCTTAGCATTTATTTGACTTTCTTTTTTAAATAAAATACCCAGTTTGAAAAAGACTTAACTAAGCTGCGGCTTATACGCGGGAAAATATGGTATTTTCAAATTCAATTTGTTTAAAACCTGTATTTC